>BOPM01000042.1:340409-356950 GCA_022179025.1 Porites australiensis
GGGGTGGGGTGTTGGGGTAGGTACAAATGTCATTTGTAAAATTATGGCCAGTTATCAGTTGTCTTTTGTCTCAGTTGTCAGATAGATGCTTGTTAATAATTAATTATGAAACTAATTTGTCTATTTACTGATAAGAAATCTAGCTGAAAAGGCATTATGCAATGGAAATTAAACCTTAAATCTGATGCAATAGTACCTTAATTTTTATCTGTTTTGGTTTTGAAAGCATTTCAAGTGGCCCTCCGTTTCTTAAGTCTTATGTAGCTCTCCTTCACACAACGTTTTTACTGGCCAGAATCCAGCATTTCCAACAATTTTAAAGCCAGTCAATATTTATACCTTCAGAATATTGCCGAGGAAGTAGGAAGATCGAAGGGCCTCTGCTCGCAGGGTAACTGGGACGTAGATCGTAAGAAAGACCAAGACCGTATCTGAATCATCTCGATAAAAAAAAAACTTACAATTGCTTTTATAACGTCCTCATTAGCAACCATCGCGTATGCTGGTGCGTTCTCAGGGGAGCGTAAATTTGAGATCATAGGTCATTTACAAAAGACGATACATGACACACATGGGTTAAAGTAAATCATTAACGAAATATGACCCTTGAGTGTCTGCCTGCTAAGATTAGTACACATATAAACGCATATTTCGTCACATTGTCTGACGAAAAGAGTGGAACAAAGCTATTAATATAAAAGGCCTTAAAAAGGGTTTTGTAGAAAGTATAGGACAATCAGGTCCTTTGTTAGTTGTCAGTAAAACCCAAGGCAAATGTCAGTTGTCAATTAACCCCATCCAGACCCTCCTTTTACTGAGCTGTTTAGTCATTGTAGTGTACAACCGTCCGCTCTAGGCTAAGCTTTGACGTTGTAAGCCTGATAACAGCGAGCTCAAGATTCAAGGACGAGGACGAGGACTACGAGGACGACATTTGATTTTACGTTTTCTCGCATATACTCTAAAAATATACACCCTGGAAAGCTTCATTGTGCTTTTTCCACCACAAAAGTTAGCACGCTTATTTCCGTTGAAGAAGGTTTTAAAGCCCTTTCCCGCTCGCTAAATGATAAAATTCCTAACATTTGATAACTTGTTCCCGCCACTACGACATTCTCGCTTAAACTCGTAGCTAGTAGAATGACGACGGCTACCACATTTTCCCGCCAAAATGACGCTTGTTCACGCGTGCGCACTACTTAGTATTGGGAAAATCTCGTTCTCGTAGTCGTCCTCGTCTTAGAATCTAAAGCTCTCTGGTCTAAAATCCTAACAAAGCGATGACAGACTCTGAAGCTTTATGACTTTCTCATAAACAAAATGTGTTTTTTTAAGAGTAAAAGTAAATTTTTATCCCAGCAGGGCCGTGATGGAAGGGGAAACGGAAGCGGAAACCTGTTTTCTTGCAAACAAGTTCTATACTCAGAAACTTTTCGCAGTGGGCAGGAAATTAAGGTTCTGACTTCATTCGGTCACTCAGTTAAGAATCCAGAAGTGGCGATGGTGCAGCTTTCTAGCTGGAATCAGAAAACCAATATGGATTTAAGGCCCGCGTGTTAGAATTCAGCGATGGTTCCAATGGTACTGCAGAGCTTAACTGTCTGGCAATACAAGCTGCTCCTGTAGGGGCTCAACTGGGAACCGCGTCCATGGACTCTTGGACCACAGGAACAGAGTTTAAAACGATCCTTTCAACAGATACGATTGTATACTAGTAAGTACAGTAGTTGTATTACTAGTAGTGTAGTTAGTACTAATTTGTGTACCTGGCAACCAGTTGTAAAGATATATTTTTTGGACTTGTCTACACAAAAGCGATTCGAGTTTAATAATCGACTTGTTGATTTTGCAATAATTGTAGATAAATGTATATCATACATTCTTATGCAATACTGCCAGTCCCACCATATTTTTCATTCAAAGCAGTTTCCCAAACCACCCTATAATAATATTTCAATCCTTCCAATCCGCCTCTTTCTCCATTGGTATTTATTCTGTCCCATTATTGAATTTGCTGTTTGGCGCCGTGCGATTTTCAGCTTGATTGCTTCTTAACTCCGGAATCCAGCCCTGCACTGTTTGATACAACGCACGCACGTTTGCCCTTAAGTTAAGTGCCCCAAAAATTTGGACAAATCGGTTACCGTTCTCGTCTTGTTATCCGCTGCATAATCTTTGTTTACTCACCCGGATACTTTTAATATATCCCCTATAAGATACTCGACGCCCACCGCTAATATTTCGCCTCCAGTCGTCTCTACAAATTAAAGTAGTCCTTCTATATATTTGCTGTAATTGCAACAACCAAAATTGCTTGTATCCTTCGTTTCCTTCTAATGTTGATAATCGCTAAATATTGTCAAGCGGATAAAAATAACATTTTATCACAACGTTTTCTCCTTCCATGATAATATTTGGGGTGTTAAAAACCTGGTCGAAGATTTAACCTCGACCAGCTAGAGGTTAGGGTGGTACTTAAACTCAGGGGAAACGAATTACAAGTCCAACTCTATAAATAACCACGCGGCCACGCTGCCCTCTGCCTGGTTTACAGTTAGTCCCTAAATAACACTTTGCACATGCATGGTTGACCATTTTCGGAACCCTGGTAAATGAACCAGTTGCTCGCATCATGCAGTGGCTGTAAAATGCTTTAAGGGTTCTTTCCATAGTTATCTAATGCCTTCGTGAATAATTTTTTATCACTTTCTCTCTCTTGTTCAGAATGTGTAAATTATCGAAGCATTTCCAGTGCTGACAGAAAAGTCGCATACAGAGAAGTTTCAGTGCAATGCGACAAAACAATAGACACCGCATGGTACAGGCTCGAGGGTGCTGAAGGGACAAGAATGCTGACTTCATGTCCACCTAAATACAAGTGTAACACAAACGCACCCGGCTGGCTGAAGGGCGGGCACCTTAGTGTGGCATATGGTCAGGTTACAAGGAAAGCGTGTTTCCACTGGTCAAACTGTTGCTCTCTCTCCACCAACATCAAAGTAAGGAACTGTGGTTCCTATTACGTCTACCACCTCAACAGTACTGGAAATTGCTGGTAGCACTACTGTAGCACCGACTAAACAGGGGGCTCATCATCAGCTTAGAATGCGATCTTGTATTTGATCGACCTTCATTTTGAAAGTAAATTTGTTTTTCCTTAAAGAGCAATGCCCACCAGAACCTTAACGGACATGCGTTAGGGGAAGAAAGGGAGGGGGAATGGGTAGTGTAAGAGAGGCCTTAGACCAGAAACTCTTCTTTCCAGCAGCGTACATTCAGCGAACATTGGGTACATTCAGTTGCTACCTACGGTTGCGGGATAAAACGGTCAAAAGAAACACCCCTTTTCAGACATAGAAAAAGTACTGGGGGGCTGTGATACGTATGCTCAGCGGTGTTGATCGTTAATGGTGTGTGTGTGAGTGTCGGTGTGAAGCCGGGACATCAAGAGATCGTTGTGTTTACTGTTCCGTCTGTGCTTGTATATTGCTCCTTAGTCATGGATTTACCGGGTGGTTAAAATTTATATTAAAGCATACCATGACATTTTTTTACCTCAAGCACGAAATTTGCTTAGTTTTGACGTATGATCTTGTAAACTAATTACTATTGTCACTGGAAAGCCTTCTTTAGGGAGTGTCATTAAAGTTTATTTTGTATCGTATTAGTTTCTGAACTATTTGCATGGTATCAAATAGATTCAAAATAGGCCTATGACTAATGTATCAGGGGGGAGGGGGGGCGTATGTACACAGGCTATCCGTTAAACTGAAATTTCGACAACTGTTCTCACTGGAATTGCCTCTGTGGTCAAATATTTTAAATTCAAAATCTTGATATTCACGGACAAAAAACTACTACACAAATATAGCTATCCAAGTCCAGTCTAGTCTGAAATGTCATACGTCTCCACCCGCTAACTCACGGTTTGGTCTAGGCATTTCTTAGAAAACCAAAGAAACTAAGAAATATAAGGTTAGGCTGAATATGTTCTGATTATGTTCTACTTAATATATGGGAGTCTGTGGGAGAAGTGTTTTATTATCTTCAGTCCCATCTGGTCCCATTAAACAAACGCGACGAACTTATAATTATATAATTTCGTGCAGAGATGCTGGCGAATTTCTGTTAAAACGTTTTATGTCCACTACTGTCCCACACATAGAATCCATGGAAACAGTTTTATCACTAGGGCGAGAGGAATAATTGTTTTAGTAAAATCCAACTAGTTGGTAAAAAAAGATCGAGAATAAAAAAAGTTTAGCGAAGTTAAAGCTAGCCTTTAATCCTTTTTTGCCGCCAAAAAGCCGGCGCTTTTCGCTACTAGTGGGCTATAACATATAGCCTAGTAGAAGCTCAACCAATCAGAACGCAGCATTGATAATAGACCACTAGTTGGATTTTACTAATAGTATATACACACGCAGTGTTCTTGGTGATTTAAGCTATCTGATTGGCTCGCTATCTCGGACTATTGAAATCCAGCTAGTGGTCTATTATCTATTCTCGGTAAATAAGTTGCCATTATTCACTTCAATTTCAAAGAATAATTGTTAAGTATCCTATAGTCTGACTCGTCCCAATTTTCTCTATTTGGATCGCAAGCGGAGGGATGGAGCGCAATGGGTTATGGGAAAACGAAAACCCATCTGCATTAGAATGAGTAAAAGTTTACTTTGCAAATGAATTGAGAGTAACCATGGAAATGGGAAGAAGTTTTTACTACCGCAAACGGTGTTTGAATTGGTCCGAAAAAGCATTGACCATTATGGAAACAACCTATCGTAGGATAGTCTTCACATGACCGAGTTGGGCGAGCGTCGACAAGAAGTATAAAACGATTTGGAACGAAAACGCCTAATACTCAGGCTACAAATACATTATCTAGTGCCTTGGGCCACATAACAAACATAACTGTCTCATTCCATTCACGTTTCAGTGAAAAATGACTTAGTCAATAATAACAAATTAGCTCGAAACTATTTTCCGTTAACCGCTTAACAGTGACGACACAAGCATGCTCTGACAGCTCGCGCGTGGCAACTTTTTCGACAAAACTCAAAGCAGTTTACAGGAGATTGTTGTTCGATCCCATTTGTAAAAGCATCGTAAGATTTGATCCGGTTTACACGACATGCTTCTTGTTCTAGTTAATGGGGAAAAAAATATATATATACTGGCCCTTAATGACTTCTACGTTTGTGTGGTCACTCTCATAAGCACGTGCTGCTGAAGGTGAGATATTTGGAAACAAAAGAATATTAAACAAAAGCTCGCATGGCCTTTGTTTCTTTGCAAGGCTGTAATATCGTTACAAAGGAAATACCGCGCAGACTTCAACCAATGAGAGCGATTCAGTTCACGCTTCACCTGTAATTTTAGAGACCTATGCTTTTAGCTCGACTGTAAGTACAATGTCCCGAGAACAAAAGCCATTCTGCGCGATGTATAAAAAAAGGAAACAGATGAAACTAGGAACGAACAAAAAAGACACGCAAAAAATCAAAGCAATTAGAAAACAGGGAAGGGGAGAAGGAAATTTAGTTTCTATATCAACACCCCAGAGGGGATGCTGAGTGGAAGTTTGAATTGGTGCCATGCAACCAAGCCCTGATTTAATTCGTTATCCCTTTTAGGATAAGAAATTCGAAACCTCTATTTTTTGCGGCACATACCCTTCTAGGCCAAACAAAAGAATTTCCCGGGGCGCGCAATCTCTAGCTTAGGTATGTCAACATCACCGCTTTTCTTTTGCTCAGATAAATCGGAAGATAAAGGCAGGTCTTGGTATGAAGCAAGAAGCTGAGTATGATGGAGGTTGGCATAATAACTTGGAAAAAAGTCCCACACCGTCTAGGTTGGAGAGCGGTTATTGATATAAGGCGTTATTCTTAACTGTTTTGCATACTCAACCTAAATCTACAGAAAATACGCTGTTATACCGACGAGGGAAGGTTTCTTCCATAGACTGGTTCAGACCGAGGAGAAATAGCTAAAAAGTGAAGGCATCGAAAGTTGCGCTTAATTGAAAGTGTGTCTTTTTTAAACTCTCCTTAACATGGCCGTAACTTTGACTGCTTTGATTTTACCTGGTATGACGGCGACATCCCCTCAATAATGTTCCTCAAAAAGTAACATTTTTAAGAGATAATAGTGAGCCTGAGGAGGAGGAGAGGTAAAAGGTTAGATGCGGCAGGGTTAATTTGCTTTAAAAAATGTTGACGATTCACAATTTTTTGATTCAACTTCGAGAAAATGAATCTAATCTAATCTAATCTAAATCTCGCTAGAAAATTATGCACTTTTTGCCCGTTCCACCATTTATTAGTAGACAAGTTTAATAAATTAGTAAATGAAGACCTCGCTAGAAAGTCATGCCCTTTTTGTCCGTTCCACCAGTAGTGGATAAGGCACCGGTTACTCCGGTTTTTTGCGGGGGAATTTCATTAACTTGCGGGGGAATACATCTCATTAAGATAGGATGATATCATAGTTTAAATTAACGCCGATGACGTCATGCATTCAATTAAGATAGGATGATGTCATAGTTTATTTTTAGCTGGCAAGGAGCAAGTGACGTCAGAATACCCTAGGAATTGACGTCATCAAAAAATGTTGAGATCATAATCTATAAATAAAGCAGTGATTTTTTGACATAATCAGCAATTTGCTATAATCTTCTGATTGACAAATTTTGAACGTGCTATCTTTGCAGATTATACTAACTGAAAAATCTTTAATCATGAAATTATTATCACTAAAAATCAGTTATAAACACAAACCAAGACACAGAGGTTAACTGAAAAATCTTTACTTCAAAAGAAGGAAAAAGGAGGTTAGGCAAATGCGTAATCGTACTAATTCTTCGAGTAAAACGTGAAAATGAGGTCGAAGCGCAGCGAAGCGAAAAACTGCCTATCAAGCAAAAATGTCCATCTTTGTCTACTTGACTTCGTAAACAAAGATAGACATTTTTGCTTGATAGACGTCACCGGCGTTAATGTATTCCCTCGCAAAAAACCGGAGTAACCGGTGCCTTATCCACTACTTCCACCATTTCGGGCTCGAGTCCAAAGGCCCCCGTACGTACCAAGAAAAACAAAATGGGTTGTATCTGCACCTAAAGAATTATGACTGACTAACAGGACAATTCTCAGCAGAACTGTAATGTAGCTACAATTCTCTCCTTTAAATTCGCATCTGTAAATCACTTTTCGTGAGAATGTTAAAGAGGAGAGCCGGCGTTACAAAACTAGCAAGGAATAAACGCATTGCGGAAAAACGTTAAAAAAACTAAAAGCTTGATTTATGATAGCGGATCATCTAGCCAAAATAAAAACCTTAACGCTTCAAAAATCCGAAAGAAAACCGGTGCTAGAATCGAATCCTGTCAGAACTACAGACAATAAACTGCAGTAAATAATTAATCAAATGCATGGAACAGACTAGCTTCAAGGCCTGTAATGTGTAAATCAAGATTTACACAGGTAGACTTTAAAATTCTTCACAGTATAATCTACTCTCTAGAAAGGAAAGATAGAAAATCTCTGAGGGATGTTCTAGAGCAAAACGCTTAAGTCACGTTCATCATTGTGATTGTTATTGGGATGTATGATAAACATTGTTTTTGGCGTTTTGATGAAGAACAATATATGAGTATATTCTCATATATAATTTAAGTGCGATTCATGGCTGGATAATGCTCAAAAAAGCTTTGCACAGCAGTTTTAACGGACCGTTAACAATTGTCTAAACATCCTGAACCCACTCATCTGCAAATCAGTTTGTCTGTATCTGCCTGTTTTCTAGTTCTTGAAACTCGTTTTGCTACTATTTGCTACTTTTAATTTTACCAGCTCCCTTTCCGGTAGGCTTTGCCCAATTTGGCGCCAGTTCAGAGGTTCATGTGAAGGTAGGTATATTCAAGAGTGATGAGCTAATGAGACAGAATAGATAATCTCCCCAATAATGACAATCACTGACAGGAAAATTTTATATTATCTAGAGCACTTACAATCACGGTCAGTTTCATTTCTTACAGCTCTATCGCTTTACTGGGGTTGTTTTGGAAAGGGGAGCTAAGCCCGGGAAAATAGAAAATGGAAGCGAAGCGACAGAGAGTGGCTAACGAAATTACTGGGTATATTCTCAGGGCTAGGACTGCGGTTTAGGTATAAATGGTTTTATTCCCATTTTCCAGTTCTCCGTGCTTGTTTCCCGTTACCTGTGCGCTGTTTTAGTAACATCCGTGTTTATAATTCTTTGCCGGATTAGTTTTCCTGTATCAGTCTACCTCAGTTTTTTTATAATACTAGATTTCAGGAGTTTGTATTTTTCAAATTTCATTATCAAGATATTGCGACTCTGGCTAAAATAAAGGTCTCCTGAAAATTTCGGTATAAAGACAAAGCGTCTCCTAGAATTTTCTAATGATTAATTAACGGCTATTCTATTTCCTCAAAACTTTAGACGAAAAAGCGACTTAGATTTAGGCAACTTAAGAAACTAGGAGTAATTGCGAATATAGCCTGCATAGCAAGCGGTTCCGCGCGAGTTCGTCGAGAAAACTGGAACGAGAGCAAAAAAAGGAATGAAGGGGGAGGGGAAGGGGAGTGAAGGAACCGCTCCAAATTTCGCGCTATAACTCGACTGGAAACGCTTGCTACGCAGGCTATTGCGAATATTTCTATAGATCTCTTAGGTGCCCGCAGTTGACGTCATCCAGTTGTGACGTCAGGGTGCATTTTAGAGTTGACAGACATCGCTTCTTCAAGAGCGAATGCAAATGCTGTGGTGAACTATCACGTTTTATTTAAAAATGCGTTTCACTTCGACTTTTTACCGTCAAAACCTCGCTTTTCCTTAAAATCTGTACGTTTGGATTCATGTTACACCGAGGTAAACCAACAATGAATTGGTTTTTTCCCCGCCGATCGGTGTGACCGATTGATCAAATCGAAGACTGGTTTCAGCTCCGGACATCCATCGGCCGTTGAACCCGAGAGTGAATTAAGACCGAAATAATGCAAAATGGCATTGAAACATCAGCTTCTAAAATGTCTCAAAAACATCTCTCGCGCCCAACGTCAGTTCCTTTTCTCATAGCTCAGTTGGTTGGAGCATCGCACTGGTAACGCGAGGTCACGGGTTTAAACCCCGTTGAAGTCTTCAATTTTTTTCAGGCTTTTTACGAAATCGCATAAATTTCGCTCACAACTGCGAGGATCACTCCCGCTTCATTTGATTTCATTTCCGCAGTTCTTATATGGTTTATCTCACATACATCTATCACATTCATCTCTTTCACGCGAACATATGAACACCTAATTGACCAGCTCCCAATTTCAGCGGCTTCATAGCTCAGTTGCTTAGAGCATCGCACCGGTATTGCAAGGTCACGGGTTCAAACCCCGTTAAAGCACTGAATATTTTTTTCAAGCGTACACAACTGCGGGGATCACTCTTCGCTTGAAAAAGTTCTTCTGTAATTACCAAATACAAAACTTCTCTAACTATCAAACGATGGCTGAGATTTAAACAGATGAAAGCATCCTTCCAAATCTAGGACAGAACTTGAAAAAGTATTGCCGACGTTTTCTAGTTTGTTTGTTTTTATTGGGTTGCGCATGTGCCAGGGGTGAAATAGCCCCTTTAAACCCTTTAAGTGTCTCTAAATCTATTGCAAAGTGGTGTAAAACTGGGTATTGATAACTTTTAAGGACTTGCAATGTGCTAACAACTTAATTGTTTGTGAGTCATATCGCTAATTCATCCCGGCTTTAAACGGTAGGGTTAGGATATGGACTAATTTTATTTCATAAAAACTTCTGACGAGTGGACGGTTTTTTGCTCGTTTTTGGATGAACATTTTTTCTGTCTTCGGTACATATTTAGCTTTTCACAAGTCACCCTCAACTATCATACATCATGGTGCCTCTGTTGTTATTATTTCTGCCAGAAAATCGGGTCAGATTGATTTAGCTCCTCTCGAAAGCGAGTTTAAAATTTTGTCGCTCGTGCAGCGCGAGGATAGCAAGCGGAGTGCGATTTTGCTCTCATTTGGTTATATTTCTTTCGGTTTGGTATTCGGAGTTGCCAAGCGGCATCTGCTGGTATCTTCCATGAACATTAAAAGAAGAAGGATCTTTTCAAGTATTTTAACTAAAAGAGAATTTCTTAAGATATTGATGGATCATTTCCGAGTTCCACCTGGGCTCTGTGTCAAACGGAGGTCAAGTGCACATGCCTGATTTTTCGAAACTCGAAATTGGCCTTATGAAGTGGGCAATAAAACTTTTAAGATGACACTCATAAGTTCTTGAGATTTCAGATTGTTTCATTTTTAATTTGAATAATTTTGCGTTTGTGGCTGTAAGGCAAATGTCGCCCATTTAAAAAATATCTTCACTGAACGGGGACACTGGAGGTGTTTCCTCCCTAGCAAAAA
Organism: Porites australiensis; assembly: GCA_022179025.1. Taxonomy (NCBI): domain Eukaryota; kingdom Metazoa; phylum Cnidaria; class Anthozoa; order Scleractinia; family Poritidae; genus Porites; species Porites australiensis. Next base: position 350,857 of record BOPM01000042.1, read on the forward strand.
AACACTCTCCTACACTTTGTAAAGTGTGAGTGAACTTTTAAGGGTGATGATAAAAATGAAAGACAGCCCTGGTTTCGGTATCAAAATCAATGATCTCAAGATGGCCAGTGCTTAAAAGTCCCAGACAAAAGTATTTTGGAACGTTGTAAAAGTTAGTAGTGGTTCATTTAAATCTTCAAAAAGGTGTTTTCTTTCCTTTTGCTAAATATTCCCTGTCACAAATACGAATACAAACGCGCACAAACATTTATTAAGAAGTTTTTCTCAACATTGAGCCAGGGGGGCGGGAAAGAACAGGGAACAAGAGGTAAAAAGTAGCAGCCTTCCCAACACTTTTGATGTTTATTGTAGGTTTTAAGTAAACTCAGAACAAATAGCGAAAAATTTTAAACGCCCGTGCACAATAGATGGTAAACTGTTTAAGCGTACTCATCATTTTAACTAAGTACAATTCAATCGGTTGCGTATTTTTGATAAAGCATTTAAAATTCTATTCTTCTTTTAATTGCACAAAATTTGAAAAACGATTTGGCACTTTTCCCCACTACCGCATGGGTTTCTATATTTTTATTCCTTTGGCTTTGCGTCACTGCCGATTTTGAGTGTAATGTAACGGTGAAATACCACCTTAGGTTTTGAACTTGATCTTAGTGTATATATTAATTAGCAATTAATGAATGAGGCTGAGTAGTATGAAGAATTAAGCAGATCGAGGAAATAACTAAATAATTCCTAGTTTAAAAACATAGCTAAAACATGCTTACCTGCATCGACGTTAAGTTTATCTTCCATAGCGTACGTTTAGGTTTGTGCAGCTCCGCAAATATTCTCCAAATAGCAGATATCGCCCTCCGAGTTGTCTTCTTGCTGTTTTTGCTATGTTTTTAGCCATTATTTCGCCTAGTTCCAGCTGTAGTTCTTACTCTTGAAACGAGTGAAGTGTCTGCCATTTTAGTTTTCACAACGAAAACAACTCAACCTGGTCCCCATGTCTTCTTGGTTAACGGTGCATTAACCTGAGAAGGCTGCATTTTTGACGTCATTTCCCCGTTAAACACAAAATTTTTCCAAATTTGGTCATCAGTAACTGGTTATGGTGAATTATGCGTGTGGTTTTAGCCAATCAGAATGGGGAAATATTTTGAATGAATAATAATATATTTAAAAGGAATACGTATTAATTAAGAAGAAATCTGGCATAGTTTGACTTTACTGGTTTCTTTAGCAGAGTACTCGAACATAGGTCCAGGATTGAAGGTATTACTATATTAATTGTACGTTTGTCATACCTTAATATTCGACTGGGTTGTTTGTCACTTTCATATAACTTCATATTTGACACAATTAAAGGTAAATTTATTAAAATACGGATAAAGGTAATTTTACATCGAGCTTTTATGCCTGAGAAAATTTTATGCTGGCTATCAGGAGAATGATACATCTCTTTAGTGTCACAATCCTGGACATTTTTCAAGGTTCTTTCGAGACAATGCAACACGCGTAACATTGTTCAATGGATTTCATGGTGCGTCAACTTTTTTCAGAAGCGTCAAGCAATAGCAAGTTTAAAAGAATTTTTTTATTTAATGGGCCAAAAGGTTTTGGCTGTTGAGTAGACTCTTTATCCTAAACTCAAAATATTACTTTTTCGTAGGATTTTAACCGTTCTGGTGAAAAACATTTCAAAATTTTAATTGATTGGTCAGTAAGCATATTTGAAGGAGTAGGTAAGAGAGTTTGGAAAAGTGGCAGTATTAAAGAATATTACCTACTCCCCTCCAGAAGATTAAAGTCTGTTGACCTATCAGAACACAACTTTGACTGCTTTCAATATTTTTCTTCAATAGAGCAACTATCTAGTAAGTGGCTTTCCCATTTACAATATAAGAAAATACTAATTGGTTATTTGGTAGTAGGACCATACTAACGAATTCAATATTCTTTTGGCTAGACTGCATTTGTTTTTATGAACTACATATTGAAAATGCATGCAGAACTTGTATGAAAAAGAGAACAGGATAATTAGTTGCCCTTTCGTGTGAGTTTCTTTTATAGGAATTAACTGGTAGTTTGAATACCACAGATCATTCTAATAACGAGAAATTTATACAAATGAATCCCCCTTCACTAACATCTTTCGACTGAAAAAGTGAATAGTTGCATGATCAGCGTCAAATGCTCATAAGGAAATTTTATGCTTACACATTGTTGGATATGCTGTAATAACCCGGATGTTTCCATGCTTGTTTTTTGTAAAAACAACTTTTACGACGTTTAATAATCGTGTGCAAAGTTTGTCTGCTTGGTCAAATTCAACAAATTCTCCCACGTGGTAGGGGAAGGTCTTCTTGGCAACATGTGTTCCACCTCTTTCAATTGTATGTACATCGGGGCACAAGATTGTTTTCTGGATAATGTACAGAATCTCATCCTTTAACATTCCACAGAGGAACATCGTTTGGGGTTGGTTGCCAAAAACATTATGCTTGTTAATTTTAGCAACGCTGAAAAATAATAAATGAAAAGTTAAGGGAGAACTTAAAAAGCCTTGATATTTCGAAAAAAGTTGCGGCATACTGCTGATGGCTACATATTTTTTTCTTTCTTTTCACTTAAGGGTAATAATCTGTAATAATGGTGACACGTTTTTCAAATGTTCATGATTCTCTGACGTTGCAATTTTTGTAGCCCACACTGCTCTAAAGACGTACTGACTGAAATTCAGACTGATTCTGAATTTAATAATGAACCTTATGCCCCATAATTATCTTCAGCCTAATAATCATCATCAAGATCAAGATCGTTAACATTTATTTGCGTTATTTTAATAATTACAAGCGTTTACCCTATTCGTTTGGAGAGGTGATCTTAAGAAACCATATAGATTGCGGGCCACCTCGAATGTAGTCAATTACATGTTTACAGGCGCGTGTGCACAATTAGTTAATACTCCAAGATCTCTTCTTAAAGCTTAGAAAGCTTGGCAAGGTGCTATTGAAATTAGGAGAGAATTCCAAGTTTAGAACCTGGTTAAGAATTGCAATTGCTTAAGATGTGCAGCAAAGGGATGCTGTCGATAATTGCTCATTACCTGTTATAGTGCTATGGTCGTGTAGTATCTACTTTTAACAAACAATTAACAACATCAGAAATGATTATGATGGTAAAATATTAAAAAATAGCTCAGGTCCCTAATTTGGAGAATATAAGAGAGTTAGAATGTGCTTGATGGTCTGAATTAGTGATAGCTCTCAAAGTTAAGTTCGTATTTGAATTCGCATATTTGTAAGTAAAAATTCCATTTAAGTTAGATACTTAACTTCTAAGACAAAAGTAGTTGAATTTTTGGAGACATTCAGTAAAATCGAGGCTTGCTTTTGAATAGTAAGCAAACTGATTCAGAGATTTATTTTCTCTCGTAGGTAATATAGTGTTTCTTGCTAAGATGCTTATCGACAAAGACACCAAGAAATTTTGTCTCAGGGACTTAAAACTAACGTAGCTACTTAGTTTTTTAATTATTGCTTTTTTTGCTTTTCCTCCTTTAGTACAGACTGCAACCAGTTGGGATGCATGCAAATAAAAGGTAACTGGTGTCGTCAGCGAAAGGTAAAGGCTTTGTTTTTAACTAAACGGAATGAGGAGGATTGTTTTTCGAGAACCAAAAAATACGAGAAGCGACTACATTTAGTACGAATGCACTCACCGAGCTGCAAGCTCGTCCCAGTGATTTAAACTAAACACTTCCTCCGTGTCAGGGACGTGCAAATGTTCTTGCAAATGAGGGAAATAACCTTCTGTACTTAATATTGGACCAGCCATTTATAATTTTAAAGAGCGATTTAGGCCACGTCCACACGACCAACTCGGGCTTAAACTCCTCGTTTCAAGACCACGTGACCAAGAAACGACAGGCAGGCTTTGGGGACGACTGATTGGCTACTTCGTCTCGGGTTTGCATAACTGTCTCCAATAGACCTTTTTACCAATACGGCGGCCATATCGAATTAATTCGTTTTAAGGAGTATTATAGGATGCCCGGGGGGGGGGGGGCATGAGCACATTTTGTTTGTATTTTCGAGCGCTTTTCGGGACATTTTTTTTAAAGTTTTTTCATAAGTAGCAAGCCGCACGAAGCCGCATGAAGTAAAATCCACCGATATGCACTGCATTATCACGACAAATATAAACAAATGTCTCTCTCGATTCCACGTTTTCGGTTGGACTGGCGAATACGTATAGTGTAATCGAGAGGCCTTAAAAGCGAGACGATTTTTATCGAATACTTTACGACACGTTGCCCAGAAACGGTGAGTGATCCGGAAAAATACCAGATTTTAGCCTCGGCAATATATTCCAGCTACCAAGCCGGTGTAGCTCCAGAAGGAGGACTCGAAGTGGGACAAACCTTGTGATTTTTTTAGAAGCCTTTTACACGCAAACTAATTAACTTATTCTGGCGGGAAATGAAGATTAACAAAATGTATGCTGATCTAGAAATCTAATACACGACAAGAAAAGCGACAAGAGGAGCGCGGCATATAACTGGGATTAAGTCTGAAGTACTTTCAGTAAAAACCATTTGTGTTCCCTCGTGAGATTGGTATGTCTAATTAGCTCTTTTTATAAAGCCTTTGAGCAGTTTTCATCCCGCTCGACTGAACTAATCTTAAAGTAATTATTTATCGGAAGAAAATCCTTACCGTATTTCTTTTTCTGGGGCTTTTCAGCCGAGCCGAAGACCGAGGCTGATAACACTTACCGAGACCTTGATTATATTTAGGATATCACAAAAAAAAGGAATCGAATAATTGTTTTATTATACATTGTTTTGAAGAAAATAACGACAAACACCGTCGCAAGGAACCTGACAGATTAGTCAGTTATCTCCTAGCAGATAACTAACTAACCTGTAGTTTGCGCTGATTTCAAAAATTAGCTGCAGATTCTTAGCCAATGAGAAGACAGATAGTGAGTACAATGTATAATAATATAAAATTACCAAGCTAAAAATCATAATCCTTGTAATGTTTTGTTTTGGTCTGCAATCGATCACGCGCTTCATCAAGACGAACGCGTCCTACCTCAACACACATAGGTTGGAAGCTGAGGTAAAAATTTCCTGAAACATTTAAATCTCAGTAGGAAAAAAATAAAAATGTTATTAACCGACATAGGGCGGTCCGTACTATTGGGAGAAACTGTGATCTCGGGCACACCTCTGGTAATTAGCAATTATAGTCCGGCCGCGGTAATTTTTATCGTCCGTCAATTTACGAGGTTTTCAACTTTGTAATATTTTTGTACCTTTCGAATTTTATCGTGCAGAAATAAAGATTTCCTTACCATACCTTGCCACCTTACTTTTGATTAACCATTTAAAATGTCATTTTTCATTTGAATTATAAAATAATAATAATAAAAAAACAGTGACAAGTCATCAATCAATACAATGGTTTCATGAAAAAGTGCAAAAGGTGTGTTATTTTTATCCATTTAGCAAAAACTGTGACGGAGGGTGCTATGCTTTATCCTTATCAGTTTCTTAATCTGCCTGTTCAATGCAATCCTAGTCACTACGCAAAGCTCAAATTTTATGATGTCATTTCTTTTTTCGTTTTCAAAAAACTTTGCTCTTTCCAAGGAAGTTCCTGTCGCGATGACTTAACATGATTCAACCACTCTAAGAAGGGTCATGTTTTACGGTCGGATATTATAAAACAAAATTAGATATATTTGCATTGTAAAGAACGGTGTGGTGTCAGAACCGGCATGAGCACTTACTGAAGCAAATCAGGGTCCAACCAACCAATCAAAACGTGAAAAAAGCACATGCGTCGTGAAGCGCGCGCTGAAACGACTTTGACAGATACGTGGTCTTGAATTCTGATTGAAAGAGAAAATGAGGTGAGATATGCTAGCCAATCAGGTAGTGAAGCAACCAACAAATGACGTTTGTCAATCGACTTACCAAACCGTCTTTTTTACTTTGAATATTAAAGCCTTGTTACAATTTTGTTGCTTCTAGAAGGAAATATAGGTGCATGACCTGAATTATATAATTATTCACTTTGCCTTTTAATAAGCTTAACAC
>BOPM01000042.1:359823-372157 GCA_022179025.1 Porites australiensis
TAGAAGGAAATATAGGTGCATGACCTGAATTATATAATTATTCACTTTGCCTTTTAATAAGCTTAACACGGGACGAAAAATTGGATTTACTGCACTTTTGACACGCGTCAAAAGTTAAGTCAAATATGGTATTGGTTTTGACTTCACCTTTGACGCGCGTCAAAGATGTCGCCAAATATATAACCTCTTTGCTTACTCCTTTGACCTCGGTAAAGGTGAAGTCAAATTGGTAACAACTTTGACTTCTCCTTTGACGCGCGTCAAAGATGAAGTCAAATGAATCAATTCTTTGCTATTCCTTTAACCCTTATCAAAGTCGTTGTCAAATATGCTGGTAACTTTGACTTTACCTTTGATGCACGTCAAAGATGAAGTCAAAAGTGTAGTTAGCTGTGACCACACCTTTGATACTAGTCAAAAATGAAGTCAACTACGACCGCTACACTTTTACAACACTTTTGAATGGTGCTGAAAGGTGAGAGGAAATATGCAATGAATCACGTCTACAAACACTTATAGGGCTTGAAAATAACTTAATTGCATGTGATAGCAGTTCACAGTCAGAGTTGTAAAAGTTTGCCTGGTGAGAGCAAACAAACCAATCATTTTCTCAGAATGAAACCCAATGTCTTTTTTCCTTTTTCGAAGGCTACTACAAGGTTGGGAAAGTCAATGTCAGCACATCAGGCAGAAGCCTGTTTGCTTGCAAACAGTTTCTATACTCAAAACCTTTTCGCGTGAAGGGCAATGTGAAGGACTTTTGAGATTTTGACTTCATTCGGTCACTGGGTTAAGAACCCAAAAGGTGAAGATGGCGCCGCTTGCTAGCTGGAATCAGAAAACCAATACGGATTTAAGGCCTGCGTTTTAGAATTTAGCGACGGTTCCAGTGGTACTGGACAGCTTAACTCTCTGGCAATACATGCTGCTCCTGCAGGGGCTTAACTGGGAACCAATTCCTTGGACTCTTGGACCACCGGAACAGAAAGTAAAACGATTTCCTTTCAACATGTAAGTTTGGTGTCCTCATTTACGTCTGAGTTTCTCTAGAATAGCTTTTTACCTCTTGAGCGAGTTTTGAACTGAATGTCTGACCCTCTTTCAATAATGGTGCATGGTGTTTTAATTACGATACAAGACAAACTTTATTAACACTCCCGAATTAGAAGGTTCTTCTAGAAAAAACGTTCCACACAAGATTTTGGCGTTAAGAAACCAGGGTAGAAATGGAAAAAAAATTTTGCCGTAGAAATTAGATTCAGGCAGACAGGAAAAGAATAGGCTTTGTTGTTTGGATGTTATTTGTTTTTGTTTTTGCTTCGTTTCGCGGAAGAGGTCTGGGGAAAATGTAATACGAAACGTGAATAGTTCTTTTGAATCAGCTATGAGAGCCTTTAAAAGATTCTGTAATGTTTATTTTGGTACCTTTTGTTGACCAAATAATTAAGCAACTTATTAACAATTATCTGGGCTTTTAACTTTCCTAAGAGCACGACAAACGTACACTAGGTCCAGAGGAAGTACTTTTCGGATTGTTTTTCGTTTACGACCGCTGGCAGAGTGAAAAATACAAACTAGATGTACCTTCCGGCAAGTGCCAACATGGCGAATTCGTTAATATCTTTTGTGGAATGTGCCAGATGGTTCTTCGCAAATTGTTACATAATTTTAGAGGTTTACAACTGATTTCCCTATAGACAAGGATGGCTAAAAAATTTCACCCAAGTTTGAAACGACCACTTGGGCTCATTCTAGTTTTCCACTCTTATTAAACAATAACAACATAGCTTGAAGCTTTGTTGGTAAATTAGACCAAGTTAGCTCTTATGTTTCGTGATAAATTCCTCTGTATCAAAACTGTAAACGTTAGAAAGTAAAATATTGTTCGAGTGAGGCCTTTAAATGCTGTAATTAAAGACAAAAATTAAATTCCCAGCTTTCGTCGATCAACGACATCACAGGGATAAGAAAAATATTTCACTTGGAGTTATATGTGTGAAAAAAAAAATGGTGTTAAGTAAAGTGTGTGAAAAGCGTGAGAATGGGGCGAAGTATTTATATATAAATTTGAATAAAATACAACGATCTAATGAGGGAGTGTCACAGGACAAAGAGTCTCTCTCTCGAGACGCATAAAAATAGTCTCTAAAACAAAAGGTCCGTAAATGCGCGCATTCACTGCATTCCTCACAGGAGTTGAGGGCTGGCACAGTGTAAATCAAGTTGCGAAGAACACGTTGCTTCTAACAAAAATTTGAGCGTACAACCTTATTCCTTGAACATACAGCTGCTCCTTTCAACCCAGTTTATAGAGCAAAACATGGCACCGGCCCTTTCAAACAAGAAATCGTAAGCTTGCTCACCTGTTAGGTCCTCACTAATAACTTCACAAACGCAACCATTGTCCACTACCAGTTACACACTGGATCACTCGGCCGCCGACCACGAGGAGTAAATGCAAGACGGTGACGTCACTGCCCAAATATGGGGTATTACTTACTCCCAAATATGGGCCAAAAAAGGGGGTTACGCAGAATTTGAGAAATTTTCTAATATATATTGCGCGGCATTGTGAATCTGCCGCCGAGTCAGATCAGCCTCGCAGCTTCTTAGCTCGGCAGCCTCTTTGGCAAACAAGTTTTTCTCAGATAACATTAGAACGTTAAGCCCCGTGCAAACAAACGCAACATTGTTGCGATTACACCCTGCTGCATGTTGTAGGGAGTTGCTGCGCTAACTTTGAAACCTGTCAAACTTTTAGCTAAGTGTGAAAACGATCACAACAACTCCCAAAGATGTTGCGTCCGTTTGCACGGAGCTTTAGTGGGGCAAAGTTAATTGATTTATAAATTAATTTATGCTCACTTACCACCATGGAAAAGCGAGACAAGGCGTTATGAGTACTTCATAGAAGAGCTCTCGCGCGCGAAGCGCTCGCAGTGGAGAACCATGGGTAAGAAAATGTGGTGATCTACCCATCCGTGACCGTGTGCCCGACCGTCCGTCCGTCGTTCCGTACTACAGGCATACCAATGTAAAATAACTCAATCAACAGGTATGGCAACGCAAATGCCACTCGAGGTTATTTTGGCGGGAAATCGCATAGCCACCCGTGTCTTGTAAACCAGAGGCAGCTAAAGAGTCAAAAAACACGAAACGGAAAGCGGAAATTGTTTATGTATCCGTATTTTCTTAAGTATTAAGCTTAGATTAATTGCCCACAAATTTAAAATATAGAGCAAGAGAAAGACAGAGAAAAAGAGAAAGTAGGCGGCAGCCAGCGAAGCTCAACGAGAAAAAGGACGACAGAGATCTAGAGCGAGAACAAAGGAGACATTTTTTGTTGGAAAAACAACATGAAAATTTTGCAGCGGCGGTGACAAAAAGCGAAATGCTATCGGACACCAATACAAGAAGAAAATGTGCGGCTGTGAAAAAAAGTGAACAAGAACGCGTACGAAATTTTCTCCATAAAAAAAGGTTTCTGGAAGTTTCCCGTTGAATTCATGCAAAACAACTGCAAAGAAATGTACAAAAAAGTGTGCTCAGCACGTGCAAACGTTCCCTTTTTGCTAATTAGACCTATTGTTGTTTTTCACCGTTCTCTGGTGTTGCCTTCGCCGCTTAGCAATTACACGATTTTATATTTTGTTTGAACAAACTATAAATATTATCGAGAGCTTCGCTTTTAGCCCTGGCTAAATCTATATGTTATATTATTATACATAACGTAAGGAGTGTAGCTCTCGCTTCAGTTTGGGTGTTGTGACGCATTACATGAAATCATTTGATGTCTTACTTTGTAGTTATAGCTTTTTAACCCCTTTTCTTTCCCTCCTCATCATTTTTCTTTATTTTCAATCTTTTCTCAGCTCCCCTCGACCTTTACATGGCCCTTGTCACGAGAATCCACAAAGATCACAAGACGGCATGATATTCTGGGTCAACTCAGGACAGTTTCAAAATTTGTCTCAGGGAAGATAAGCAGTTCAATTCGATGGACTTCACAAAAACATCATAATTGTAATTTTTGGTCCTGTAAATCACTGTAACATACGTTTTCTATTTTAAACTATTTTTTAATTTTTTAATGGCAAATTTTAATTGCAAATAGATTTTAAGTGAATAGAAAGGAGCAGAGATTAGAACCGAAATAATCAACGGCCATGCAGGACATACTAGAAACATATAACTGCTGCCACCGTTGGTAGCTATAGTTGCTTGGTGACCCAGTAACCGAGTTGTCCGTTTCTGTCTCTTATAAAAACGCTTTTGGCGCCAAAAATGCGTCATAATATCCTGGTGGATCGAACCTATTTCCAGCTCCTCATCATCGGTTTTTGACCTTATCCGTGTTTTGCCACCACATTTAAAGCACTCATTGCCTTTTCCTGTTTGACATTTTGAGTTACACTCCCCAGAAGGGGGAGGGGGGGTGGGGGGGCGCACTCCCTATAAGGGCCTATACGGCCAAGAGAGGTGCCTTTATCAGGCCTCAAGTATGTAAACTGGTAGGGATTTCACTAGTTGCACAGGCGCGGATCTAGGATAAATACTGACCAATTTCCTAAACGAGCGCCGGAAATTTTTCCGGAAGTTTTTTTAACTCCCTAAAGTCCCCTTTCCTGAGTGATTCAAACAGGACATTGGTCTGTTCCATTCTCCTAGGATGAAGCCTTGAAACTTGGAAAGTTTTTCTTATTAAAAATATATATATTACCAAAACTCTGACCGATTTTCGTAAAACGGTGGAAACAGGTGTGGATCCGCGCCTGTTGCAGTATATAAAAGGATTAGGGAAATCTGCCATTTCCGTCGTAAAGATCTAAAAGAGCTAATTGAAGAATTTGTGGCTGTGAAAAAGTCGAGAATGTTTCCTGGTTTTACTTTTGTTTTGCATTTACAAAATGGGATGCACCGCTCTAAGCTAGGTATGTGAAAGGGGTACCATTTGTCAAAACGAAGGGACCTTTTCTGTCAAAAATGGTATATAAAAGGCTACGTGGTTGGTCCTCGGGGCGGAGCCTCCCCATATAAAACTTTGTTGAGTATCCCCCACGGGGGTACACCTTTGCCAGTGTTGCAGCTAGGTAATGATGGTGATTCTATAAAATGGCGGATGCCAAAATAAGTAATTTTTTTGACAAAATTTCACGTGCCAGTGACATTCCTTTGCATCACTGTGTGTACAGTTGAGGACCATACATCATAACCATTTCTACAGGGAAAGGGTGAGAGCCTCAGCCTTTGCTCTCCCCTCTTTCCCCTCCCCAACCGGCCCAACTTGATCTTCGAAAAAGTTGTCAAAGTTCCAAATCTCTTCGTGGTTACGATCTGATTCCTGATAATTATAAGTTTAGGTGTGATTTTGGTGTGATCCTGCACTCACCGTAGGTACCTTGCTATACACATGTTACATGTAAAAAAACTTTGAATATGCACTGCATGTACTGCCTTGGCTAAATGGGCAGAGATAAACAGGTTTTTTGTTTGTTTGATTCTTTTTTAGAAAACTATTAATCTTATAGTAAAATTATTCTATCGTTCTTCTGCTTAGAAAAATACTTTAGGAGAAACTTAGACAAACTATAGCTCGTTCAAACATTAAAATGAATACATTATCGCTATCAAACTGCATAAAAAGTGTCGGCGATGAAAAGTATTCCAAGCAAATTTGTTTCAAATTAGGACTTATGGGAAAGTTTCTATCGGCTGTTGAAATTTCATCACAAGTTTTTAAAGTTGAAAAATATATCATGTGTGTGATTGGGAAAACAAATAACACTGAGGTAATTCTTTTTTCTCGATACTCATTTTTCTAGATTGAAAGTTATATCAAGAGGCTTTTCGGAAAAAAATCCATTATACTCTTTTAAATGTGCAGGTCTAGCCTCGGGTTCAGGAGGATCTTTCCAAGAACTGCTTGTGCGTTATGTTGTCATTTAAAATGGTACATATCATTTCTATTAAGTTATTAAGCCATTTCATCAAGTCACGTGACTATTTGCATTACTTACGTCATAGTTTTTAAACTTAGCCATTCATAAAAAAAAGAGATTTACCTAATTTTAGTTTCTTTTATGTTTCCCTTTTTACCTTACAGATTTTTTACTTAAAAAAATTTCAACTCCTGGTCACGCGACCAGAGTTTGAACGTCAACAATATTATTAAAGGCCGCCAGGTCACCAAAAATGTGTTGCTTGCCATATTTGGGTTTACTTACCGAAAGGACCCATGAACATTACGTACAATTTGCTAAATTTTATAGACGTTTTGAGTCATACCTTAAGTTAACTACCTTTAACTACCTTAGATGTACAAGTATGAGCTTTGTATTATTTCATAACTGTACCCTTGTTATATATTGCAATTGACTAGCCAACACAAGCTTTTTATTACGGAGTCTAGAAAGAACATAATTTCGGCAACGAAAACATCTGAAGATCATAACGCAAATGAGTCTGCTTTAGCCAATCACAGAAAACGTGCGTAATATTTATCTTGCTCTAACCAGGGGGGGTTTTTTAGTCGCTATAAAACGACGTCAAGCAACTTTGGTTAAAGAGAGTTGTAAATTAAGTCAGTGAATGTTGAACTACACAACTAATAAAGAAGTAAAAGAAGAAACAGCCGGTGTTGCTTTGTTGAAGATAATCAGTCGTCCGTTCCCCGAGTGAAAGTTAATTCGACATTACACCAACTATAATTCAGCGGCGTATCAAACTTTGGTTTGCAATTTTGCATTTTTGGGAGAGGTGTGTCACAGGGAGTTTCGATATTTTATTAACCCTCGCACTTGCAATAATAATAATAATAATAATAATATTAATAATAATAATAATAACGCATGATTAAACACTTCTATAGCGCTCACATCCACTGGTTGTTCGTGGCGCTTTACAACAAATTAAAAATAATAATTTTATAAGAATAAATACATAAAAATAGAAATTAGGAGATATAAAACATTAAACTCTAATAATAAATTAAACTTTTATTAATAAATTTCCTAACAAGGTAGGTTTTTAATTTTTTTCTTTAAGTACAAACACTGATCGATTTACGAATGTCTAAGGCCGACCCATATTATTTAGACAGGCTGAATTGATTCAGACGCCAATCTTAATTGCAGCTGAACTAAGTTCAAACGGCGAAAAACGCTCATTTCGGTCAAACTGCTAACAAAACACGTTATAATAATTTGTACATTAGGTTTGGTACATGAAAAGTCCGGCTTGTGAATTAAAGCCGTTACAAAGTCGCTCCAAAGGCGAAATTCCCAGTCGGGCTGGGCGAAAAGAACGACTGCGCCGTTTCAAATTAAAACGCGCGTTTCTAATTGATTCAGACGCAGAACTTTTCATGTACTTAATTCAATGTATTAACCGTTCGGCTTATGAAAAGTTTGGCGTCTGAACGGACCTAAGGAAATATTATACTTTTCCAAAGTTTACGGGCACATGTGGAAAATGCCATGTCTCATACCGTAAAATTCCGAAAATAAGCCCCGGGGCTTATATTTTTCAAAGGTCCTTTTTGAGGGGCTTATTTTTGGAGGGGCTTATATTCGGAGGGGCTTATCTACGGAGGGAAATTTGCGTTTCAAAATCGATTGAGCCACCTTTATAGTTGGAAGTAAATTTACTGTTTTTGCTTTGCGCGCAGCGGAGCACCATGGGTAAGAAAATGAAGATCTACCCATCCGAGAAAATTTGGTAATCACGTGACCGTACGCCTGCTAGCTCGACCGTCCGTTCGTACCACAGGTATACCAATGTAAAATAACTCAATCAACAGGTATGGCAACCCAAAAACAACTCGAGGTTATTTTGGAGGGAAATCGCATAGCCACCGTCGTCTTGTAATAAAGCAGAGACAACTGAAGAGCGATTAAAACTACGATGACTACCGCACAGGTTGTCGAAACGTCAGTCACTGTCAACAACAACAGTCCTATTCAGGACTTCGTTCACCCGGACGATCAAACTCAACCTACTTTTGAAATGACCCCTGGACTCAAACCTTTCACAATGATAATAATGATAATACCTGTGTCCAGGTAAAGGTTACAGTGAATAGGCTTTATCACTGTCTTCGACGCCATTTTGACGAGTAGGCAACCTCATGGGAAATTACAGTGTTTGTGCGACAATCTAATGTCGAATAATTTGGGTAAAAAAAAACTGTTCTGAAAAAAAAATATGAACTGTAAACTAAAGCTACACAGAAAAAGATTTTATTTTTAAATTTTTGGGGCCGTTACTGTGCTTAAATTTCTCCAGACGCTTGCTTTAGATTTTCCATATCAGTTGTCTGCAATTTTTCCAGGGGAAAGTTTTACAGGCAAATGTATAGAAAATTTTAAAAAGTAGTTCTAGCGCATGTAGCTGCATGTAACGACCTCAAATTCGTTCAGAAGAATCGTTAGGAGTGAAGTTTTAGCTTACAATTCATATTTTTTTTCAGAACAGCTGTTTTTTGGAGCAGAATCCTAATTTAACAGCATATTCGCTTCAACGATATTCCAGTATATAAACAATGAACAAATTGCCCAGCCTCTTACAAATGTATATCATTCAATTACAAGCAGCCCTGCAGACTCCGTAGGAGTTCGTTGGAATTTGAATTTTATAGAGAGTGTAGGAAAATAAACAAAATACGTTCTAAGTTCCCCTTTTTGGGAAATATTCGAAATAAAATTAACTCACCTTTTGTTTGCCTTGTGTCTTCTACTATGCTCTCGCTTCTAGAGCCAGGCCATTTCGAAGCCGTTTTAGTGAGCTTTAGATTTCGAGTTGTACGTACTTCCTACTCTTACCTTTAAAGTGCGTTGGAAGAGTCGACCAGTTTTTCTAAAAAATTTCTTATCCAGGCCAGAAAATAAACAAAAATTCATTTAGCCTGATTTTTAATCTCTCCTTTTTAGATACACGTCAAGAAAACATCAAACATTTCACATAATTGAAACTGGAAGGTCGCCATTTTATAAAAACATCATCCAGGCGTTGCTACACCGAGGAAGGGACTGGGCTCTAAATCAGCTCTTGGCCAATAGATTTTCAGGCGGGACATTTTGATATTTCAATGGCGCCTTTTTAATTATACGCGAAAAAATACGAGATGAGTTCCAGTGCTTTACCTTAATGACATGTTTTTTCCAGTATGACTCAGACGCTTTACAATGTTCTTTCCTGACTATTCTACGTAGTACTTGGCTAAAATGCATTCATATCGTCAGCGGATATGCCGTTTGCGGTAAGGACCCCGTTCCCATCACACATACTTCTCTTAGGAGCCACAATTTTGAGAGAAACCGAGGGAAAATGCTTGCCGACCTGCACGATTCAGTGAGGTAGCCAATCGGATCGAGTTGCGGAAAGAGAAAACAAAAAAGGACTGACAGTTCATTTGATGTGGCTGAGTGCATCACTAAAAGGAAGCCCTGTCCACATCGGTTCGACTTTGCTGGGGAGGAAGTTTTTCATTTTGCTTCAAATTTTATCAAATAACACTGTCGTATAATTTGTTTTCCAAATTCATTTTATCAACAAACTTCAATTTTCTCACAAGACAAATTGAGACGTGAAATGTGGTCATTTTTGCTCTCTCAAAGTGGCTGAGAGACAACTTAGAAGAGTATCCTGAGGAATCCCATATTTCGCTCTTGATCAGAAAAATCCTTTTTCATACATTATATTAAACGAGAAGTTTTACTCTATCCTCCGGCAAAGTTTCACCGAATTTGCTATAGGCCCGGCAGAGAAAAAGAACCATTAATTTATAGTCACTTTTTGAGAGTAAAATTTGCGGTTAAAACACGGGCCTGAGGCTGGAGAATGGTTACCTCGTCAACGATGCATTAACTGGCCAAAAAGTAGTGGTTTACTTTCATCCCCCGAGGAACCTACTTGCACACATAAAATTTGTATTCATTTTCAACTTGGCACCATTCTCTCAGAGAATTGCCCTAAAATTAATAATTATGCGAAGGCTAGTGCAAATCAAGTGTATTGTAAACGATAGAGCACTCCCCTGTAATACTTCTGACAGGACGTGTATGGGTTTGAAGGCAGGCATTTACTTCATCCTTTGTCATTGTAGGAAAAAATCAGTACATTGGTCCTCGAAGTGTTTAAAAGTATCTAAAATCAGTTAGTAGATACAGGCTATTTTTGGACTGGTGAACCTAGTTGGCCATGCTTAGCCTATAACTAAGCTTCTCCTGCTGGGTGCAAAGAAAGGAAGCCGTAGGGCCTTTGGCCTTTATCCAATCAGAACAACATATTTTTCAAATTCACAGTGTGTTCTCGTTGGAGTTGAATTATTTAGGGACCACCAGTGCTTTGAAACAATAAAAAAAATGAATGTTTTTATCTTTACACTCCATGAACTTTGCGTTGGTCCCTATGAATTGCAGAAATTTTAGTTTTAGTTTGAAAATGCACATGATTATCACATCCCTCAAACAGTTTGAGTTTGTCTCCAGCTGTGCCTTCATTTCCTCCTCGCCTTAATTCCCGACAATTTTCTTTCCGCTTGTTTGTCGTAAGTTTCGTATGAACCCAGATGAATCATTGGTTTGCGCATTTGTTTCAAGGCTTCTTTTTCGGTCATCCCTGTCCTGCTTTGGCGCCGGCCTAGAGTTCATATGAAGGTAGGTAAAATTAAAAGCTTCCTGTATGTCGTGAAATCAGCATCATCATTTAATGTTCCATTTGCTCTCAGTTTGTACAAAATATTCAACGGAAGGTTTGAAATTATGAAAAGCCGAGGACAGGCTGAAAGAACGAGACTTTTCCCTGTATATACACTGATCAAAATTTTAAAGTGAGATACAACAAAAGTATGCAAATGTTTTGCGAGGTGAGCCTTTATTCCGTACGTAAAATGGAAACTTGACTTGCTCCTTCAAAATGAGTCAGCAAGCTGTTAACAAGATGAACGGCAGAAGGGCTTTACATGTGGCTTAATATCTGTCCTTCGGTGTCTTCGGTACGCAATGCAACGCTGAAATTTTTGTCAAGTCTTCACATTCGACGACTTAACCAGCTACGAAATAGTGAAGATTACTCGGAAGTTTACTTTAGTTTCACTCCCTTGTCATATTTTGTGCCTGGTCTCGAAAAATTTAGATATCAGTTGTAAGGCGAATTGAATTAACATGATGTGCCGTCCTTTACATAAACGTTTGCTTCATCTACAACTCCCGAATAACAGCAAACTCAACTTTTCAAAAGAAAATAACTGCTATGACAGCCCTATATAGTCGTTGAGTTAAGTCCTTTCATTTCCCGCTTCTTCACTAAAGCTGAATGATGCCTGGGTGAATTAGTTGAAGACATTTTAGATGATGCAAGTGCCTTTCACTTTCGTTCAAGTTTGATCTAGAAAGGAATACTACAGAGTTGTTGAATATGCGCTTAGGCCTAGGCCAAATGTCAAAATTTTCATGAGACGAACCAAACTTGTGCGTTAAGTTCACGAAAAGTTCGACTTCTGGTTCGTCTGAATGAGTTTAGATCGTCCAACACGTTCTATCCGAAGCAAACATGAAAGAACGTCTAACAAACAAACATCGATCCTGACATGCAACAAAGTAAACTAATTGACTAAAAAATTGTATGAAAATGTATATTTATATAGCCTCGTTTGGGCTAAATTTGAAAGAAAATTGCTTCTTGGTCTGATTCAGTTGATTGGTGCGACGCGTCTTAAGTTCGACGTCTGACCCAACAGACGATCCTAACTTAATTTAGGTCTACCCAAATTAGAGTTTGGTTCGTGTCATGAAACGGTACGACGTTTAGCCTAGGCCTTAGAAATGTAAGCAATCTATACTTTTGTAATGAAAAGACTGATTTAAAGGAAAGGATGAACGGAAAACTAGAATCGTCCAAATTGATGCTAACAAACCTTCAAACCAATTATAACTTTTTATAGTAGTTTGCAAGGTTCTTAATTTCAAAATTTCTTCCCGAATCGAAAAATAAATCGAGAAGTAAATTTATCACTGTAGAACATTCAAGATGACACTCGCTTTGTTCAGATTTCGGATCGATTGCTTCATTTTATTCTTAATACGATCGCTTTATTTATGTTTTGGAAAAATTAATACGCGCGTTTGGGGTCGCAAGACAAATTTCGTAGACTTCAAATCGTTGATAATATTTACTGGTAGTCAGGTCTCTTAGGGTCAGGATCGTTACAGAGTTGACAAAAGCACCAAACTTTGCACAGCGATAGCTTATTGCAGTACCATGAATATTAGAGGGGGTGCCCACTGCAAATATGCCACTGAAGCGTGCTAAACAGGATTTAATTATTGTAAATTTC
>BOPM01000042.1:393289-410144 GCA_022179025.1 Porites australiensis
GGGGGGGGGGGGGGGTGCTGGGCCCAGCTGGAATTGACCGATGCATAATACTCACGGGTTTCACGAATTCTATGCACGATTTTTCGCCGAGAAACAAACTGAACACTTCAATTCTTACCTTACAGTGGTCGGTTCTTTTGCCTTGCATTCGACAACAAATTAAAGGCGAACAAAGCGATGAAATCCGGCACTCTTCTTTCATAAGTAGCAAGCCGCACGAAGCCGCATGAAGTAAAATCCACCGATATGCACTGCATTATCACGACAAATATAAACAAATGTCTCTCTCGATTTCACGTTTTCGGTTGGACTGGCGAATACGTAATCGAGAGGCCTTAAAATCGAGACGATTTTTATCGAATACTTTACGACACTTTGCCCAGAAACGGTGAGTGATTCGGAAAAAATGCCACCAAGCCGGTGTATCTCCAGAAGGAGGACTCGAAGTGGGACAAACCTTGTGATTTTTTCAGAAGCCTTTTACACTGGCGGAAAATGAAGATTAACAAAATGTATGCTGATCTAGAAATCTAATACACGACAAGAAAAGCGACAAGAGGAGCGCGGCATATAACTGGGATTAAGTCTGAAGTACTTTCAGTAAAAGCCATTTGTGTTCCCTCGTGAGATTGGTATGTATAATTAGCTCTTTTTATAAAGCCTGTGAGCAGTTTTCATCCCGCTCGACTGAACTAATCTTAAAGATTAGTTTTGACCGTATTTCTTTTTCTGAGGCTTTTCAGCCGAGCCGAAGACCGAGGCTGATAACACTTACCGAGACCTTGATTATATTTAGGATATCACAAAAAACGGAATCGAATAATTGTTTTATTACACATTGTTTTGAAGAAAATAACGACAAACATCGTCGCAAGGAACCTGGCAGATTAGTCAGTTATCTCCTAGCAGATAACTAACTAACCTGTAGTTTGCGCTGATTTCCAAAATTAGCTGCAGACTCTTAGCCAATGAGAAGACAGATAGTGAGTACAATGTATAATAATATAAAATTACCAAGCTAAAAATCATAATCCTTGTAATGTTTTGTTTTGGTCTGCAATCGATCGCGCGCTTCATCAAGACGAACGCGTCGTACCTTAACACACATAGGTTGGAAGCTGAAGTAAAAATTTCCTGAAACATTTAAATCTCAGTAGGAAAAAAATAAAAATGTTATTAACCGACGTAGGGCGGTCCGTACTATTGGGAGAAACTGTGATCTCGGGCACACCTCTGGTAATTAGCAATTATAGTCCGGCCGCGGTAATTTTTATCGTCCGTCAATTTACGAGGTTTTCAACTTTGTAATATTTTTGTACCTTTCGAATTTTATCGTGCAGAAATAAAGATTTCCTTACCATACCTTGCCACCTTACTTTTGATTAACCATTTAAAATGTCATTTTTCATTTGAATTATAAAATAATAATAATAAAAAAAACAGTGACAAGTCATCAATCAATACAATGGTTTCATGAATAAGTGCAAAAGATGTGTTATTTTTATCCATTTAGCAAAAACTGTGACGGAGGGTGCTATGCTTTATCCTTATCAGTTTCTTTGGATACAACAAACATCTTAATCTGCCTGTTCAATGCAATCCTAGTCACTACGCAAAGCTCAAATTTTATGATGCAAAAAATTGAAAATCAATCAGCAACTAAATCTAGCTAGGAGCAAAAATTGTTAACATAACCTTAAATCTAAAGTTGCTGGGTTTTTTGGAATTATTTTGTTTTGTGATTTAAATTTGAATATTATCTTAAAATTTCAAAGATCAGAGAGGTTTTAGCTACAGTACTTGAAATAATACAGCACAGGGAAATGAATTGGTTGAACACTTGAAGTTTTGCGTACAAAGAAATAAATGAGCTAAACAGCGGAATAAACAGAATTTAGAATCAAATGATAATTTAGACTGTTGAAGCTACTCGGTGCAAGCGCAGAACCGGCATGAGCACTTGCTGAAGCAAATAATCCAATCAACCAATCAAAACGTGAAAAAAGCACATGCGTCGTGAAGCGCGCGCTGAAACGACTTTGACAGATACGTGGTCTTGAATTCTGATTGAAAGAGAAAATGAGGTGAGATATGCTAGCCAATCAGGTAGTGAAGCAACCAACAAATGACGTTTGTCAATCGACTTTCCTAACCGTCTTTTTTACTTTGAATATTAAAGCCTTGTTACAATTTTGTTGCTTATAGAAGGAAATATAGGTGCATGACCTGAATTATATAATTATTCACTTTGCCTTTTAATAAGCTTAAGTGCTTGAAAATAAGTTATTTGCATGTGATAGCAGTTCACAGTCAGAGTTGTAAAAGTTTGCCTGGTGAGAGCAAACAAACCAACCATTTTCTCAGAATGAAACCCAATGTCTTTTTTCCTTTTTCGAAGGCTACTACAAGGTTGGGAAAGTCAATGTCAGCACATCAGGCAGAAGCCTGTTTGCTTGCAAACAGTTTCTATACTCAAAACCTTTTCGCGTGCAGGGCAATGTGAAGGACTTTTAAGATTTTGACTTCATTCGGTCACTGGGTTAAGAACCCAAAAGGTGGAGATGGCGCCGCTTGCTAGCTGGAATGAGAAATCCAATATGGATTTAAGGCCTGCGTGTTAGAATTCAGCGATGGTTCCAATGGTACTCCAGAGCTTAACTGTTTGGCAATACAAGCTGCTCCTGTAGGGACGTAACTGGGAACCGCTTCCTTGGACTCTTGGACCACCGGAACAGAGTGTAAAACGAGTTCCTTTTAACAGGTAAGTTTGGTGTCCTCATTTAAGTCTGAGTTTCTCTAGAATAGCTTTTTACCCCTTGAGCGAGTTTTGAACTGAATGTCTGACCGTCTTTCAATAATGGTCAATGGTGTTTTAATTACGATACAAGACAAACTTTATTAACACTCCCGAATTAGAAGGTTTTTCTAGAAAAAACGTTCCACACAAGATTTTGGCGTTAAGAAACCAGGGTAGAAATGGAAAAAAAAATTTGCCGTAAATAATTAAATTCAGACAGACAGGAAAAGAATAGGCTTTGTTGTTTGGATGTTATTTGTTTTTGTTTTTGCTTCGTTTCGCGGAAGAGGTCTGGGGAAAATGTAATACGAAAGGTGAATAATTCTTTTGAATCAGCTATGAGAGCCTTTAAAAGATTCTGTAATGTTTATTTTGGTACCTTTTGTTGACCAAATAATTATGCAACTTATTAACAATTATCTGCGCTTTTAACTTTCCTAAGAGCACGACACACGTACACTAGGTCCAGAGGAAGTACTTTTCGGATTGTTTTGGATTGTTTTTCGTTCACGACCGCTTACAGAGTGAAAAATACAAACTAGATGTACCTTCCGGCAAGTGCCAACATGGCGAATTCGTTAATATCTTTTGTGGAATGTGCCAAATGGTTCTTCGCAAATTGTTACATAATTTTAGAGGTTTACAACTGATTTCGTTATAGACAAGGATGGCTAAAAAATTTCACCCAAGTTTGAAACGACCACTTGGGCTCATTCTAGTTTTCCACTTTTATTAAACAATAACAACATAGCTTGAAGCTTTGTTGGTAAATTGGACCAAGTTAGCTCTTATGTTTCGTGATAAATTCCTCTGTATCAAAACTGTAAACGTTAGAAAGTAAAATATTGTTCGAGTGAGGCCTTTAAATGCTGTAATTAAAGACAAACATTAAATTCCCAGCTTTCGTCGATCAACGACATCACAGGGATAAGAAAAATATTTCGCTTGGAGTTATATATGTGAAAAGAAAAATTGTGTTAAGTAAAGTGTGTGAAAAGCGTGAGAATGGGGAGAAGTATTTATATATAAATTTGAATATATAAATACAACGATCTAATGAGGGGGCATCATAGCACAAAGAGTCTCTCTCTCGAGACGCATAAAAATAGTCTCTAAAACAAAAGGTCCGTAAATGCGCGCATGCACTGCACTCCTCACAGGAGTTGAGGGCTGGCACAGTGTAAATCAAGTTGCGAAGAACACGTTGCTTCTAACAAAAATTTGAGCGTACAACCTTATTCCTTGAACATACAGCTGCTGCTTTCAACCCAGTTTATAGAGCAAAACATGGCACCGGCCCTTTCAAGCAAGAAATCGTAAGCTTGCTCACCTGTTAGGTCCTCAGCAATAACTCCACAAACGCAATCCATTGTCCACAACTAACAATAGCACACTGGATCACTCGGCCTCCAGCCACGAGGAGTAAATTCAAGACCATGACGTCACTCCCCAAATATGGGGTATAACTTGCACCCAAATGTGGGCAAAAAGACGGTTACGCGGCATTTGAGAAATTTTCTAATACACATTGCGCGGCATTATAAATCTGCAGCCGAGTCAGCCTCGCAGCTTCTTAGCTCGACTGCCTCTTTGGCAATCAAATTTTTTTCAGATAACATTACAACGTTAAGACCCGTGCAAACGGACGCAATATTGTTGGCCAACAACTCCCAACACTGTTGGCGATTACATGTTGCGTCCGTTTGCACACCCTGGTGCATTTTGTTTGTAGTTGTTGGGCAAAGTTTGAAACCTGTCAAACTTTTAGCTACGTGCAAACGAACGCAACAACTCTCAACAATGTTGCAAGTTGTTGGCTAACAATGTTGTGTCCGTTTGCACGGGGCTTTAGTGGGCAAAGTCAATTGATTCATAAATTAATTTATGCTCACTTGCCACCACGGAATAGCGAGACAAGTACTTCATAGGTACTTCATAGCGCAGCGGAGCACCATGGGTAAGAAATGTGGTAATCTACCCATCCGAGAAAATTTGGTAATCACGTGACCGTACGCCCGACCGTCCACACCACAGGAATACCAATGTAAAATAACTCAATCAACAGGTATGGCAACCCAAACGCAACTTGACGTTATTTTGGCGGCAAATCGCATAGCCACCCGCATCTTGTAAAGCAAAGGCAGCTAAAGAGTCAATAAACACGAAAACGGAAAGCGGAAATTGTTTCTGTATCCGTGTTTTCTAAAGTACTAATTGTCCACAAATTTGGAATATAGAGCAAGAGAAAGACAGAGAAAAAGAGAAAGTAGGCTGCAGGCCAGAAAAAGGACGACAGAGATCTAGAGCGAGAGATAAAAAAACGAAGGAGACATTTTTTTGTTGGAAAAACAACCTGAAAATTTTGTAGCGGCGGTGACAAAATGAGAAATGCTATCGGCCACCAATGCAAGAAGAAAATGAGCGGCAGTGAAAAAACGTGAACAAGAACACGTACGAAATTTCCTCCAAAATAAACGTTTCTGGAAGTTTCCCGTTGAATTTGTGCAAAACAACTGCAAAGAAATGTACAAAAAAGTGTGCTGCACGTGCAAAGGTTTCCTTTTTGCTAATTAGACCTATTGTTGTTTTTCACCGTTCTCCGGTGTTGCCTTCGCCGCTTAGCAATTACACGATTTTACATTTTGTTTGAACAAACTATAAATATTATCGAGAGCTTCGCTTTTAGCCTTGGCTAAATCTATATGTCATATTATTAAATATAACGTAAGGAGTTTAGCTCTCGCTTCAGTTTGGGTGTTCTGACGCATTACATGAAATCATTTGATGTCTTACTTTGTAGTTATAGCGTTTTTACCCCTTTTCTTTCGTTCCTCATCATTTTTCTTTATTTTCTATCGTTTCTCAGCTCCCCTCGACCTATACATGGCCCTTATCACGAGAATCCACAAAGAACACAAGACGGCATGATATTCTGGGTCAACTCAGGACAGTTTCAAAATTTGTCTCAGGGAAGATAAGCAGTTCAATTCGATGGACTTCACAAAAACATCATAATTGTAATTTTTGGTCCTGTAAATCACTGTAACATACGTTTTCTATTTTAAACTATTTTTTAATTTTTTAATGGCAAATTTTAATTGCAAATAGATTTTAAGTGAATAGAAAGGAGCAGAGATTAGAACCGAAATAATCAACGGCCATGCAGGACATACTGGAAACATATAACTGCTGCCACCGTTGGTAGCTATAGTTGCTTGGTGACCCAGTAACCGAGTTGTCCGTTTCTGTCTCTTATAAAAACGCTTTTGGCGCCAAAAATGCGTCATAATATCCTGGTGGATCGAACCTATTTCCAGCTCCTCATCATCGGTTTTTGGCCTTATCCGTGTTTTGCCACCACATTTAAAGCACCCATTGCCTTTTCCTGTTTGACATTTTGAGTTACACTCCCCAGAAGGGGGAGGGGGGGTGGGGGGGCGCACTCCCTATAAGGGCCTATACGGCCAAGAGAGGTGCCTTTATCAGGCCTCAAGTATGTAAATTGGTAGGGATTTCACTAGTTGCACAGGCGCGGATCTAGGATAAATACTGACCAATTTCCTAAACAAGCGCCGGAAATTTTTCCGGAAGTTTTTTTAACTCCCTAAAGTCCCCTTTCCTGGGTTACTGAGTGATTCAAACAGGACATTTGTCTGTTCCATTCTCCAAGGATGAAGCCTTGAAACTTGGAAAGTTTTTCTTATTAAAAATATATATATTACCAAAACTCTGACCGATTTTCGTAAGACGGTGGAAACAGGTGTGGATCCGCGCCTGTTGCAGCATATAAAAGGATTAGGGAAATCTGCCATTTCCGTCGTAAAGATCTAAAAGAGCTAATTGAAGAATTTGTGGCTGTGAAAAAGTCGAGAATATTTCCTGGTTTTACTTTTGTTTTGCATTTACAAAATGGGATGCACCGCTCTAAGCTAGGTATGTGAAAGGGGTACCATTTGTCAAAACGAAGGGACCTTTTCTGTCAAAAATGGTATATAAAAGGCTACGTGGTTGGTCCTCGGGGCGGAGCCTCCTTATATAAAACTTTGTTGAGTACCCCCCACGGGGGTACACCTTTGCCAGTGTTGCAGCTAGGTGATGATGGTGATTCTATAAAATGGCGGATGCCAAAATAAGTAATTTTTTTGACAAAATTTCACGTGCCAGTGACATTCCTTTGCATCACTGTGTGTACAGTTGAGGACCATACATCATAACCATTTCTACAGGGAAAGGGTGAGAGCCTCAGCCTTTGCTCTCCCCTCTTTCCCCTCCCCAACCGGCCCAACTTGATCTTCGAAAAAGTTGTCAAAGTTCCAAATCTCTTCGTGGTTACGATCTGATTCCTGATAATTATAAGTTTAGGTGTGATTTTGGTGTGATCCTGCACTCACCGTAGGTACCTTGCTATACACATGTTACATGTAAAAAAACTTTGAATATGCACTGCATGTACTGCCTTGGCTAAATGGGCAGAGATAAACAGGTTTTTTGTTTGTTTGATTCTTTTTTAGAAAACTATTAATCTTATAGTAAAATTATTCTATCGTTCTTCTGCTTAGAAAAATACTTTAGGAGAAACTTAGACAAACTATAGCTCGTTCAAACATTAAAATGAATACATTATCGCTATCAAACTGCATAAAAAGTGTCGGCGATGAAAAGTATTCCAAGCAAATTTGTTTCAAATTAGGACTTATGGGAAAGTTTCTATCGGCTGTTGAAATTTCATCACAAGTTTTTAAAGTTGAAAAATATATCATGTGTGTGATTGGGAAAACAAATAACACTGAGGTAATTCTTTTTTCTCGATACTCATTTTTCTAGATTGATAGTTATATCAAGAGGCTTTTCGGAAAAAAATCCATTATACTCTTTTAAATGTGCAGGTCTAGCCTCGGGTTCAGGAGGATCTTTCCAAGAACTGTTTGTGCGTTATTATGTTGTCATTTAAAATGGTACATATCATTTCTATTAAGTTATTAAGCCATTTCATCAAGTCACGTGACTATTTGCATTACTTACGTCATAGTTTTTAAACTTAGCCATTCATAAAAAAAAAGAGATTTAACTAATTTTAGTTTCTTTTATGTTTCCCTTTTTACCCTACAGATTTTTTCCTTAAAAAAAATTTCAACTCCTGGTCACGCGACCAGAGTTTGAACGTCAACAATATTATTAAAGGCCGCCAGGTCACCAAAAATGTGTTGCTTGCCATACTTGGGTTTGCTTACCGAAAGGACCCATGAACATTACGTACAATTTGCTAAATTTTATAGACGTTTTGAGTCATGCCTTAAGTTAACTACCTTAGATGTACAAGTATGAACTTTGTATTATTTCATAACTGTACCCTTGTTATATATTGCAATTGACTAGCCAACACAAGCTTTTTATTACGGAGTCTAGAAAGAACATAATTTCGGCAACGAAAACATCTGAAGATCATGACGCAAATGAGTCTGCTTTAGCCAATCACAGAAAACGTGCGTAATATTTATCTTGCTCTAACCAGGGGGGGTTTTTTAGTCGCTATAAAACGACGTCAAGCAACTTTGGTTAAAGAGAGTTGTAAATTAAGTCAGTGAATGTTGAACTACACAACTAATAAAGAAGTAAAAGAAGAAACAGCCGGTGTTGCTTTGTTGAAGCTAATCAGTCGTCCGTTCCCCGAGTGAAAGTTAATTCGACATTACACCAACTATAATTTAGCGGCGTATCAAACTTTGGTTTGCAATTTTGCATTTTTGGGAGAGGTGTGTCACAGGGAGTTTCGATACTTCTTTAACCCTCCCACTTACAATAATAATAATAATAATAATACCGCATGATTAAACACTTCTATAGCGCTCACATCCACTGGTTGTTCGTGGCGCTTTACAACAAATTAAAAATAATAATTTTATAAGAATAAATACATAAAAATAGAAATTAGGAGATATAAAACATTAAACTCTAATAATAAATTAAACTTTTATTAATAAATTTCCTAACAAGGTAGGTTTTTAATTTTTTTCTTTAAGTACAAGCACCGATCGATTTACGAATGTCTAAGGCCCGGTTCAGACGCCGAGATTTTCATGGGCCAAACCTTATTCAAATTAAGGCCGACCCAGATTATTTAGACCGGCTGAATTGATTCAGACGCCAATCTTAACTGCAGCTGA
The DNA here is from genome assembly GCA_022179025.1 of Porites australiensis. NCBI lineage: Eukaryota > Metazoa > Cnidaria > Anthozoa > Scleractinia > Poritidae > Porites > Porites australiensis. The sequence goes on from BOPM01000042.1 coordinate 402,251, forward strand.
ACTAAGTTCAAAAGGCGAAAAAGGCTCATTTAGGTCAAACTGCTTACAAAATACATTATAATAATTTGTACATTAGGTTCGGTACATGAAAAGTCCGGCGTCTGAATCAAAGCCGTTCCAAAGTCGCTCCAAAGGCGAAATTCCCAGTCGGGTTAGACGAAAAGAACGACTGAGCCGTGTCAAATTGAAACGGGCGTTTATAATTGATTCAGACGCAGAACTTTTCATGTACTTAATTCAATGTATTAGCCGTTCGGCTCATAAAAAGTTTGGCTTCTGAACCGGGCCTAAGAAAATATTATACTGTTCTAAAGTTTACGGGCACATGTGGAAAATGCCTTGTCTCATACCGTAAAATTCCAAAAATAAGCTCCGGGGCTTATTTTTGAAGGGGCTTATATCTACGGAGGGAAATTTGCGTTTCAAAATCGATTGAGCTACCCTTACAGTTGGAAGTAAATTTACTGTTTTTGCTTCGCGCGCAGCGTAGCACCATGGGTAAGAAAATGAAGTAATCTACCCATCCGAGAAAATTTGGTAATCACGTGACCGTACGCCCGCCCGCCCGCCCGACCGTCCGTCCGTCCGTCCGTACCACAGGCATACCAAGGTAAAATAACTCAATCAACAGGATGGCAACCCAAATGCAACTCGAGGTTATTTTGGCGGGAAATCGCATAACCACTGTCGTCTTGTAATAAAGCAGAGACAACTAAAGAGTGACTAAACTCCTACGATGACTACCGCACAGGTTGTCGAAACGTCAGTCGCTGTCAACAACAACAGTCCTATTCAGGACTACGTTCACTCGGACGATCAAACTCAACCTACTTTTGAAATGCCTCCTGGGTTCAAACCTTTCACAATAATAATAATAATAATAATAACGCGAAGGCAAACAAGAAAAGAAAATCGGTATTTCCTGGGTTTAGGGGTTGAATGGCATCAGCAATATCTCATTTCAATCATCTGGCCACATGTTTATCGAATATGCAAAAAGAATGCTCCTCAAAAGATGTGATACATGAATCGATTCTGGACCTTACATTTAGTCTTAAATGATCACTTGTACAAATATACAGCGGAAACCCGGTTTTACGATCGTCGATTTAACGATTCGCGATGGTACGGTTTCCACGGATTTCTGTGTCCAGGTAAAAGTTACAGTGAATAGGCTTTATCACGGTTTTCGACGCCATTTTGACGAGTAGGCAACCGCGTGGGAAATTACCGTGTTTGTACGACAATCTAATGTGGAATAATTTCCGTAAAAAAACTATTCTGAAAAAAAAACTGATATGAACTGTAAACTAAAGATACACAGTAAAAAATTTTACCATCAAACATTGGGGGCCGTTACTGTGCTTAAATTTCTCAAGACGCTTGCTTTGGATTTTCCATATCAGTTGTCTGCAATTTTTTCCGGTGAATTTTTACTGGCAAGTGTATAGAAAATTTCAAAAAGTAGTTCTAGCGCATGTAGCTGCATGTAACGACCTCAAGTTCGTTCAGTAGAATCTTTAGGAGTGAAGCTTTAGTTTACAATTCATATTTTTTTCAGAGCAGCTGTTTTTTGGATAAGAATCCTAATTTTACAGTATATTCGGTTCAACGATATTCCCAGAATATAAACGATGAACAAATTGCCGAACCTTTTACAAATGTATATCATTCAATCACAGGCAGCCCAGACTCTGTAGGAGTTCTTTGGAAATATTCGAAATAAAATTAACTCACCTTTTGTTTGCGTTGTGTCTTTTACCATCTTCTCGCTTCTAGAGCCATCGAGGCCGTTTTGGTGAGTTTTAGATTTCGAGTTGTACTTACTCACTTACCGCTCAACAGTGACTCAGTCTGGTCCTACTCTTACCTTTAAAGTGCGTTGGAAGACGACTCGCACCGCTTTTCTAAAAAAATTCTTATCCAGGCCAGAAAATCAAGATAAATTCATTTTGCATTATTTTTAATCTCTCCTTTTTAGATACACGTCAAGAAAACATCAAACATTTCACATAAATGAAACTCGAAGGTCGCCATTTTATAAAAACATCGTCCAGGCGTTGCTACACGAAGGAAGGGACTGGGCTCTAAATCAGCTCTTGGCCAATAGATTTTCACGCTGGACATTTTGATATTTTAATGCTGCCTTTTTAATTATACGCGAAAAAATACGAGATGAGTTCCAGTGCTTTACCTTAATGACATGTTTCTTTCCAGCATGACTCCGACGCTTTACAATTTTCTTTCCTGTCTACTCTACGTAATACTTAGCTAAAATGCGTTCATATTGTCAGCGGATATGCCGTTTGTGGTAAGGACCCCGTTCCCATCACCCTTCTCTTAGGAGCCACAATTTTGAGAGAAACCGATGGAAAATACTTGCCGACCTGCACGATTCAGTAAGTTAGCCAATCAACGTTGCCAAAAGAGAAAACAAAAAGGGACTGACAGTTCATTTGATGTGGCCGAGTGCATCACTGAAAGGAAGCCCTATCCACTTCGGCGCGAACGGGATGAAGTTTGTCATTTAGCTTCAAATTTTAACAAATAACACTGCCGTATGAGTTGTTTTCCAAATTCATTTTATAAACAAACTTCAACTTTCTTACCAGACAAATTGAGACGTGAAATGTGGTAATTTTTGCTCTCTCAAAGTGGCTGAGAGACAACTTAGAAGAGTAACCTGAGGAATCCCATATTTCGCTCTTGATCAGAAAAATCCTTTTTAATATGTTATATTAAACGAGAAGTTTTACTCTACCCTCCGGCAAAGTTTCACCGAATTTGTTAAAGACGCGGCAGAGAACCAGAATCATTAATATATGGTCACTTTTTGAGAGTAAAATTTGCGGTTAAAACACGGGCCTGAGGCTGGAGAATGGTTACCTCGTCATCGATGCATTAACTGGCCAAAAAGTAGTGGTTTACTTCCATCCCCTGAGGAACCTACTTGCATACAAAAAATTTGTATTCGTTTTTAACTTGGCACCATTTTCTCAAAGAACTGCTCTAAAATTATTTATTAATGATTATGCAAAGACTAGTGTGCAAATCAAGTCTATTTATGTAAACGATAAAGCACTCCCCTGTATTACTTCTGAAGGGACGTGTATGGGCTTGAAGGCAGGCATTTACTTCATCCTTTGTCATTGTAGGAAAAAATCAGTACAGTGGTCCTCGAAGTGTTTAAAAGTATCCAAAATCCGTTAGTAGCCAGTACAGGCTATTTTTGGACTGGTGAACCTAGTTGGCCATGCTTAGCCTATAACTGAGCTTCTCTGCTGGGTGCAAATAAAGCAAGCCCTAGGGCCTTTGGTTTTTATCCAATCAGAACAACATATTTTTCAAGTTCACAGTGTGTTCTCGTAAGAGTTGAATTATTTAGGGACCACCAGTGATTTGAAACAATAAAAAAGTTGAATGTTTTTATCTTTCCACTCAATGAACTTTGCGTTGGTCGCTATAAATTGCAGAACTTTCAGTTTTACTTTGAAAATGCATATGATTATCACATCTAACAGTTTGAGTTCGTCCCCAGCTGTGTCTTCCTTTCCTCCACGTATAAATTTCCGGATAATTTTCTTTCCGCTTGTTTTTCGTTGGTTTCGAATGAACCCAGATGAATCATTGGTTTGCGCATTTGTTTCAAGGCTCCTTTTTCAGTCATCCCTGTCCTGCTTTGGCGCCGGCCTAGACTTCACATTAAGGTAGGTAATATTAAAATCTTCCTTTATGTCGTGAATCAGTATCATCATTATGTTCCATTTGCTCTCAGTCTAGTTACACAAAATATTGAACAGAAGGTTTAAAATTTATGAAACGCTGAGGACAGGCTAAAAGAACGAGACTTTTCGCTATATAGACTGATCAAAATTTCAAAGTGAGATACAACAAAACTATTGCAAATATTTTGCAAGGTGCGCCTCTTTTCAGTACATAATACGAAAACTTGAATTGCTCCTTCAAAATGATGGACGGCAGAAGGGCTTTACATGTTGCTTAATACATATGCCCTTCTGTAGCCATGCAACGCTAAAAATTTTTGTCACGTTTTAACATTCGAAGACTTAATCAGCTAAGAAATGGTGAAGACTGTTCGCAAGTTTACTTTAATTTCATTCCCTCGTCTTATTTTGCGCCTGGCCTCGCGATTTCTAGTGAAAATAGTGAGGAAAATTTAGTTACCAGTTGTGTGGCGAATTGAATTAACATGATGTGCCATCCTTTACATAAAAGTTTGCTTCATTTCATCGACTTTTCAAAACACTGAATAGCTGTGACAGCCCAATATGATCGTTTAGTTACTTTTTGCATCCTTTCATTTGCCAGCTTCTTTACTAAAGTTGAATGATACCTGGGTGAATTAGTTAGACATTTTACATGATGCAAGTGGCTTTCACTTTCGTTCAAGTTTGATCTAGAAGGGAATACTACAGAGTTGTTGAATATGTGCAGGCCAAACGTCGAACTTTTCATGATACGAACCAAACTTAGTGCGTTAGGTTCATGAAAAGTTCGACGTCTGGCTCAGTTAATTAAGTTCGTCTGAACGAGTTTGGATCGTCCAACACGTTCTGTCCGAAGCAGACGGATAGAACATCTAAAGATCGTCTGCGGGAGAAACGTCGATCTTCAAATGCTACAAAGTAAACTAATTGAGGAGAAATTGTATGAAAATGTATATTTAGCCTCGTTCGGGCTAAATTTTAAAGAAAATTGTATCTTGGTCTGATTCAGTTGATTGGTTCGACGCGTCTTAAGTTCGACGTCTCACCCGACAGACGATCTTAACTTAATTTAGGTCGACCCAAATTAGAGTTTGGTTCGTCTTATGAAAAGTACGTCGTTTAGCCTAGGCCTTAGAAATGTAAGCAATCTATACTTTGGTAATGAAAAGACTGATTTAAAGGAAAGGATGTACGGAAAACTAGAATCGTCCAAAGTGATGCTAACAAGCCTTCAAACCAATTACGATACACAACTTTTATAGTAGTTTGCGAGGTTCTTAATCTCAAAATTTCGTCCCGAATCGAAAAATAAATCGAGAAGTAAATTTATCTCTGTAGAAAATTCAAGATGACACTAGCTTTGTTCAGATTTCAGATCGATTGCTTCATTTTATTCTTAATACGATCGCTTTATTTATGTTTTGGCTAAATAAATATGCGCGTTTGGGGTCGCAAGACAAATTTCGTAGACTTCAAATCGTTGATAATATTGTTACTGGACAGAGATATTTGAGGTGGTTTCCTCCCAAGCAATACAAGAAACGTTGTGTAACGTTTAAAGTCGGTTGAGTAATGAAAAATACTTCTTTCGGTAAATGATTTAATCTCAAGCGGTTCAGTGTCTGGGTTTTAATTAGTTTCTGACTGAAACAAAGCCAAAAGTTTTGAATGCGCATGCGCAACAGATTTAAAACTATTTAAGCCTACAAATAATTTTCATTAAAGCCAGAGATAGGACGGTATTTGCTTTAATTCCTTTCATTAAGCAATTAAAATTTTATTCTATTCTGCAATAAAAAGAAATCTAAAAACACATTTTGAACACTTTTGATTCCTTTGGCTTTAGGTTTAAAAATTGTAGTGTAACGGCGAAATAAATTATACAGTAAAATGTTACCATTAAATTGTTAGTAATAATAAGAACTTGTTCTTTGTGTAAACATAAAAACACTCATTAGAAACCTCATTTAGTTTTGATATATCTAGCTCTTTCATTTGCCTGGGGTAGGTTCTTGAACTTTAGATCATCTTAGCTCCCAGAATGGTCCATTAAATTACCTGCAAAATAATTATAAAATGGAAAAAAAGGTAAAAGAAAATTAAAACAATTACTTTTGATCACTTTCATATATTTTTAAAATGCTTTTTTCAGCTTTCAAAGTATAAGATGTGGTCTCTTAATACAGTAGAAGAGTAACTTTAAGAAATTATTATGATTCAGAAAGAATTATTGAATGGATATGAACTGGATAAGCATCATTTGATCATCAGCAATGTACATAGTCAAGTGCACTCTTAAAAATATTTCAAAATTGGCAAAAGAGAATGAAACCATTAATTTCGGCAATCATTACGTCTGTACTTTCTGATGATAATAAATAGATTAACTAGACTTGAGGCTTTCATGGAGTAAATTTTTAATGTAGTGAACTTGAACGAATCCAGAGCATAGGATGATTTGTCAATTACATTAAGTTTATATAAGTTCTTTATGATAATACGGTCAGGTAGTTTAAATAATACAGATATCTTTTAAAACGAGAAATTATAGTTTGATTGTCCACATCCTACAAGAAAAATTCAGTACCGGTAAGAGCTTCCATTGCTCGTTATGCCAGATGTTATATTTGTTTTTTGTTTTTATAGATTTAATGAGGAATTATCTGCACATAGGCTTGCAGAGGGCTTCGAAAGAGTATCAAATATTAAACGCTCACAAAATGATACCCCTTCCTCATCTGATACTGAAAATAGCATGATCTGACCCACTGGCAAGGTTAAGAATGTGGTGACCCACAACTCTTTGTGCTCCGGCCTACTACCCCCTGTAGTACTTATTCACCAATCCATGAACTTATAGCTCATATCAACAGTTTTTTTATAATAGCAACTTAATAGTAGTTAGTTGAATATGAAAACATTTAGTTTTGGAGGGTTTGTGTTTGCAAGTAAGTCTTGAAGAGATGTAGTTTCTTAAGTAAAACTTACCTGAGATTAAAAGTATCCTGGCCATAGTTTCTCATACTAGAAAATGAAAAAGAAATATATCAAGTGATTCTCTTGAAGAGAAAACTACGATGAAAACGTTCTTTCATTTTTCTCAACAAAGGAATTGAACTACAAAAAGTTGGCCCAATTATTTAAAGTTGCAAGTTCGTTTGCATCCTGGTTATCGAAAGGCAAAAGGCACAGTTGTGCCAGCACTATCATTTTCTTAAATATTATTAATTACTGATGTAAGATTCTATATTCTGTTTGGCAATGAGAAATTTCATGCTTACATGTGTTGGGTACGCTGAAATAACCAGAAAGTCCCCATGTTCGTTGACTTTAAAAACAACGTTTACAACTCGTAATAATCTCGTGATAAGGTTGCCCACGTCATCAAATTGGACAAATTCTCCCACTTCGTAAGGGTATGACTTTAGGGCACAATGTGTCAGCCGATCTTGTTCAATAAAATGGTCGTCTGGGGCAAAAAGAGTTTCCCGCACAAGTTCCTTAACTTCAGTCCTGCGCATTCCACAAAGGAACATTGTCTTTCGTTGGTTGCTAAAAGCATTTTCGTCATTAAACTGGGCAACGCTGGAAAGCAAAAGAGAAAAAGTTGAAGAAAGAATTAAAAGGCTCTCGATAAAGTATAGCTAGAAGTTCAGATGATTGCAAGAAAAATGCCTTGTGGTGCACAGTCACTAATATTTTGTAGTAATAATTGTCAAACGGCAGGTACATATAAAATAATTGATCTATTTAACAGCACCAACTGCTCACTTGTTGCATTTATGTAAACTGGCCTTTTCTTTGACTAACCATAGACGTGGATTACCTATTTCTTACTCTACAGCAATGTTTCAAGAGATAAGTTTATATACAGCTGTTTATGGATGACTATTTTTTAAATATAAATACGTGCATTCATTGTTAATTGCAATAAGTCTTTAAACAGGAGACGTTCACACCTGCGTGTAACTGCATCATCATGCATGTATTCTTATATCAAAAGAAAACAATATTTGCCAAAAGGTAAATTGCACCTTACCATATTAACAGATCACGCCAATATATATATATTTATTATATACATACTGAGAAATACTCACCAAAAAGCTATGTAGTAAATTTTCGTACGCAAATTAGTTGTAGCCAATGAGAGGAGCGAACGATGG
>BOPM01000042.1:410154-431329 GCA_022179025.1 Porites australiensis
ATGTGCATTTAGAACAAACAGTTAAGATTACTTATAGTTCTTGGATTACCTCATATCCTCATCGTCATTTATGTTTTGAACAAACGTTTTTACTAAAAAGCTGATACTCCGTTTTCGTTGTCATTTTGCGGTAAGTGTGTAGCGGCAAATTTTAGCATTTTTGAAAGATTTAAAATAAAAAGGCCGCCAAAATGATGAATGTCTCAGTATGTATATAATAAACACAATACCACATGGAAAGTGCTTTGAACGGTATTTACGCACTCGTTGTTTTTGTATCAGAAATGTTACTCGTTCGCTACGCTCACTCGTTCGATTTCTGATACGTCAACAACTCGTGCGTAAATACCGTACGGCAGCACTTTCCATGAAGTATTCTCTCTATATATATATATATATATATATATATATTTCGTGGGGGTTCAAAACTTTTGCAAACAGCTGTATATATAGACTAAGGCTTCTTTTTATATTATTGTTTATTTCAGTTTGATTTCGAGAGGGAAGGGGGAGGTAAAGGCAAACTAAGGCTTGGTAACTAAGACAAAATAAATAAATATGAGAATCACAGATCATGTGTTATGGGGTACCTTTCTTTCGAAATCAGGCCAATTAATGCAGAAGATAAGCAATGATGAGAAAATTAGTTCATTAAACAGAGAAAAATGTTGATAATTAATTGGACACTTATCCCTCACTTCCAGCTATTGGCTAGTTTATTTTTCAATCTTGCTGCTACAGAATTGGCCATGTAGTAAACAATTTGATTATTACACTGTTGCTTAGTTGCTCTCCTTCTCTACCAGCAGATAGGTCAAAGGCGGGGTAGGGGAAGGGTGGAGTAGTGCGCTAGCTTATATCTACTAAACCTAGAACATCTTAAGGCTCAGTAACTAAGACCTTAAGTCGGCATGACTACCAAGGAAATGGCGAAGATTATGTCACAGAGCCAATTATTTTAATTTTAATTTTATTATTGCGTACCTTTTCTTCTAAAATCAGACAAATTTATTTGTTCAGTATAACAATTTATATTACTATTTTTTGTGGTTTATAGCTGCTAAACAGCTCTCGTCATTAGGCAAATAAATATCTATTGTTTCAGTAAATATCATAGCGCATGCTTTGACACAACACGAAAACCTGAATTTACAATTCACTCACCTGAATGCCAGTTGGTCCCAAGAATAGAGACTATCGTCTTCAGCAATGTGTAAGCTTTTTTCCATATGTCGAATATAATCCTCTTCATTTACAATCTGCCTCATTTTATCAAAGAAATACGAAGATCACGAAATATGGCGAAGAAATGCGAAAACCTGAAATGCGTCTTGGGTAAATAACGCAATGTTCACGAATTTTCTCAAACGTTACATGTGTCGTTTCGTGACCACTACAACATAAAGCAAGATATGAAGCGCAAATGTCACTCGCCATAGACTGGAGAAGTCTCAAAAAGGTGGCTCTTAGTCTTAGCTCTAAAAAGAAATGTATGCTTGCAGAATCCCGCGCTTCCTTCAAGGCCTAAGGTTGCTAAACAAAGGAGAGCTAACCATGTAAACCAAACGACAACCAGATGAATTGATTCTGAAACTGTGGAGATTCATAATTATTTAACTTAATGTAGTGTTGTGTTTTTTCACCAGGCATCTTAAAGGCGATTGACTGACGAATCGATTGCAACATGATTTCAACCATTGCTAAAAAAGGAGAGACCGGGAACTGTCACTCCCCTGAGGAGACACATTAGGTAGGTGAAATACCTTTTTATTTTACTGATAAATGATATGTCATGGATTGAATAGGTGAAATGGTTTGTGATGGGCAGCATGGGTGAAATGGTTCGTCCTGGTGGAATGGAACCTATCGTTTTCAGGGATGGAACATGTGAAGAGTTTTGTCATGAGTTAGGTGAATTAATTTGCCATAGTAGAATGGGTGAAATGGTTTGTCATGAATTGTATGGGTGAAAGGGTTTCTGATGGTGGGATAATTGCAATAGTTTGTCATGGGGACATCATGGGTCTAATGTTTTTTATTTCATGTGTGTAATAGGGGGAAATAGTTCGTCATGGATGGCAGAGTTAAAACGGTTTGTCATAGTTGGCTTGGGTGAGAGGGATTGTCATGGGTGGAATTGGGAGATGGTTTGTCATAGATAGCTTGGCTGAAATGGTTTAAGATGGTGACATGATTGCAATGGTTTATCGTGGAAGCATGGGTCTGGTGGTTTGTCATAAAGTACATTTGTACAATGGTTTGTTATGTGTAGCATGGGTGAAATGATTTGTCATGTATAGCAAGGATGAAATGGTTCGTCATGGGTGGAATGAGTGAAATGGTTTGTCATAGATGGCCTGCGTAAGATGGTTTGTCATAGTGGCATGGATGGAATGGATCATAATGGTGACATCTTTGCGAAGGTTTGTCATAATGACATGATTGTCTGGACATATCATGGGAGCATGCGTGAACTTGTTTGTAATGGGGTACAATGGCACAATGGTTTGTCATGGGTAGCACGAGTGAAACGGTTTTTCATGGGAGAAATGGTTGAAATGGTTTATCATGGGTGGTATGGCTGAAATGGTTTGTTATGATGGATGACTACAATGGTTTCCAATGGTAGCAAGGATCTGATGGTTTGTCAAAACGTACAATTGTGCAATGGTTTGTTATGGGTAGCATGGATGAAATGGTTCGTCATGGTTGACTGGGCCTAATCGTTAGTCATGGGTGGCATAGGTAAAAAGATTTGTCATGGGTAGGGTAGACGAAATGTTTTCTTATTGATGTCATGGGTGAAATGGTTTGTCATGGGTGCAATGGGCCTAACAGTTTGTTATGGCAGTATTGGTGTAATGGGTAGCATGGGTGGATCGGGGAAATAGTTTGTCATGGATGGATTTGGATAGCTGGATTGTCATAGTGGCTTAAGGGCAATGTATTTTGCATGTGTGACATGGGAGAACTACTTTGTCACGGTGGCATGACTGTTATAGGTTTTTCATGGTAGCATGTGTCGACTTGTTTGTCATGGGTAGCACGATTGAAATGGTTACCATGTGTGGAATGGGTGAGATGGTTTGTCGTGGTGGCATGAGGGAAGTGCATTGTCATGGGTGGTATGGCTGAAATGGTTTCTCATGGTAGCATGGGTCTGGTGGTTTGTCATAAAGTACATTGGTACAATGGCTTATTATGGTTTGTCATGTATAGTATGAATGAAGTAGCTCGTCATGGGTGGAATGAGTGAAATGGTTTGTCTTAGATGGCCTGAGTGAGATGGTGTGTCATAGTGGCATGGATGAAATGGATCATAATGGTGGCATCTTTGCAAAGGTTTGTCATAGTCCCAAGAATAGAGACTATCCTCTTCAGCAATGTGCAAGCTATTTTCTACATGTCGAATCTATTCCTTTTCATTTAAAATCATCGCCATTTTATAAAAGAAATAACGAAGATCACGAAATATAGCGAAGAAGTGCGAAAACCTAAAATGCATCTTGGGTAAATAACGCAAGGTTCACGAACTTTCTCAAACGTTACATGTGTCGTTTAGTGACCGCTACAACATAAAGCAAGATATAAAGCACAAATGTCACTCGCCATAGACTGGTGAAGTCTCACAAAGGTGGCTGTTAGTTTCAACTCTAAAAAGAAATGTATGCTTGCAGAATCCCGCGCTTCCTTCAAGGCCTAAGGTTGGGGGAAATATGAGACAAATTAAAGACAATTCCTTCAAGGACTGAAAACATACTAAACAAAGGAGAGCTAACAATGTAAACCAAACGACAACCAGATGAATTGATTCTGAAACTGTACATGTGGAGATTCATAATGATTTAACTAAATGTAGTGTTGTGTTATTCACCAGGCATCTTACAGGCGAATGACTGACGAATCGATTGCAACATGATTTCAACCATTGCTAAAAAAGGAGAGACCGGGAAATGTCACTCCTCTGCAGAGACACATTAGGTAGGTGAAATACCTTTTTATTTTACTGATAAATGATATGTCATGGATTGAATACGTAAAATGGTTTGTGATGGGCAGCATGGGTGAAATGGAAATGGTTCGTCCCGGTGGAATGGGAGCTATCGTTTTCAGGGATGGAACATGTGAAGAGGTTTGTCATGAGTTAGGTGAAGTAATTGCCATAGTAGAATGGGTGAAATGGTTTGTCATGGATTGTATGGATGAAAAGGTTTCTGATGGTGGGATAATTACAATAGTTTGTCATGGGGACATCATGGGTGTGGCATGAGTGTAATGTACTGTCAGGGGTGGCTTGGGTGAAATGAGTTGTCATGGTAGCTTGAGCGCAATGGCTATTCAGGTTTGGCAAGTAGTGCTTGGGTGAAATACGTGGTTAGTCATGGGTGGCATGGTTGTGAAGGTTTGTCTGAGGGTTGCATGGGTCTTGGCATGTTTGTCATGGGTAGCTTGGGTGAAACTGTTTGTCATGGTGGTTTGAGCGCAATGGCTATTCAGGTTTGGCAAAGTAATATTTGGGTGAAGTACATAGTCATGAGTGGCATGGTCGTGGAGGTTTGTCCAAGGATTGCATGGGTAGTGGCATGTTTGCCATGGTGGCTTAAGCGCAATGGCTATGCAGGTTTGGCTGGTTGGCATGGGTGTAATGGTCTAACATGAGTAGCATGGTCGTGAAGGTTTGTTTGAGGGTTGCCCAAAAAGGCTGTGATTTGTATAAAAGTTCACTTTATGCTACGAAGTATGATATGCATGATTATTTACAATGACTATGCGGTAAAAGAGAAAGATTAACTGCAAAATGGCCAGAATATTTCCACTTTATTAATCCTGTTGTATTTCTCGATCTGATTACCGACTGTTTCGAACATGACTCGCGAGATATTCACCTCCAAGCGCTGGCATTGCAGCTTACTATTAATTGGACGTTGCACAAAACGACACAAGAAAATTAATTGCGTTCAAATAAAATTACTACATGCACTTACAAACTCAAAAGTCACAAAATCTTTAGTTCATTGCGATATCGAATGATGTGCGCATGTATGAAGGGTTTCAGTTCCGAAAATCTAAGCAGGGACACCGACATTTTATAAAGGGAAAAAACTTCAGATTGTTTTTTTTGGCTCACAAAATGACAAAGACAGACTCTGCTATTGTGAATATGACTTGTGATTAGCCAATTAAGGTTGGGTACCAGGTGGTCAGTTGAAGCGATTTGTAAACAGAGCTTGAATAGCTCAAGAGCAATACATCATGACTTTCTCTTGATCTATGCCTAAAAAAAGGTTAATTTGCGTCGCAGAATAGATAAAACAGGGGCGTAGTCAGCCATTTTTCCTTTAAGCCCGAGTTGTAGAAGTTCTGAATGGTCGGGAGAGGGGGATGAGGACATATGGAAAGCCGCGTTAACGCTGACCTATAAACAATTACAGGACAGTTCCTCTTTTGCTTAAAAAAGCTGCGTTAATTCATTTAAAGAGCAGTATGGTCATACCTTGGAGGAATCACTGACCGTGATAGGCGTTTTTTAATTCTTTATATGAAGTTCTATTGACGCTCACCTATTTCTCTCAAGGGCAATAGAGAAGGGAGTGTCTTCTATGCATGCATAGCTTGTGCGCGCTTAAGAGCCAGAGATAGGGGTGACGAATGGTCTTTGCGAGCATTCGCGAGCATGCGAGCACTGCGATTTTTTTGCGAGCACGAGCAGAGATAAAAAATTTGCTTTGCGAGCAGCGAGCAGTTTAGAGAGTACAACTCGCGAGCAGCGAGCGCTTCTTATATTTTCCGCTTGCAGCAATTCATATGGAAATTCTTCTCTTTAAAATAAAACAGAAAATATTTTAAAACGGGGTTTTAATTTAGAGCGCACCAAGTTCTTTGAAGCTCGTTTGAGTGACACCTTATTGAGATCTAACCAATTACAGTCGCGTTTGATGCCAAATGACGTCATATTTTCGCTTCAGTTCACTTCATCACGCACGTGTTCGTACGGATCAGAAAGCAAACTAAGGTCACAAGAAGAACAACCATATATGACAACCATATATAACCATATATAGCTAGATCAGCTAATTTAATATTTATCGCGTGCATTTCCACTGAACTTGATAGCAATATTATAGGAATTAAGCACTATACAGAATTACATTTACTTTATACACAAAAATTTCGACTAATACTGACAAGAAAGCGAGCATGCGAGGAACTGCAAAAAAATTTGGGAGCACGAGCAAGCGAGCACTCGTTTAAATTTTGCGAGCTAATCGACAAAAAGTAAAATTTTGCGAGCATTTAAAAATTTTAATGGACCATTCATCACCCTAAGAGATCAGTCATTCTCTATATATCGTAGATCCCGCACCTATGTCAGGCGTTGTTACAGCCATTATAGTGTAAAATCAACTCTCTGAAGTTGCAGTGGACACTGACATGCTGCAGGCGAGGAGAGAAAATGCGCACAGAGCGGCGTTTTCAGTTTTAAGGTCTTTAACTCCGTGCAGTTGTACTGTGTGGCTGTGTTGGGAGAGGAACTTTGATCCAGTTTCCCACACCGAGCTTTTTGACACAAAACAGACCCTAGGCCAATCTCACGTTGAACCTTAAAATGGCTCCGGAATTGAAACTAAAATCCGGTCGATCTGAACTAAAACAATGAACATACCACGGGAGAGTGACTCGATTTACTTGATCCATTGTTGATCCAACAGAGCATTTCCAGGAAGCTTTCAAAATAGATGGAGGATTGATAGACCCTTGCAAGTTACCAGCAATGGGATTAGGAGAAAAGCAAAGGCGAAGCGCATTCACAACGACAACCCACATCTTACTCGGGATGTTTGGCAGGAGGAAGGCACGCTTAGGGAGGTGAGTCGAAGACTAAATGGGACTTTCAGGAAGGACATTACGTCAAATGGATAATGTTTTCAACCTGCACCAAAACTCAACTGCTTGATACCCAGGTTTCGGAAGACCGGACAGTTATGTACATGCGGGTTCTGCGGCGAAACAAAATAGAATTAGTCATTTTTAGTACCCTAAATCCTCTATTAAGCGCCCCCTCTCAAATAAGCCCCTTCCTCTAATACCCCCCCCCCCCCCCCCCCCACTTTTCAGGGGAAGAAAGTCAATAAGCCCCCTGCCCTAATTGTTCTTCACTAATAAACGAGAGACTGATTTGATCCTGATCCTCGGCTGCATGCCCTAAAACGTCTTGTCCTTGAGCTTTTCCACTTTGTATTCTAGTTCTTTATGGAGAACTGATACCATCGTCGTTTCAAAATCAAATAAGCCCCCTCCTGCTCAAATAAGCCCCCCTCGAAAGGGGCTGGAAATACATAAGCCCCCTGGGCTCAATAGAGGATTTACGCGTACAAGTAGGGATAGGGGGATGGGGGGATGGGGTAAACTTGAAAATAAAAGGAATTATAAATAGCCTGTCAACATCATCTCGCAGTCACTTAGAAACTAACTTCATGTTTGGGGCAAAAATAGGCATTCTTAAGCTGCTGTTTTCAGAGTTAAAACAGAAATTCGAATTATACCAGTAGCCCTTGAGTGAACAAGTTTACAGACAATCACATTGTATTCAGTTGTTTCACAGTTTTATTTTCGGAGTTTTTACCCATTCTCAGTCGGCAAATCTCAGTCTGTTTAGGTGACTGAAGTCCCATTTTTAAAGAAAAAATAAGGCCAAACCCACTTTTTATTTGACCGCCTCAGGACCGTAGCCTGAGATTCAGCTTTCTCCTCGAATCACACACTCAAGAGGGAGACGCCTAAATCAAAGAGCCGCTAATCTCATCCACTAATCTCAATCTACTTTGCCTCTTTAGGCCAGTTTCGAATTATCAAAATTCATACTCAGCTCCAAGGCTATAAGGGGTGTAAAACAAAAGAAATCGCTTGAAGATTCGTGCATAAATTATGTTTTATTCCCCTTACTGCCAGGCATTTTATTCAACCTTTACAGATTGGACTTGACAAGCAAGATCCAAGCAAGATCCAACTCCATGGCAAGGTAACATAGCTATTGTAGGGGTCAATATACACTCTTATGAATATATATTCACATTGATTTATTTATGCATATCACCAAAGCAACTGGTACAACATTTAGTGGGTGATTATTTAAGTTTTTTTCAATTAATTACACACGCAGTAAATTTTACTTTTGCTCAGAATTAATAGTACAGTTGTTAAATACAGATCTAAAAAATTTCTCTATTACATTACTCCAGTCAATGCATCATCTCAATTTCAAAAATCAAGATCTGCTGACAGAAGCGACTCTATGTTGCATTTTAGATTAACTTCCTCTCTTCCTCGGTATTGTTAGCCTTCCAAAAAGCTCTGGAACAAGACACCATGTCCTCTTCGGTTACTAGAAGAAAGGTTCAAAACATTTAGTGAGATTAGATTTTCTTGCATACTAATTTCATACCTTATTTTTCCAACTATTGTTATGAACTCTACTGAGGCACGCTTTTTCAGGAATGTCTTCGAAGTCGTTCAATAAATTAAACTCGCAGTCACGTGTTTTGTCGGGTCTAAACTAAATTTTACACCCTGTAAAACACTACTGCTCGTTTATTAAACATTACTTTAAACTGTGTATCGAAAAATGTCAAAGGGTACCTAAACGTTTGCAAACTGGCATTGGTGGAGCAGTTCACAGCCACTTCCGAGTTTCAAAAACCTTCACTTTCAAAATGAGGCCAAGTGCACAACCTTTCTTGTGAAGAAAATGAGTTTTATTTGCATGAGATTGAAAAATCATTTCCATATCCAAGGCTGAGCACTTAACCTCATTTTGATACAGAGGCCCGGGAGAACTCGTAAATGGCCCTTTTAGGCAACCTCGGATTCAGTCCAAACGTTTGACAAATCTTCAGCTTTTTTGGTGACGCATATCAAGGGCTTTTTGGTAGACCTTTTCAGTCAACATCTTAAAAGCCGTTGGAGGCGGTTAACGTGAAGGAGTGCATGGGTCGAGGCCGCCACCATTTCGCGGGAAGTTGGAAAGTGCGGCTGCCAAATTGTTGTGGTTTGTGTTTTGTTTACGTACCTCAGTTTGACTTTATAGCCGTTTGTCCCAGTTTTAAGAGAAAACTTAATGGCAACCTTTCGGGAAATTAGAGACCACTGCCTTAGCTGTGGCAGCTTCGAATATATCATAGACGAGGATGACTTTCTTTTACTCTACCATTTGAACACCTCCAAAAATCTTGATTTTCTTTACGATGATTATGTTCGATTCGACCTTGGTAACATGGATGCTATGAAGCCCCCCAAATATCATTTAATATAACTTATATTGCGATGAGGGGTTTGTTGTTTAAATGCTGATATCGATGGCGGCGGTGGATTGTCATTACTTAGTAATTTATATAATTTACTTCTATATTTTTAACTAATTGTGCTTCTGCCTCGAGTTTCGAAGATTTTACCGTTCTTTTTCATTCCCTCAGACATCGACGAGTGCGCAAGTGGGGTACACGATTGTCATCTTACAGTTGTTCCTGTAATCATCCCTCCACAGGAAATGGAAAAACATGCTCGCATCCTGTGGCACCGGGTAAGTATCTGGCATACATCGCAAGCCTAGAAATTATTTCAAAAGTCCCTGAGAGCAATCTTTCTTTGACGAGCTCGGTAATTAACAGCTACTAAAAGGATGCTTTGTGGAGCTCTGGTATTGATATCTTTGCCAAAAATTGTAACAATAATGGTTATAATAATAGTAATAAAGACAATGATAAAATAATGATAATAACAATAAGAGCAATAATAATAATAATAATAATAATAATTATAATAACGAATTAAACTTTATAAGATGTACAATTGGAGAAATTAAGGGGGTGTCCTTAACTGACCAGATCGACTCAAGACTTCATAAATTTATTAATACATTTGTTACACGACGATGCAATCTTATATTCCTACGCTCCACTTTTCAGAGTGCCAAAATTACCAAAGTCTAAACGAATCCGATAGAAACGTGAAGTACAGCCGTACTTACGGGCTCAAATGTGACGACAAAATTGGCCCCGGCTAATTCAGATTCGAAGGAGTAGCAAGGGACGAGAATGGAAACTTTATGTACGCCTCACTGGAGATCAGTGCAACAGGCTGCATGACTAGTGGCCATTCCAAAGTAGCGGATGGCGTGGTATCCCGAACAGTCTGTTTCCGATGGGACTATTGTTGCTATTGGAGCACAACCATAAAGATCCGAAACTGCGGAAGCTACTACATCTACTTCCTTGATGGCAGGGGTGATCTATAGGGTTGTTCGCTGCGTTATTGCGGCCCGACTGATCAAAACCATGAGCCCACGTAAAACTGAAAAGAGTGCTTTTACACAATTCTACAAAAGTGTAACACTTTAAATTGAGCTAAAGGACACGTTTGTGACTCATTGTATGAGGAAAAAATAAAATTAATGAAAGAAACAGATCGATCACTGATTGAATCGTTGTACTATAGTAGACCTTTTCCGCATTCTTTTCCAGTGAGCGGGGAACGAGTTTGAGGCCTTCTGGGTCAGCAATTTCATACAAATTATTTGTCAACCCAAGGCTCATGTTGGTGCCTTGGTTCACAGGAATGCCAGAACGGTCAACAAGATTGTGACACAATCCGAATTATACTGTCATGGAGAACAATTTCAAGGCTGACCAACAGGTATCCGAGTAGTTAAATCTAGAATGACCCCTTAACCGATTAAGCTTAGCCTGCGTCTCAGACCAGGTTAGTAACGTCTGTGAAGCAGCGCCAAGCTCCTTGTTCTGGGTCCCTAGACTCAAACGAATTAAGTCTGTTTAGATTTTCCCTTCAATCTGATCGGCAAATCGGCAATGGCTTTTTTAACAGGCCGATCATGACGCGTTCTCGAAAACCCCGGTACACAGCTGGGGCACAGAACAAGGATTTCGGCGCTGGCTTGGCAGACGGACTTAACCGCTAGTAGACGTTTGAAACGCGCCTTGTTCAAGTCAGACGGTAAAAACCCAGCTTTTAGCCAAACTTTGGGGATGGTGGGATTCACATCAAACCTAAACAAAAATCCTTTCCGGTCGGAGATTCGAAAAAAGGAATTTCAGCACATGACGGGATAACGGAAGCGAAGGTCTAGTTTGGAGAATAACCTGAAGAAAAATGAGTGCCAAGCTAAACCTTCAATAAAGGTAATGAGACTGTGTCTGATCAAAAGGTGTTACCTGAAACCGAAAGCATTTAATATGACGCGTAGAGAAAAGCGCGTGGATTCTGGATTCGACGTTGTGGATTCTGGATTCCAGGTGCTGGATTCCGGATTTGTTGTCAGTTGAACTTGATTCCCGATTCCAACTGGTAGCTGGATTCTGGATTCCTTGAGCTGAATTCCGGATTCCAAAGCCCAGGATTCCGGATTCCACAAGTAAAAATTTTACCGGATCCGGAATCCGGAAAGTCCTTACAATGGAGCGAGCTCAGGATTATGAAAGTGAAACTGAAATCCCCTTGAAGATTCTATCACCGAGACGCAGTTAATTTGTTCAATTCATAAATATATCGAACCAGACAGACCATTCGAAGGCAGGACGACGGACTTACAATTTTCGCAGAATCCAAGAATGGGATCAGGAGAAAGCAAGGCACACTCAAAACGAAACACTACAACGTCCTCAAACCCGTCAAGCCACAACAAGCAGATTCACACCACAATGACGCAAAAGCGACTTAACACCGTGCTTTGCCTCTGGGACCGAACGGCATTTACCAAGAGACAGTCTTTTCCTAATCAACGACTGTCTCTTGATAGGAATTTTAGAACGTTGGCTGAGGTGGCCGGGGGAGGGGGGTACTCAATAACGTTATATATGGCGAGTCTCCGCCCCGAGGTCCAACCCCTTACCCTTTTATATACCATTTTTGACAGGAAAGGTACCCCTTTAATATACCATCTATTGATAAATGGTACCCTTTTCACACTCCCAGTTTAGAGCTTTGCGTCCCTTCTAACCATTGCAAATGCACTGTATCTACTAGGATTTCAGATATAAACAAATCACTATGAACCAGAATTTTTTCTCATTTTCACAACCATAAAATGTATCGGTTAGCCCTGCAGTTAAGGATCTTCTTACCGACCGAAATGACAGATTTCCTTTCCCTTTCTGTATATCTGAAGCCCGAAAAAGGTACCACCTCCCGTAGGCCATTATAGGGAGTCCAACCCCCGGGCTGGGAAGATCGTGCTTAAAATGGCTCATTGGCATTTTCTTGTTCGACTTTGTAGTGATTAATGTTTAGCTTTTTACCAAATGAGGCTTTCTACAGTCTACCTCTCATTTCTTTTCACCATATTCAAGGTCGAATACGCAGAAAGCATAGAAATTTTTTAATCTTTTTAAAAAGGCTTTACTGACCTTTACCTTAAAGCTAAGAAAACTCGAACGCATTAACTTTCCATGATGACCACTGCAGAAAAGTAGAAAAGGTATTAAAACATTAAAGATCACTTTCTTCTTTTTTTCTCTGGCATTTTATTGTACCCCGCATATAAAAATAAGGAAACGAGAACGTTTGATTCACTATTAGAAATAATTAAGCAGCAGAACCCATTCAATTATAGAAGGCAGTGGGGGACCCAGGAGGGGGGTCCGGGGGTCCGGAACCCCCTATCATACCTGACGCTTGTTTGTGACTAAAATTTTGACATCGCGGACAGGATCGTATATCACTTTTTATAATAACTGGCCGATCTTTTTAATGACACGCGCGTTGCATTTTGCCACCAAACTAAATTCCAGGGATATTAAAAATTGTAATTATTTTTGGGAACCCTACTATGATAACCTCTGCTCGCATAGCAGTCGGTATTTCCCGCGCCAATGACGGCAACCGGCGTTCACAGATTGAGAACATGTGGTTGTCTCTGTGACTGAAGTAATTTGCCACAAAATTCCCTGGATCCGCCCCTGAAATGTAAAATCCTTCGCACGTAGCACTAGAGGGGGATTCGCGAGACCTCGTCTACCAGAAGTTTCTTTAACCCTTCATGCCCCAGTATCCACATACAAATTCTCCACACCGATATCCGTACATTTCCTTAGAGGATCAGTTGAGAGAATTCGATTTGACAAAATGAAAGCATTTTCCCATTAGTGATCGATTTATTAATTCTCATAGCGTTTTCTGTTGACGGTGTACTGATATTGTTGAGAGAAAATTCATGTTGATCACCATTGTGACGTAAAGGACTAAGCTGGCTAATTTGATAAACATCATGGATATTATCACATTTCTCCGCTTTTATTAGTATCAAATTTATTGCCTGGTTGATCTGAGACTGCTGAAACGCTGCTGGTTCGAAACTGAAAGCAATTAATTTGATGGGCGGGAAAAAACCCAGTGCCCACTTAGGCTATCAGCGCGATCAAAATCAAAAGTGAAAATAAAGTCCCCCGTGCTATAATGAACAAGACTCGAACAACAGATTTTTTTCTTGAATAAATTCAGCAACAACAAAAAAAGAGAGTAAATCGGAGCGAATATTGGAGAAAAAGAAAAGAAAAATGAGTTTCAAATTGAACCGGCAAACAAGCTGTCGTTCAGGTAAAGGAAAACCGAAACTGTTTCTTTGGCGAGTAGGGAAAAACCCCTGTGTCTGTTTAGACTTCAAGATAATTGCCTCGGATACCGTAATTGTTTGTATAGCTATTGTTTGTATGGTTCCATGGAGTGTTGGGAAAAAACCCACTGTCTGTTTAGACATCAAGCTATTGTTTAGGATACTCGAAACTGAAACTAAAATCCCCTGTGTGTAGGACATCTACTGAGTGCACATGTCTATTTGGTGCATATCGCTTCAAAGACCGCATTCAACAGAAGGCCGCAGACGAGTAACATATCCTTGTTGCTAAGCATCTAACAATGGGATCGGGGCAGAGCACGGCGCATTCGAAACGAAAAACTACAACTTCCTCGGGATTTTTGGGAAGAGGTAGACACATTCAGGTAGGAGTCAGTGGGACATTTTATAGAACCATCACGGAGGACTGAGAGGATCGAACCAAAACACACTTGTACTTGATGCCAATCGCAATTTCCGCGATCTTAATTCTCTTATTTTGGCCTCAAATTCTGGATAGACTTTTGACATCCTTGACACCAAAGAAAGAGGGGTATTTCATCAGGGTAGAGATCGCCAGTATCATTTAAATCTTGAAGAACTCTCGCATACAGTGGCTTCGCTTGGCCCCTTTCGTGCGTTTAGGCGAAGTACCCACGAATCACATGAACAAAGTTTCCATGTCGAATTACACGTTTAACTTTGTTCCTTTAGTCTCAACAGTGAGCATCCCGTTCTTGATTTCCCTTATTTTGAAATGCTATACTCCCTTTGCTGTTAATTACCTTTATTTGAAAGTTAGTCGTGTTCCACTAAATTCGCGTTAAATTCGCCTCGTAAAGAGAGCCTGGTTTCCAGCATCCGGAAAATTTTTGCTTGTGAAATCCGAAATCTTGCGCTTTGGAATCCGGAAAACGGCCAAAGGAATCCCGAATCTCATTAACAATTATGATCTAGAACCCAAGTTCCAGTATCCAAGACCGTCTTAGCTAGATCCCTTTACATTGGGGGTGATTAAAGTTAAATTTCCAATACCAATAATTTCATGAAGCATTTAATTGTTTAAAATAAGGTAAAAAGAACTTCTAGTACTAATATTTACACATTCTAACTGTTTCCCGTCCTCTGTTGCAACGGGTGGCAAGGAAGAGAGGACATGGATTATATGCCTGCAAACGAATCGCCAAAAATCTTATTACAGTTGATGCCCCCTGATAAAATTTGTTTCATAACTTCTTTATAACCCTATCGGAGTATTTTGTGTATGGATACTAAGGCACTACCACTGGTGATAGAGTAGACCTAAAAACGCAATATCTTTATTACATAGTTCCTTTAAGGGTTATATTTAGGGTTAATTTATTTTCCGTAAAGCAGTTGTGTCTGGCATGTAAAGTATTTTATTGTATCCAAGCTTAAAGTCAATAATAAAAAAATAACAACAGGTTAATGTGATAGCCAAACGCATAATGCTTTGCCCTTAAATATTTCTAATGACGTACCTATTTTGATTTGTCTGTTTGCAGAATTACCAAGTTAAAATTAGTGTACAAGAGATCAACGGTCGAGCTATCGGGAGGGAAATCACACGAAGATGCGGAAACGAAGGGCAGCATCGATATCTGAATGACGTGGATTGGACAACATTAAGATTTTTGAGGGCAGCAAACTCTTTCATCCCCGACGCCAGAGACGATGGTGCCAACATGAGAAATTGTGCCTTCATTCTTAGACAACCCGGAAGGGAGTTTGTGATCATTTCTGGAAACGGAGATTGGGAGTATGATTTCTCTGAAGACGCCGATGGCGAGATTTATGGCCGCTGTGTACGCAAGCCCTTTCTGCGCTACGTCTGGGATGGAACCAAGTCATTGGTTGTTCGTGTTATCTCCTTTGCTGCTTCAACTGCAGCCGGATTTTTGACGGGAGGTCTTTCTGGATTTAGGGCTTTGACATATTAAGAAAGAGGTGAAAAGTGTAACGGAGTCTCGCCTTTCTGTTGATGATTTTAACATCATTTGGTTATAACGTTTTGTTTAGCAGACAACAGACCTCAGTTTTTCAAAAGGTGCAAAACCCTATCCACTGAATAGATACAATAATCTCTATCCAATACATAACGAAATTGGCTTTCCTTATGCTAATTAATCCGCTGGCTTGGGATTTGGCCGGTCGGGATAGGGCCGTACTTGAACAATTGAGACCAGGAGAGGAGCCAAGGGAAACGGCCATTTTCGCAAGCTAGACCAGGTCCCGGTTGCTCAGAAGATGGATAACGTTGTCCATCAGCTAAATCACTAACCAGCGGATGGAAACCACTTCCGCTTTCCAGTGGATAGATATTTATCTGGTAGATAGCACAATCCAACTTTTGAACAACTTGGTCCATGAGTTTATTTCTTCTTTTGGCTTACTATGCAATTCAGCAGATATGAGAGGGTCACCTTTCGCTTTCTCACACAAAACTGCCGAAAGGTGTCCTACAACGATTT
The DNA here is from genome assembly GCA_022179025.1 of Porites australiensis. Lineage (NCBI taxonomy): Eukaryota > Metazoa > Cnidaria > Anthozoa > Scleractinia > Poritidae > Porites > Porites australiensis. The sequence goes on from BOPM01000042.1 coordinate 426,268, forward strand.
AGTCAAATTCCTACTTCAACTACTACAGATTAATTAGATTTGATGTAAATATTTGCTTGTTTCTGTTTAAGACTGGGTTCCTGACCCATAACTTACTTGTTTACTAGCGTACAAATACAAGGCACAAGATAAATCAATTTAGTCTTCTCGAGTTACGTTAGCTGTGCTTTTATAGCTGTGGAGCTACTGTAGCTCCCAAAAGGGTTCAACCCAGTAGCAATTCTGTGTGCAAGAAGTCAGTGAGTGTAACTCCTTTTCCTCCTTTGATGTATCATTCCTGTGCTACATTATTCGTCTCGTAATTCTCGTTTTAATAAGTTTTTGCTTGATTGTGTTTTTGTTGTTGTTGTTATTGTTGTTGTTTTTTTGAGGTGTTAGACCAGTGCCTGAGAAAATTATGCAAACACTAACAAGAGTTATATTATTTATAGTATTATACTTAATTATATTATTACAACATTTATCAAATTTGTTATTAGTTTTTTTCATTGGAGGTGTCAGACCTTTTGCTCTGCCCAGTACATGAAGGACTGATACAAAAACTAACAAGAGTTATATTATAGTATTCCCCCTTTATATTAATCAAGAACAAGTTAAGCAGGAACACAAGATTTACTCAAAAGTGCATGTCAATGAATCTGTGGTCGTATTGCATGTACACACGTATGAGTTACAGTCAATTTGTTCAATTAGTATTAAAATGTGTCATATCTTCTCTTTTACGGGCACAAATAAAATCATTTTATTGTGTGAGGATCTGATTGAATTTTTTTTTTTTGTTGTTGTTGCTGTTTTGTTTTTATTTTTGCCGAAACGCTTATCAAAGGGCTTGTTCTTGGTCTTTGAGCCTATAGAGATGGTAATTGACCTACTACATATGCAAGCCCACCAAAAAGGGTATGATAGGGAACACTATAAAGGAATAGAGGTCTTTATTTGATGTTGGTAAATTCTAACAGTACTCAATTAAGACTGACAAACCTGTGGCTGACAGTGCACTCATTTTAACACTTTACAAGCTGCATAGAAAGCCAGTTTTACAGCCTGCCATTCGGACAAGCTGTAGCTAGTATGTACTAGCCCACAAGTCATTTTAACTAGCCCCAAAACCCTTTTGATTAGCAGGATTGATTACAATCCTTCTGTAATTTGAATTTCCCAAAAAACAGCACTTGCCCATCGGGCAAGTTAAGAACAAAAACAACTAGCCCGATAGCAAAATCCACTAGCCCCGGGCTATCGGACACGACTTTCTTTGCACGCTGACGGTTATAACGCCATGATACTTCCAGTTTTGGGCTGTTGTGCTGTCGTATGGGACTGCTACAGTAAGGCTGACCGAGAGTACTTGGATAAGCTGCATAGGCGTGCCGCCAGTATTATTGAAGGCTACGCAGTCTCACAATCGCTGATATGTTACACTTTCGGTTGGCCTATGCTCCAGTCCGCAGGGACTATCTAAAGTGCATGCTAGTGTATAAGAGCCTTCATGGCCTGGCTCCAGCATATGTACTTAATGAATTTAGCCACGCGTGCGATATCCATTCATATAACACGTGCCATAGAGATTTGCTCCGTCTGCCGCTAGCTTGGACAACTACATGTAAGTACCAGGGCTCCTTCAGGTTCAGCGGAGCCAAGATCTGGAGCACGCTTCCGCTGGCCCTGAGGAGCGAGCACAATTTAAATAAGTTTGGGTTTGGCCTAAAAAGGCACTTTAGATCCAAGCCAAATTGAGCCTCCAATACTTCCGCTATACAAAAATAGTTGTCCCAATTGTTTTTAATCTGTTATTGTTTTTCGTGTTGTTTTCTCTTTTCATCAGGGCTCCATTCAAACCAGCCTCGCTGAACTGGGCACCCCTGAATAAATATAGGTCAAAATAAATAAATAAATAAATAAAATTTTGACCCCCTCATCACCCCACCCCCCAATCCTTATCCTTCTCTCTGCAGTTTTAACAGGTATTTAGAGCTACTGAAAGCTACACAGAAAGGAAAGGAGTTGAAACAAAGAATTTGAGGTCAGACCTCAGAAAAAAAAAACTTGAAAACTCCTTCTCAGAGGGCCATGCAATAACTTACTGAACTTTGCATATCAAGCTTTGCCATGTCCCTAATTTTATTGTGACTTCATTCAAAGGCCAAAAAAAAAAAAATTCTTGAAGCACATCCAAGGGAAGGAAGTGTTATTGTAATTTCAGATGCATAAAAGTTACTTACATTTCAACTTTAATCTGAATTTCTCACCATTTCAAGTTGCCTCTAGTTATCCTCTCTTGATTTCCACAACATGTTTGTCGATCATAACCTTAGGAAAAAATATCATTGATTGTGTAACAACAGTATGGTAACTCAATCCACATAACAAACTGATGGACTAATTTTTTAAAAACAAATTGTTATGCCCATGGGGTTAAAACACACTCACGTGAAATTTTAAAAAGTCACAAAATTCGGGTAGAGTCTTGTGAAAACAACAAAAATTATGAGAATTTCAAACTTTTACTCAGCCATCAGTGAAAATGAATTGAACAAGGACCACTGCAAGACCAAAAAAAAGATGAGAATTGCAAATTTTTGCTAGGCCACGGATGGAACTTAGGGGCACAATGTGCTAATTGGCCTGTGTCGCAGAGGTAATTTAACCCTGGTTAGTAACATCTGAGAAGCAGTGCCAAAATCCTTGCTCTGAGCTTCCAATGGAGTCACTGGAAATTCAAATTTCCTCTTAACCTGATTGGTAAACAACCTCATTCCAAGGTTCCCTCTCCTACCCGTCGAGAGACCCTGGTTGGGTCTGGTCATATGTCTCTCAGAATCTGGGAAATTAAAAACAAACGATTTGGGGGAGGTGCAGATAAGTGCGAGATTTGTCTCTGCAGAGGGTAGATGGAAAGTGCAGCCAAGAAACTGTGCCTGACCTTGGCTTAAAGGTCATGACTAGTTAAGAAAAAAACCTTGAACACCAAAAATAATGCAAAAAATCCTTTGACAGCGAAAGCATAATGAACTTCAGAATATCTGGATCTTACGGGAATGTTTTCCTCTCCAAATATTGACACATGCAGAGGACATCGCAAATTCACTGCTTGACAGTAGTCAAAAATAATTTACACAGTAATATTCATACTGATTGAAACTGACTAGATTTGAATTGGCATTTCTATGTAGTGAAGGCCACATTAGAAGCAAATGTATGTATTTTCAAGACTAGGATTATATAGTTCGAAAGGGTAAAAAGATCGAACATCACTGTCCTCACCGACCTCAAATAAATTAAAAAATAGATCATCATCAAAGCAACAGGAAGGGAGAATACGCTGACCGGAAACAGTTTGACTGTTCAAATGAAAGGAGGTAAACAGAATCTTGAAAGAGTATTTCAATTTATATTTTTATCAATGGCTCTGTGCGCTTCAGTTTTTTTTTTTCGTCGTCGTTTCAAATCAACCGAATACAGCAACCGAATGGCCGGAAGCATCTTTGTTAAAAATATGGCTTACAGGACCACCAACTGTTTATTAAATCCTTTTTTTATTTTTCTGGAGGGTTAGGAACACTTAGGTTTAGAGGATGTTAAGAAATCACTGGGCTGCATATGTTTTTAAATAAAGTTTTCATATGGACCATGTACAAAAAAGCTTTTTGCTTGGAAGGTTATGTTGTCTGTTTTGTCTCTGTTTATACTGCAATAAAATATTTTCTTGACAATTCAGCAAATGTGATATGAATTTCCTGCTACCATACCTAGCACGAAGACTGCTAATGGCGTAGGTTTTGCAGTATACTGATCCAGCCCGATTACCAGCAGCCATGTCAGGCAAACATTGACACTTTCAATGAAAGTTTAACGTAGAGGGATTTTCCCTTTAATATAAACATGCTTGTGTAGAACTCAAGATCATAGATCTTTATTAGCGATTGGTGTCGTCAGTTAAACTGCAACAACGTGAGTTTTTGCTTTCTCCTCCGGTAAGATAATTAACTTTAGGCAAAAATTTCCCTTGGATTCAGATATAGTTATAGGGTTAGCAAATCTATCTTGCTCTTGCAGACCTTTGCAATCATTGTGTGAACAAGACACAAAATTGAGAGACAAAGGACTTCTCCCTCAGAATTAATTTTGTTCTGGAGCCACATGACCAGACCCAACCAGGGTCTCTCTTTCTCACTCCGTAGGGACGGGTAGGAGAGAACACTGGGAATGAGGTTGATTGGCAAATTGACAACGGTTTTTTTAACAGGTTTTTATCACTTTTCCATGCAGCAGTCTCTATTTGACACAAACAGTTTAAAATACACAAATAGATTCCAAACATGTATGCAAAATAAATGTATGGGGCTAAGTGGAAAACTTGCCCAAGATGCTGTAAGAGACAAAAAAAAATCATGATTTTATGTATGGTCATACCTAAAAGTTTTCATGGAATACGCCAATTCATAAATGGCCAGTTATGGTAAATTCTAAATACCAGTTTATTGCATTTAATATCCATATCCCACCCCACGGTTGAGGATTTGTCTTTACTTCTTACCCCTGAAGATAACAAAAAATGCGCTCACCCCTGAAGAATAGGGTTTCTATGGTCTCTGAAGAATTTTTACTCTAAGGAAATCCTCAGTTTTTATAACTCACCCAGGAAGTATTCTATGGTACCTCAAACGGGGGTGGTGGGGGAGGGGGGGGGGGAGACGTGTATTGAATGCAAAATTCTTGGTTTGCGACCACATGATATGATATGACAAGGCGGCCATGTTGCGGGTCAATACAGTAGAATTTTTCTCGAAGAATTACCATGAAAATAGAGTTTACTTCCCAGAGGAGAGAAGTGTTTTTGTTTTTGACCACCAACATAGCCGCCGTCACGTACAAACCAGCAATAGCCCCTTTGAAAAATCCAACTTACATTTTTTTAGCGCCAAACACCTGCCTCGCCTTCTTTTCGCCTCCAAGGTAGAAAACTATGCAGCGACAGACGGTATCGTCAATGCCTTCTTTTTTAAGCTCGAGCGCCAGAGCTGTCAGAACGAGTGCTAATCTCTCTGGTCTCCATTCAAAC
>BOPM01000042.1:451528-466528 GCA_022179025.1 Porites australiensis
AGATTTTCGACTCAAACCTCAAAGGGGCTTGGCATTATAACCACGTGACATTTACTCCGATCGCCCAAAATTTTATGTTATATTGTAGATTGATCTATATGTTATCCATGCTATATGTTAGACTTACGATAAAAGTAAAGGTGGGGATACCAGAGAGCTTCAAAGTAGGATGGTACCCCCCCAAAAAAACTGGGTCGAGTCACCTTAAGTAATTAGTGAGTCAACCCTCGCCTTAGTTCAGGACTGGACTATATACAGTGGTATTAAGCTGACCTGTTCCATGCCTTCATCCAAATGTACATCAAAATCACCTTTCTCGCGCTTTTTATCGTGTTTCAGCCTACAACTTGTGTGGATTGCTATCAAGAGTAAAGAACAACAGAAAACAATACGAATCGCAGCCCAACCATTACAAAGTGCCACACCCATATACCTCCCTCCCAGACACTTTACCGGAAATGAACAATGCAAGAAGATCACAATTCTTTTTGCTATGCCAACAGTATTTTTTGTTTTAATCTTTATATTAACGTAATACATGTTTACTGAAAAGTTTGTGTTAAGAGTTTTACATATAACTGATGATACTCTCACTTGTCCAATTTTATATGAGGCATAATTCGCAGACTCCACATGGCACGCGCGCAAACAGCAACTTTAAAATAAGATTGGTTTTTGATAAGCGTGAACGTTTTCAACTTCGCCTTATTCTATCGGCATTTTTTTTATTCCATTGGGTACTAGTGCGCTTGCGCGTAGATTTTAAGATTCTCCTTGTTACATTTAAGATTCTTCACGGTGTTGCGCCTAGCTATCTTAAGGATCTTGACTCTGTCTTACCGGACTCACGTTACCAACTACGCCGTAACAATAATGGTATATTATTAGAAAGACCTCAGCTAAGAACGAAGAAGACTTTGGGAGATCGCGCGTTATCGATGGCTGCCCCCTTTTTATGGAACAGTCTTCCTCTGCCAATAAGACAGGAAACATCAATCGACTCTTTTAAACGCTCCGTTAAAACATATTTATTTAAGAAGGCTTTTAGTTAGATTATTTATTTATTTATTTATTTTTAAATATTGTAATTTTACCGGGTAATTTTACTGGTTTTTAATTTATTTATTAATAATATTGTAATGCGCTTTTGAGTATTTTTATAGAAAAAGCGCAATATAAGTATTAAATATTATTATTATTATTATTATTATTATATGGTTTGTAACTCGTATAATATTAGTGAATCGCCATTCCATGGTTTTATGCTGTTTACTTTGGCTCAATATTACATGCCTCTACAAACCTAAATCACTTGCACATGAATGAACAGTGCAATCTGAAGCGTACGTATCAGACGCCCCATAACCTAAACAGCGCGTGAGTACCAGAGAATTAACTAAATGTATAAAGAGAAGTCTTGACTCACCTGCCCCCGATTCGCTGACTTCTGCCTCTCCTCGACCACGCTTTCCACTAATTCCAAGACTTACGAGGTGCGAGGTCATATCTCGTTTGCACGCCAACAGTGGAAGAACAGTAGATCCAACTCCACTCTCAGAACACGAAGATTCTCCCGTTGAAAACGAACAATTCATAATTAGAGAGTTAAGCTGACCAATATCCAGCAAAGCAGACACTTTTTCGTCGGAAGGCTTATGTGACATTAAATCAATCCTACATGCAGGTGAAAACACATTGTTATGTAAACAACAGTTTTTTCGGTAGACATCAGTAATTAAACACAAATTTTGCATCTTTTCTTATAAGTTTACTAATTGCACTGTTCAGCAAAAGTAACGTCGGATAAATTCACAGGGATTCGACGTAGCGTGACACAAAAAAATATTTTGCGGGAAAGTTGGGCCAATTCCATATCATCAGTTGAAATCTGATTTTACTGAATTAAACGCATCTACTTTGTCAAAATTAAAATCTAATCGCCACTAACAAGTGAAAGAGACTAAACCTAATCTCCTTCTTGAAGGCCTTGCTGAGGATGTGAGTTCAATGCGGAGAGAAGTTGATGGAAATAAAATTCGTTGCTGAAAATTTGGCGGGAAACTTTTTGCTTCACGCTATTTTGGTGGAACTTTCCAAGTCAGTGATGCCGAGTTACTGAGAGATACTATTTTTAAGTTTGCCGTATTTTAGTAAAGGTTTAATAGGCTATCAAGAAAAGTAACTGTTTTTAAAAATAAACCGCGCACTTTCGAGAAAAAACAGTGTAAAAATGCTGCAATCTGGGTCTGGTTAATTTAACGACGTGACGGTAATATTAGGTGCGACATGAAAGACATGGAACTGGGATAAATATTGAAAATTATATTTCAAGCGGTTTATTATAGGTTGAAGATTTCAAAAAAATTCGGGCAATTTTTTTTCTGTTCTTGTTAATTCATATAGGTTCGACAAAAGTTAGCCGAAAATCAGGATAGTTCATGCCCGTGGAAGGCCCTGATTTCAAGAAACTTTTTATCTTCAACATTAAAAACCCACCAACTTCTGAAAATACCACCGTTGATAATCTTTTCAGGTGGCTTTTATCTGGTTAAAAGGTGGAGGTCAAACACCGACCTCGATCTTTTGCTCCTGCCCCGTTTTCTCTGACAATAACACTTAAACTTTTTTTATCATGTAGGCATATTTCATTTAGTTTGATCTTGCCCAATAAAATATGGAATATGTAACTTCACATCCGATCTATTTTTTTCAAAGCACTCTAGCAAGAACAACAACAATAACGAACATAAACAAGAAGAAACAAACTAAGATATAAGAAGCTAATTTATACAACAGGATAAGTTAAAGTTAATGTGACAACCCGCTTTTGCCAGTAATCCTTTTAGGGAGAATAAACCAGTTCACTTCCTTTCACGGGTTACTTCCCGTATGTGACCCCTGTCACACTGAAAGATTTGCTCAGCCAATCAGATGCAAGTTTTATTGTTTTCACTGTAAATCCATGGACAGTTGTCATGGAGATATGGCACTAGACTTGCTAACTAATATGGCACTAAAAGGGTGAGATTTTCACTGAGGGAAATCATTCTAAGCTGACATCGTTACATGCTTTTGGCCACTTTGCGCTTTTTCGTTTGATCATTTCAATTTGATTACAGTTTGCCTGTAATTTATTTACAGCTTGTGTTAACATATTTTAGTCCAACATCTCTCCCTCGAGGTTCATGTTAATTGTCTGGCTTTGCTTTCCGGAGGGTAATCATAAACAAAGGTGCTCGACACTTCTATCTGAGCTCTGATAGAAGGTTGCTTGCAAAACCAATACCTTTTTTGAATTGGAAGCAACATAGAGCAGTAAAAGCCGTTGAAGATGCATTACAATACAACAAAATGTATGTAGCAGGAGTTTCAGCCAATACTGCCAAGAAATATTTAAGAAATGTTGAGGAACAAGTCATTCTACTTCAGAGCAAAGTTTGGAGCAATTTATAGTGCTTCTGAAACTAAAGAGTACGTTTTAAAGAATATTCCGATTGACAATCGGATTTGGTTTAAGAATAGGCAAACACTGGAATTACTTGTCCCGAAAATTCAAAGTGGTGGCTCTTTTTAACTCAGGGAAATATATTTTTTGAAATTCCAAAACAATTTCACAGCTGAATTTTGAACGAATTTTAGTTACGGAGTAGCGCTCCAACAATTCCTCCGAAATTTCTCTGGTATATTTATTATATCAATAAAAGCCGATACTAGAATTTGCAGTCAAAAATATCAGCAATGTTTTTTACTAGACGCGATATTGTTTAAACAGCAGGGTCTACTTAAGCGCTAATTTCGCAAAAAATATTTCGTTTATTGCTGAATGATATCTGTTGTTCTCCGCAAAGTTTCGGAGCCATCGCATTAAAAACGAAAACGTTATGACGAAAAGTTCGTCAATAGGCAATAATTTCATTTCCAGTTACATGCTACTTCCGGACCTGAAAACAACATACTAAATCAAAAATGGATGACAAGGGCAGGTCGTGCGCAGGTGCAACCGTTTAAATTGTTTCCGCTGTACTAAAACAGTGCCTTGATATTAGCCAGACACGAAAGAGGCATCGCATAAACCTATGACGATATGAGTTCGCTTCCAACTTCGTGGCCTAGTCAATTCTAAGCGTACCCATGGCCCATTCCAGGGGAATTTCCGGGGCATTTCTGTCAAGTTCTAAGTTCTCACGATGAGTTCTTATAATTCTCCCAGGTCGTGGTCATCAAGGAAGGATAAATCTATTACTGGACTGCAATCGGCGACAAAATTGTTGAGGCATTGTACGCAAATAGGGTAACTTCAGAGAACAAAAGAATCCACACCCCTCCCTCCTCCCCTCCATTCAAAGGTGGGGTGTTTGTTGTTTTCTAAAGGTAGCTCGAACAGTGGCACAACATTGCATGGAGTGGATGGGGGAGGAAAAGCCTAATTTTCCCCTTTTGAAGTCACTAAAACGTCAGAAATCCCCTTTAGGGCGAATTAAGTGTCTCAACTAATTTTATCGCCGATTGTAGCCACCATTAAGACTCCTGGCCCCTTCTTTATTGTACGCAATTAAGACTCTTTCAACTTAGGTATTACATTTAGTTACTATAATTTCTATCAGCTAAAGCTTGAAAATTGCTGTCTGGATTAAATGATTGAGTGATGTTTGCAAAAGACAAATTCATTTTTAACATCTGGTTTCTTGCAACGTCGACATTTAAGACCAATGTTTTTTTTTTCTGTAAAGCGCACCTAACAGTAAATGTGTAACTTATGCAGCTTATGTAGCCCGCTAAAACATGCCTTTCAAACCTTTTTTTGTTGTTGTTGACTGGCTGTCTTTTAATTGCGTTTCTTAGTTTCAACAAAACAGTTCTTTAAAACCATGGATCTGGGCAAATTACTTGAATGTAGCTTGTTGATCGTAATGTTAATCTAAAACTAAAAGCTAGCTTACCTCAGGGTTAGAAATATTGGGTGTAAGTGCATTCCAAATCGCATATAACGCATAGTTCCATTTTTTTGTTAAAAAAATGACCAGTTTTCAATGCACGCATGTAAAGTTACCAGTACATGCAGAGGTCAGTACTACAGCAACAAGCAACAACGATAGTAGTAAAATAGACTAGGATAAGGTTGTTTTTCACTGAACATTCTTGTCATGAAATACGCAGTTAATATAATTAAACTTATTCTTGCAGGTACCTACAGAACAATAAAATCGAACAGCTTCCGCCTGGGATATTTTCCAAGCTATCTGGGCTATGGAGATTGTAAGTTTGAATCTTTTTTGCATTGTCTGTTGCTTATTAACAAGACTACAACACTAGTATGCGAAAGCAACAACAGATAATTATAAGAATCCGTACGGTTTCAAAACCTACGCGGCTAGCATACAAGGAACATAAAGCCGGATAGTTACACACCAGTGCAACACGAAAAGATGTAGGTAATACACATTTTAAAGTGTTTAGTATCACCCCATATAAGGAAATCCAAGACAGTCTTGGATTCTGGATTCCACGCTGTGGTTTCCGGATTCCAGGTACTTGATTCCAGTTTTTGTCAGTGGAACTTGAATTCAGAGCACAGAGCACACAGAGCGACTTTTTTGTGTATATATATATATTTATAAATTTATTTGTTTTTAGTCTTCTAAATTTATTTATCTATTTATCTATTTTTTTGAGGGCCGTAGGTTAGAAAACTGTAAAAGGTTATTGCGCTTCCCTCTTGAAATAAAGTTATTGTATTGTATTGTATTGTAATTCTGGATTCCAATCGTTAGTGGGATTCCGGACTCCTTGAGCTGTATTCCGGATTCCAAAGCCCAGGATTCGAGATTTCACCAACAAAATTCCCGGATTCTGAACGGGCCTGATTCCCTTACATGGAGTGATTAGTATTTTCTTTCATTATTGCTTATTCTGAATGACATGAGTAACGGTATTACTGTGCTAACACACATATTGGTGCCAGTATGCTGATATTGCAGAATTAAACTGTTAGTTTCCTGTACAAGGCCTATGTGGCCGCATATAAAAATACCCTTCTTAGTTACTGTTTGAAATATTACAAAATTGGTGCAGTAGGCTAAAAAGAGCCTCTAGGCGATAATGACTCTTTAAGGTTGGGTATTACGAGACAGTGTGTTCCTATATCTGTCCATCTTCTTAAACTAAAACTTCATCGACCCTCACTTGAGCAAACACATGTGAAGCAATCGCTGAACGTTGTTTACATTGCATGGTCCTTGTTAGCTTTTAATCTTTCTATGATTATATGCCCAAGTTAACAAATGTAACCGACAACTTATATGGTAAAGATTTCAGTGTTTTGTAATCTTAAACAACCTTTACTGGTTTGCTTTATTATTATTGCTCATACCGTTATCAATCACACAGAGCGACTTTTCGAAAATATCGGTCTGTATAACTTTAACATTAACCATTTTGCCCCTTTTTTTTGCCCACTGATAGCCCTTAATGGGTAACCAACCAGACTATACTTATTTCCTCCAAATACCGCGTTCTTTCGTTAAAATTCGAGGAGATTCATTTTGCACGACGATCGGAGAACAAAATACACTTCCACTGAAGCGGAATTTATCGCAAACTCCATCGTCTCCGTTACAACACAGCAACACCGAAAATCGTGCTTTAATTAATTAATTAATTAATTAATTAAGCGTTTATCGTACATAAGAGATCGTGCTCTTATTTTGCCCTGATGGCGTCTTCCTTTCTTGTACGAGTGACGAACCTTGGATCCTTAAATAGATCGAGGCAAGGCATGTTAGCAATTGACATTGCACATTTAAATCATACTTTAAAAAAATTTGTCTTGTTCTTACTTGCTTTAGTATTTTCGGGTCTTTGAGCGATTTCAATAATGGATCCATAAGCAATTACTATCAATTAAGATTTTGAGTTGCTACTTTTTTCGCTGACATTTGAAGTTAAATCTTTCCGAAATGAGGAAATAATTTAAGGTTTTTCTGGTTTTATAGCCCACGCCCGAAAAAGGACGCTCTCGCAGTTTTGGTTTTATAACAAAACTGGACAAGCTGGCAAAACCATTTGACGATATGCTAAACTTATTTAACTTTATGGAGGGGATGAAATGCAGTCCGTCAAATCGCTTAAGTGTCAACTTTGCTACGTTCGCCGCATCCATCTCTCCCTCCACTGACAACTAGAAATAAAAAGTGCCCTTGAATTTCCCGTTCTCAGAAACGTACCGCTCTACTTACGCCGCAATAAGTCTTCGCAATCCTTCTTTGATCGTGAATGGAGTACTTATGGTTCACTAGACATTCACAATCCCCTGTATTGTGCTACAGGACATATTTTACTGCTCTGACACCAGAAGGAGTTGCAGACCTACAATAGCTGTACGTTTATGGCTAAGAAAGCCATTTAGCCAAAAGAGTTATTCTCTTGATTCGATGCATGCAAAATCAAAAATTTAATAGAAGGGTGCTCTTATTGTTTGCACGTCTGTCTGTTCAGAACTATTTTTTCGCATACCGTAATTTACCTCTTATATTGATGTTAATTGCTTGCCTTTTCGGCAAATGTGCAATAATTTATGTGTTTTGTAGGTCACCTAATGACCATATAGAAGAAAAAAACGCTTTCACACTTATAATGTATACATTATGCCAAATGGACGCTGTTTCCAGGTAAATTACCTAATTTTCCATCATTTTTTTCGTGATGGAGAAGTATAACGCTTGTCATCTCAGCATCTGCTGGCAGCACTTTAAAAAATAACCTTCTTTTAGGAACCAATAGTTTAGTCTTATAGTATCTATACGTTTAGTATATGTATTTCCATTCAGCTTGTTATCATTGTTTTGTTCTATTATTCTTCATATAACCGCCATGCAGGGATTGATTAGTGCATAAGCATGATGTATTCATTACGGCACAATATGCAGTTTGATTTAGTCTAGAATTTTGTGCATGAAACAATGTTCAGTGTTAAATACTGTTAAATATCAAACATATTTTAAACTATATGCTGACTTCAAGAGGACAAGGTCTACAATTAGTTGATGGTTTTGCAAACCAAGTACAAGGTCAAAAAGCCATTTGTGATAAGGCGTATAGATTTTAGGGAGCCAGGTCTGAAAACGGGTGTTAAAAAGGACATATGAAACAGGCTCGCGATTTGGAGAATCGTGCAGCACACCCCGATACGAATTCCGAGGATTACGCCCCCTCGCTACCAATGGGCAAATGAGTGAGTTTTACTATAGATTTGTTACTGAATGTTCCTATGGCTGCCTAGTTTTTTAGACTAAAACGTCATTGTGGAGCAATCGCTGAGCGTCGTTTAGACTGCAAAGGTCTCACAATCTTTCTATTTTGTAAATTTACTCATCTATAGCCTTTAATAAATAACCAAGCAGACTACAGTCACTCAATTTCCACAAATACTGAGTTCTTTTGTTAAAATTTTGGGAGGTTCATTTAGCACGATCGAAGAGAAAAATCTACTTGCCTTGAAGCGAAATTTAACGCAAACTCCACCGCCTCCATGGTCAAACTACAACGAGTTGCAAGGCTTTGAGTACTACCTATAAAATCGTGCTTTGATGAAGCCTTGGTTGGTGTGTGTGGGAATTTGAAAATTCAATCATTGCTTTCAGGTGTCGTTGGGCTAATGAAGCTGATATTCTTAAAGCATTTTAATAAATGTTCCTTAAAGAACGGATTGATTGAACCGTAATTATTATTTTGGTAAAGATAAATAATAGCAGCAAAGCATTTTCACATTATGGTTCTGGGGCTGGTACATCTCACTCAAAAATTAGGAACACGTATAAAAACACTTTAGCATCAGAATACAGCATCCTTCTATTGATCCCAAGCTGTACCCCACTGACTAGAACTAGGTCTATGCGCTTGTGATTGCCAGAGGAAAGTTTGTGTTTTCGTATTTACTAGGCTTGTCTAAAAAGCGAACGTCACGTGACATGTGATCTTCATGAAACTACTTTCGCAACAACAACGGACAACGGAGATACAAGGAAAAAAACAAAGAAAGATATAAGAAAATATAGTGGAGAAACAGTTGGTGTAGCTTTTTGGTCAGACCCAAGTCAGTACTTGAGATAAGCGTTTCGTCACAATGCTTCTGTCAAAAACAGTCGATAGCTTTCAGGGAAGATTGAACAGCAATGTTCAAAGCACCATGTCGCGTATGGCAAGGGAGCTCATTTGGAACAAACTGTCGAACCACAGGCGCCCTAAGCCTGGTATTTGCACGATCAGCATAAACTGCCCATTTATGACAAGATGTCAAAAAAAAAAAATCTCAGGAAAAATCGATATTGCGTACTGATAATGATCGAGACTACATTTTGCACTTCACAACGTAAGCGAAAAACTAGCCTCTGCTCAAAGGGTAGAGATAGTGTGAAGTAATATTTCAAACACGACACGCACTGTTTCATCCAATATCCAAACACGAGAAGTGGGTGCACAGACCTACTTTTGTACTCAATTTGGTGGCCATTTTTATCCTAGAGACGATAAAGCCGTCATAAGGCGGACGACTATAACATCTATTGTAAAAACGGCAAATAAGACACGCATTTAACGCCTGACGACATGACGTCTTCTGTTAAGTGCGTCGTTTAGACGCACTCCCTAACAAACGACTTCAACGTCTCAGACGTTAAATTGGCCTAGCCTAAAAACGCGGGACGGCGTAAAGTGGGACGCATTTATACGCCCAACCCGTTCGAAAACGACTGGGAAGAGTCAGTGTTTTGTCCTTTTCAGAAAACTCTGTTTTGTTCAATGTGTACCTCTACTTTTATCCGTCCCGGTCTTACACCAGACGACTTAAGCGTCTCCAGCATAAAAACGGCCAGTTAATAACTTGTTTTCCTTTCTTGCCCCTTTATACAATATTTTACTCACTGGAAGTGAATTAAGTCAACCCAGGGTCATAAAGCGAGAATAAGAGAGGAAGCTGCAATTTCTTTTGTTTTTCAGTGAATCGTCTTACGTCTTTTAACTATACTATAATTTATTTTTTTCTAAACTCAATTCCAGCTCTTTAAAAAAGACCCGTAAAGTTCAATTCTTGCAAGACAGGCAGAGGTGGAAGCCCGAGCTTCTCTCATATCGCCAAGAAACGACCATACAGTTGACTCCCGATAACTCGAACCCTCGCTAACTCGAACCTCGCGCTAACTCGAACCAAAATTGATTTCCCCTGGATTTCCGTCATACATTTACTGTAATTTTACCCTCAGTAACTCGAACCTCCCGCTAACTTGAAATACTGTAGTTTTTGTTTCCCCTCAGATCATTTCTATATAATTTTGCCCTCGATAACTCGAACCATGTTTTGAGCCCCTAAAAAGTCGGGAAAAAACAGTCTACTGGCGTCTGAAACATTGAATTTTGATCTTCCCATTGACGTGTTGTAAGCATGTAGTTAACTAGAGAGGCTGATATTGTTTGTCCCAAATCTAACGTGAAACAGCTTTACTTCTCAAAACAGTAAAACGCATGCTCTATTTAGGCAGTGTTTTGTTATATGTTACGTTCTGATTTATAATCTAGATGTATCCTCCAATTTTCACCTTACATTTCTACAATTAACTGTGATTAAAATGTTCACTGTGCCGTAAAACTGTTTTTTCCTTACTCCCGGCTATTTTCTTCGAGCTCCCGATAACTCGACTTTTTTCGATTTCCCTTGAAGGTTCGAGTTTTTGAGAGTCCACTGTATACTGTGGTTTCAACAATAATTTCTGAAGAAGGCTGCAATCTCTTCGTCAATCTCCGAAAGACTGTGTTTACAGGACTTCTACCCCCCCGGGTGGGTTACTCCCTTGTTTAAGCTATATAGGTATGTGACACCCTATCGGGCAGGGTTTTTGCCCATTTTGGTCTGGAATCAGGTATGGTTTTCGAAGGAACTACTGGTGTGCATGAACGTATTTATCGTGTCAATTCCAAATGAGTATACTTAAGAAAGAAAGAGAAATATGCGAATTCGAAATGTATTTGTCAATAAATTGGCCTTCCCTAGTCTCCACTGCTCGATCTCCAATTATACTTTGAAGACTCTGATCTCATAAACCTTCGCACAAACACGATTCCAATAAATATCAGTCCAAAGCATTTGTAATCTGCGACCACAAATTAGATGAGACCAGATCTGTGACGCACGAAAACAAAGCATACCTGGTTTGATTGATGTTTCGAATGCTAAGTAATGAACACTACCCGAACCGCGCCAATCAGAAGCTAGAGCTGCGTTCGTGGGCGAACGCAGTTTTTCAAAATCGTGGGGTTTTCGGGCAAGCGGTTCCTTCTTTCCCCTCCCCCTGCCCCGTCATTCATTTTTTTTTTTTGCTCTTGTCCCAGCTTTCTAGACGAACCTCGCGAGGAAACGCTTGCTACGCAGTTTCACAGGGGTCAAACGAGTGAAATTTAGTGAAAGTTTAGGGTATTACCAACATCCTGTTAGTTTACTAAACTTTTTAAAAGTTTACTAAAAAAGTTCTAAGTGATTGAAAACCGATGCTGACGTTATTATTGGCGCCATTTTCAAACATGATTCTCTTTTAGTGCGAAGCGTTTTCAGCGAAAAAAGCTCAAAATTTTGCGAAAAATGGAAAGATAGTTCTGTTGACTAACTGATTTATACATCTTTCCCCATTTTTCTCTAACTGGTAAATGAAATCCCAGCAATAAAAAACAAAAATAACGATTTAGACGTTTGACCGCGGTGGTGCTACTCAGGCTCCTTCTTTCCCCTCCCCCTCCCCTGTCATTCATTTTTTTTTTTCCTCTTGTCCCAGCTTTCTAGACGAACCTCGCGAGGAAACGCTTGCTACGCAGGCTACTCTTTGTCCGAAATTCACCCTTATATGTACAATGTTTTGCTGCAATGAGTTTCCTTTAATAAACAGTCACTATACGCTTGCTCAACAGTTTTTTCCTGAATTTCATACTTGGGTTGAGTTTAAGTCTGGCAGGAGAGACAATATTTGAAGAGGACACGAGTAGAGGTATAGGGAGGACCTAGACTTCCCTTCCCTCATAGCCCATGGAAATGTTTATTGGTCAACAAACGTATTGAATCCTGCTCACGAATTCAGAGCACAAATAAAATGACCTGCATATTATCAAACAATGTGGTTGGTCAGTCTTCAGACACTTAAAGGTTGGTAAATGTAAATTGCTATTCACTTAAGTCGAGATTGTTGTCGTTACAAAAACATAGACATAAGCTTCCTCCGTAGTGTCATACGCAGCAGTTTTTGTTTCAATTTTCACGCAACGCGAAGCCAAAAAAAAATAGAGCTGCGCAGGAGACTTTTCCTCTCTACCACTCCTCCTGCTCCCTTCAAATATGGTTACTCATCATGTGGTTGTGGTTCGACCAGACTGAATGAACTCATTGAATTGGTCGTATATATGGAATTGAAAAAAATTTGAACAAGTGTAACGTATGAGGAGCCCATAATCCTGATAATTAAAGCTGACCACAGTTTCGTCCATTTAAGATCATTGAAGGTTCCTAAAATTTGATTATACCTCTGGAAAATTCATCTTCAACAATTAGTGGTGGTCCACAGGGGTAGTCCATGGTCTGGGTCCTCAAAGGGGTCCATGGACCAGGCTCCTCAGGGGTGGTCCCTAGACCGGGAGTCTATGTTTCGTATTCATGTCTTCAAATGTAGAACTCCCGGGGGCTACTCCTGGGAACTCTTGGTTGGGGTGTGCCGCCCGGTTCCCCAAATCTTGACCCTATTTCAGACCAAAAAACGCCATTTTTTCACACCCGTTTTCAGACCAGACCTCAAAGATCCATACCCGTTTTCAGATCTGGCCATTAGGCAGAAATTATGTCGTCATTACTTAGATTAGGGAGCTAACAAAAAAATTCTTCATGCGGATTTGACTGGAAAAAATGGACTGTTCGTTGGAGATAACAAAATTTTTCATGCCGATCTGACTGGAAAAAATGGACTGTTCGTTGGAGATAACATCAACATAAATCAGAACATCGGTACTCGACACTAGCTGAAGCCGCCATTGACAAGCGATTTGTCAGCTTTTTGAAATGAAAAGTTTCTTTTTGTTTATTGGAAATTTAGCGGCATCTATTGTAGATAAAGTTTCGACACAGGCTGAAGAGCAGCTGCTCTGCAAAAGTTATACCGGCGGAGTTCCGGACAAATCATTTTTGACGTGTCGACAACGTTTTATAATCAGACGAGACAAAGCCACACAATAAAAAAACAAGAAATTCCGCAGCAATCGCTCATGGTTTTAACTTTCTTTTATCGTAAATCTTTTTTATTACAGTTCTTGCAATCGCCTGCAACGTGTTCTATTAGAGAACAAAGTAATTTTACAAATCTGTAGCCTGCGTGGCAGGCGTTCGAAAGGGGAGGGGAAGGGAATTAGGGCGCGAGACCACGCGCGAGGGAGGAGGGAGGAGGGGAACGCCTGCAAGGAAGCCATTGTAACGCAACTGTGAATGACTTGCCTGCGTTGAGACGTCTCCTATTTCCTTTGTCCCTTTTCTGCGTGCAACAAAGGAAATAGGAGACGTCTGCACGCAGGCAATGAATGACTAGCTGTCAAATAAGTCTCGCCGCGATGCACGTATTCTAGTCGTATTTCTCGCACTGTTTTTCTTTTGTTTTCCTAAAGAAATCTAAAGTAAAGATACTATGAAAAAAGTTCAAATGCGGTCGTCCTTCGAAGGAATCTTCCTTGAAAGTTGCAACGAAGCGTGCCGAGTTACATAAAATCCAGCATAAGTCTATTCAAGTTGTTGCTGAAGGAATCGGGTTGGAAAACTATTTAATAAGAAATGTAGCGGCTCTTCGCAACTTTCAATGCAATGTTTGTCAAAGAAAAATTAAAACACTTTGCCGTCACGTACTCTTTGAATTTCTATCAGGACGAATTGGATCCAGCGGAGCACACAAAAGAACGCTGGTGACGGGGAAAGAAGAGCTGAACTTCGAAGATCTGCAAGAAGGCAACAATTTATTATTAAAGTAAGTTCCTGGCCGTTTTATAACCGGCAAGAAGAAGTCCTCGACCAAAAATCGCCAAAAGTTGTTGATCGCATCGTCTTCAATTATCTTGCCGTTGATAACGTGGGTGAAACAGTAGATAACAAGCACTCATGCATTTTTCGTTTCTTTCTACTGGCGAGTAAAACCGACAAGCTGTTGGGAAATAATGCTTTTCAGAACCAGTCAGTAAAACTCATCTGCTGACAGGCCTTTCCCTTCATACGGTTCTTTAACTGTTTTTCTCTATTCTCCGTTGAAGCTGAAATTGATGCCTTCTAACGATGAATTCCCGTAGAGAAATCTCAACACGCTTCACTATAAACGACATATGTTTAGTTGTGAATGGTAACACTCAAGTTACTGAATGACATGTAGGTGACCAATTAGAACACTCTATTTAGATCTTATCAAATTTTGACCAATCAGGATTTTAAAATTCGCCTGGTAGATGTTAAAAACGAGAAAACAATGGCTTCCTGGCAGGCGTTTCCCTCCCTCCTTCCTCGCGCGCCCCTCGCGTTTCTCTCGCGCCCAAAACTCCCTTTCCCAAAACTCCCTTTCCCTTCCCTTTCAAACGCCTGCCACGCAGGCTAACAAATCTGGTAATCCAGGGGTAATCTGTTCGTTATGTTTCCATCTTGACGAGCTGTCAATTTACAAATGAACCGAACCGTGAAATATCAAGGGGCGTTTTCCAGAATCGTGGGGTTTGCGGGCAAGCGTTTCCTCTTCTCCCCTCCCCCTCCCGCTTCAACCTTTTTTTTGCTTCCACTCTAACTTTCGCGCAATAACTCGATTGGAAACGCTTGCTACGTAGGCTAGACACAGAGCAACTTACAATTGTACTGCAACTCTGACAATATGCACAAAAATAGGCAATAAATCCTTTAATCCTGGTAATATAAAATGACACAATTTTGCCCATTTTCATTAAAAGGCTGGTAAA
>BOPM01000042.1:471528-473444 GCA_022179025.1 Porites australiensis
AACAGAAAATAAAGTTACGGTCGCTAATTGTGATGTTGAGAACCTTGACGATCAAAACTGACAATTGTCAGAAGGTATAAGTCTTATATAACGTCTATTTCAATAATCAACGTCATCAAGCAAAAAATCTCGTAAAAAAATGGGACGGGATCGGGATTCGGGCGTAAAATAGGGCGGGATGGTGGGATTGAGAAGAAAAAAAGGCGGGAAAGCGGGATTTGAGAACCCCTATTGTGGACCCTCTGTTGGGTGTTGGAGTACTGTATTCTGCAATTGCGTAAATTGCGTGACCGTTGTCAAACTCAGCACAGTCAGACTTTATTTTTACCGGTACGATAAAAAAAATGTGAGCTTATGAAGTGTGTAAAGAAGTATTATTCATGTCTGATAACTTAACTTTACTTTATTCACCTGCATGAATGAATTTCACCGTCATACATCTTTCTTGGAGTGGGCACATGCTTTTATGGTACCGATAGTTCACTCGCCAAGGCATTTTGGGGGATTTGCCATTAATAACACTATACATCAGACCCTGTAAGTTTTCAATCAACAAAAATCTGAAATAGTTAATTTTCTCAGTAGTTTTTCAAAGTTATATTTTGGTGAAATTGCCTTTTCTCGCATATTAAAAATAACGTAAGTAAGGACGAGATTAAAGTAGTCATTGCCCCCTTTTCTCTCTTTTCTGAAATTCTTCCACCTGCTATTTCCGCCTCTTCACTGTTCGTGCGTTCAACACTATTAAGTCCAGACACGATTTCGAACACCCAAAGATGGTCAAAGATCGCCAAGTGGACCGACCCGTAATTGTGCCATTGATTAGTTGAAACCTTAATTCATTGAACGGACCCTCACGGATCCTTGCAATTGTCCTCTAATAGAAAAAGTAAATCAGATGGAGGGAGTAATGCCGACACTGGGGTCGTTTTGGTGTTTTTTTTTTTTAATCATGAATATCCTTGATCAAAATCAACAAGGATGGATTTTTCCACTGGTACCTCATTTAGCAAATTTTCACCTATCTTCATGTATCTTGAGAAAGTTACACACACAAAAAAAGCAACATTTGAGGTAAAAAAAATCTACTTCCAATTTGTCTATTCACCTTCTATTCTCTACGGATTAATTAAATGTCCCTTTCCTGAAAAGTTAGCCAGCCAAACTTCTTTGCAAAACAAAGACATGCAGTGGGAAGACGATCAAGTGCCGGAGCAACAGAAGAAGAAAGGCAAAGGGAAAAAAGAGAGCGGAAGAGAAAGATCGATGTAGCTTCGAAAGAGATGTCCAAATTTTGGCTTCTGTGAATGCTCCAAAAAAAGCTTCTGAATTAGTGTACGTCAAATTGAGCAGTCTTGTGTTGCAAATCTCTTTTTCAGCCATTCCCATATCAAGCTAACTCGCTAGCCTGCATAACAGGCGTGCGTTTTTCAGGCGAGCGAAGGCAATTAAGCCCGAAGCCGGCGAGAATGCAAGCGCGAAGCGAGTGAGGAGAGCCATTAAGGGGTATGTTTGGGGCGGAATGCAAAAAAACAATGGTATGTGGACGGCCGTTGGTTTTTCTACGTCTTCCCCGTAGCGCTTGTCTTGTCTGTGCTTCTCACTCACTTCGCGCTTACCTTCGCTCTCCTACAAAAACGCGAAAAAAAATAACGCCTGTTATGCAGGCTACTAACTGGTTGAAAGCCGGTCCAAAAAGGAGGATTTGGTCAAAAGGCGGGCTTTCTTCTACTAAAATTGGCCGTCAAAAAAGAGTTAAAGTGGCTATGCCAAGCCAATTGCTAGTTCATTTTAAAAAGCTAATATGGTCTTCATTTCGCATAAATTTAGTTCCAAAAATTATGGTCCAGTTTTGTTATGTAATACTATATTTAGGCACTGAAACTGTTTCCTGTCGCTTTCTGTTGCTACTGATG
>BOPM01000042.1:487029-499777 GCA_022179025.1 Porites australiensis
GTCCAAAATGTTTCAATTTACAAAGTGCTGCTACTATCTCTCTTTTTAAATCTACATTGAAAGCATTTCTCCTTAGCTTCTCCAGTGCTCCAGTGATTCTTTAGTGCACCAGTTGTCATACGTTTAATAAGGTTACATGTACTTTTTTGTTCAACGGGCACCTAGAAATGTTGCTCGGGCTCCTAACTTCGTATCTTACGACCAAAAAATTTTCTTAGGCAGCAGCCTTGATGCAATGTATTGAATGACTGTATTTTTCTGGCAAATAAATGAAATGAAATTGAAACTGAAGCTACAGTACCTAGTAACATAATTCCATGATATGAGCACAACGCACTTATCAAGTGTACTTCAAAATACTGCTGTCATAATTTGCGCTCTCATGCAACAGAATAAAAGCACTGTGTGAAAATGCAAAACTGATGTCACACAACACATCAGAGATGTAACGTCAAGCTTATGGAATTCTCAAGTACTATGCAAGGTGTAGATTACAATGAAAACAGAAAAAAAAGGCAAAGGCTTACACAGAAGCCCGACCAACCATTCACCATGATCTTTTTTTTGCATTTCTCTTGAAAATGTCTCTAAATATTGTCCTTAGAGCTGCCAATTTAGAACATTATTTTCATTTTAGCTCATTGCATTGTTTTTAGTGGTAACAATGATTCTCTTATAAATGAAAAATGTTAGCACAGCAGGAGAGGGGGAGGAGAAAACTTACATGATTTCAACCTAACATTCACATTCGGATGTACCTGAATCACTTTGCTGGCGAACACATCGCACATTCCCATCCAACAATCAACTGAGCAATCAACTGAAAAAAAAAGCACTTTATTTGAGTGTCAAGGTATTTAGCACGAAAGTACTAATTTGGGACACTATTTTTATGTCTGCAACTGGAAACAGTACCGCCATTTTACGTAGTCATCCGAGCCACAAGAAGGTCTAGCCGCTTGCACTGCAAAGGGAGTACAGTGGAACCCGGTTAATACGGACACCAATGGGACATGCCACAGTGTCCGTATTATCTGGGTGTCCGTATTAAGCGGGCTCTCAGAGAAAACAGCAGGAACACATGTTCTATCGATATAAAGACCAAAGCAGACGGTTTTACGAGAAAACGTTGTTTAATTTCTTAACTGTAACAGTAACAAGTTCATCCTGAAGAAACCTCACGATCATTTATCATAGTAGTCTTGTAGTAGTACAAGAGTCAAACACCGGAAGAAAGACTGACTGTTCAAAATCAAATATGTCACGCTACTTTGCTACTGTTTTTTTTTTAGTACTGTAATAAAATTTTATTAACCTTAAAAAATCTGTCATTATTTGAACAGGGTACAATGTCTACAATTATCACATAAATGTGACAATGAAAATAGACAGTGTGTAGATAACCAGTGTCCGTAAAGCAGGGTTGACAATATATGAGAGTTTGTGACTCGGGACACAGAAAAGTGTCCGTTGTCCGAATTAACCGGTGTCCGTATAAAGCGGGTTAATTTTGGAGAAAATATATGAGCTTTTTGTCGGGACAAACGAAACTGTCCGCATAAAGCGGGTGCCCGTATTAAGCGGGTGTCCGTAGAGCGGGGTTCCACTGTACCTTCATTTCTCAGTTTAATATTTTAAGACCCTCGCGACCTCCCGCTATGCAGTCAAGCGCTAATCCTGCCGCGCTGTCAGAGACGACTTCACGTTGATATTCTTCGGTGACTATAACGACGAGCACATACAGTTTTAAAATTTGAAAACTGATAGAGAAATAATCGTAAATGGATTACCCTGCAAATTCAGGGGGAAAAATCATATGTATATCGGTGAGAAAGCGGTAACACTGTATACAGTGTAGAACATGGACGCTTATTATGCATACTGGCACTTGGCGATATCATCATCGAACAATTTTAGCTCCTACGGCGTATCAAACGCGAAAACACAACCATACCTTTAGAATTTCTGCACGGCTCCCCATTGCAAGATCATAGCAAATCATTTTTGACATCTCTAGGGTAAAAACTTTTCGAGAATTGCAAACCGCCAAGAGCAGCAAGATGCTTTGCGCGCAAAAGCACTGCGCACAAGCGAAAAATTCAACATCCGGTCACTTTTGTATTTCCGGTTATTGGGAAAACATAAAACTCCCGTCGCGCGAAATTTAAAAACAAAAAGCAAGAAACTAAAACAAAAGATAAAGAAAAAAATTGTTTCTTTTAAAAATTCGTTCATTTTTCGAGTTTCAGGCTTTTGCACCACCGCTGTAAATTGTGTTTGTAGGTCGCTAACGCTCGACAAGACCAGTTTGTTTTTACCGGCTTTCTTGCCTGCCACTGGTTTGGCATTTGGGAGGGGGCGATAACTGACAAGAGAACAGCAATAGTTATTAAAGAAGTAACCGAAACAAGGACGCTTCATTTCAAAACACGAGCAAACTGGTAAATATAACTACAAAGCGATTGTGAGTTGTCGTTTTCCAAATAAAGCTCGAAGTTTAAAGACATTAAGACTGAGACATGACGGGAAATGCTCAACCCGGAGTATGCGTAGACGACTTTCAAAACAAGGCTAAGTGCAAAACCTGTCTTGTGTAATTGAATTTTATTTGCATGAGAATATCACTGAAAAAGTTCATGTAAAAAAAAGTTTCAAGTTCATAATGCCAATGATCGTTTAGCTGGTAGCTACCGTAAAATTCCAAAAATAAGCCCCTCCATATATATAAGCCCCTCCAAATAAAAGGCACCCAAACTCGTAACGAAAAAAACCCTCCGTTAAATCGCCCCTCCAAATATAAGCCCCCCCCGGGGGGGCTTGTACTTGGAAATTGCCCTAAAATACTAAGTAAAACAAAGCAAAAACGGTAAATTTCCTTCGATCTGCAAGGCTAGCCCAATCGATTTTGAAACGCAATTTCCCGCCGTAGATAAGTCCCTCCGAATAAAAGCCCCTCCAAAAATAAGCCCCTCAAAAAGGGCCTTTGAAAAATATAAGCCCCGGGGCATATTTTCGGAATTTTACGGTAATTTACTGAAACCCTTCAATTAGCGAGGACGCGGAGTATGCATGTATACCACACTAGTGAATAGTGCTTTTCGGGCGCGCTGATTGGATAGCTCGGTGATTTAGCCAAGTACTATTCTTGGCTTTCAAGTGACGTCACAAAAATTCATACTCCAAAATCGCAAGGACTCTTAAGGTTTTATCTCCATCTAGCAAAATATCTCTTAAAAATAAACTTCCGTGCAAGTTTTCAACGTGATATCGTTTTCCATTTTGAAAATATAGTTCTTTCTAATTTCGCAAGTTTACTCCGCGTGACATTAATATGGCAACCGAGAAGGCCGTCACATACGCTAAAAAATAATTTTATCGCATGATATTATGCCCTTTGAATGGTGAAAGTATTAGAAAATGTGTTTAGGGGAATAATTTGCTCGTTCGCAGTAAACAACTGATCAAATTTGTGGCGATACTGAAACCAGATGTTTGCATTATTTCCACCGCCATATTTGTGCTCCTCCGGAGGAGCACAGATATGGGGTCTCCATAGTGAGCCCTATAAATTCCTGTTGCACATTTTGAAGAAAAACTCAGCAGCGGAAAACTGAGCAGACGTGAGACTTGGCCAGGTTGTTAATTTATCGATATTCTATAATATTTGAAATTCTTGGCTTCAGACATTCCAAGGTTTTGATTTTAGTTTTCGATGGACAATTGAATTTTATTTGCATGAGAATATCACTGAAAAAGTTCATGTAAAAAAAAGTTTCAAGTTCATAATGCCAATGATCGTTTAGCTGGTAGCTACCGTAAAATTCCAAAAATAAGCCCCTCCATATATATAAGCCCCTCCAAATAAAAGGCACCCAAACTCGTAACGCAAAAAACCCTACGTTAAATCGCCCCTCCAAATATAAGCCCCCCCCCCCCCGGGGGGGCCTTGTACTTGGAAATTGCCCTAAAATACTAAGTAAAACAAAGAAAAAACGGTAAATTTCCTTCGATCTGCAAGGCTAGCCCAATCGATTTTGATTTTCCGGCCGTAGATAAGTCCCTCCGAATAAAAGCCCCTCCAAAAATAAGCCCCTCAAAAAGGGCCTTTGAAAAATATAAGCCCCGGGACATATTTTCGGACTTTTAAGGTAATTTACTGAAACCCTTCAATTAGCGAGGACGCGGAGTATGCATGTATACCACACTAGTGAATAGTGCTTTTCGGGCGCGCTGATTGGATAGCTCGGTGATTTAGCCAAGTACTATTCTTGGCTTTCAAGTGACGTCACAAAAATTCATACTCCAAAATCGCGAGGACTAGCAAAATACCTCTTAAAAATAAACTTCCGTGCAAGTTTTCAACGTGATATCGTTTTCCATTTTGAAAATATAGTTCTTTCTAATTTCGCAAGTTTACTCCGCGTGACATTAATATGGCAACCGAGAAGGCCGTCACATACGCTAAAAAATAATTTTATCGCATGATATTATGCCGTTTGAATTTATTTGATGGCCTGAGTTACCGCGTGACTTTGTGCGCATTGACATGCATTGCGTGGCGCTCAATATTTTAAAACTTTCGTGCATTTCTGGGATTTGACGATCACAAATGTAGGGTTTTGGTCCGCTAGTTATTCAGCTTATCTAGTATTTACTAAAACAATTATTCTCCTACGTTTCGGCCTGAAAGTGGATATTTAAAAACTATTCCTCCCCTTGGGTGAATATTCGCTTAGTATCGTGTATTATTAACATTTAACGGAATTACCCAGAAGTCAAAACGACTGTAACATTGCTGTTTGCATAATTAAGCAAAAGGGTTAAGAACAGGAGAGAAATAAGCACTTCTTGCGTGTCCTTAGTGTTGTTAACAGTGCTTCTAAGACTAAGCAATGTAGGAGGGACACGATTTCCCCCGTAAAATTCCGAAAATAAGCCTCGGGGCTTATATTTTTCAAAGGCCCTTTTTGAGGGGCTTATTTTTGGAGGGGCTTATGTACGGAGGGAAATTTGCGTTTCAAAATCGATTGGGCTAGCTTGTAGTGGGAAGGAAATTTACCATTTTTGCTTTGTTTTACTTTGTATTCGAGGGCAAATTCCAACTACAAGCTCCCCGGGGGGCTTATATTCGAAGGGGCGATTTAGCGTTTTTTTCGTTACGATTTTGGGGGACTTATATTTGGAGGGGTTTATACATGGAGGGGCTTATTTTCGGAATTTTACGGTACTTTATCAAGTGGTTCATCCCTGGTTACGGGTCGTACTTGTGCCATAGTCCCCGTGCAACAGCATTTCTTTAGTGTCCCATACGGTATCTCGACTGAAGCACACGCATGGCATATAGGAAAGGAACATACCAATTTAATGAACTCCCGCACACCAACCATAACATATTTTGTTGAACATTCTACGTGGCTGTATGACTGTAAAAGTTAAATTATGGATAGTTTTTACAAACTGGCGACCGAAAATGATTTTTTTTTCTGTTTATCTCAGACATATTAACTGTGATTTGTTTTCCTGCAGGTATTTGAACGACAACGAGCTCAAGACGCTTCCGTCAGGAATATTTTCAAATCTCTCTTCCTTGTGGTATTTGTAAGTAAACAACGCATCAGTCTTCTCTTATAAATTCATATGACTCTCCTAATAGGATCTAAAGACCTCTCGTGGTACTGGTCCGGGGGGGGGGGGCTACTTGGGTTAATGTTTACTGGGTATGTGCCGCTGGCCTCTCAGAGCCCCTACTCCATTATAGTCTATTTTTTGGCCAATTATAGAGCCCATCTTAGTCACTTTTTTTGGAAATGTAATTTTCGCGATTCCAACTTCACTTTCACTTTCTATTTATGCACCTACCTTATCAATGTGAATTTCAAGCGGCGGAATGTAATGCGGTCAATGCGAGCTTATTGTTAAATTTAATAAACAACAACTTTCTGATCGTGATTTTTTTAACCGAGAATCTTCCCATTTTTAATTCCTTTTACCCCCAAAATCCGAAAATTTACTACCCCATCCTAGTAACTCTTTTGAAAATGCGACCCCATCCAGCAGAAAATCCCCATTAGCCTCTTGTAAGGGAGTACCCCCCCCCCGGGGGGGTACTGGTGCGCTAATGAACAAGAGTGGATTCATTACCCTTACGATGTCGCTATTTGCTTTCGCTTTTGGCTAACGTTTTAAACAGATTTGGCTAATTCGAGCTAGGTCTTATCAGTCGAGCCGAATGCCAAGGCTAATAACACTTACCGAGACCTTAACTATACCGGATATCAGAAAAACCGAATCGAATAATTGTTGTATTATACATTGTTCTAAAGAAAACAATCGACAAACACACCGTCCTGACCGTCGCACGGACCACAGTTTGACATTCCTCGTGGAAATGATACATTGCGCGGGCAACCTGCAGATTAGTCAGTTTAAATATCTGCTTGCAGATAACTAACAAATCTCACGGTAGGTTGCGCTGATTTCAGAAATGAACTGAAGGCTTTTATAGAATGAGAAGAAAGATAGTGAACGCAATGCTACCAATAACGTGCATGAGTGTTTTGTTGTTGTTGTTGTTTTGTTATGAAACTGTAAAATGTGCTGGGGTTTCACGTACGGAAAGAAAACGAGCCGAAAAGTAAAACTCAACACAAACTTTAATTCAATGTCCGACCAAACACATGGTAAAAACTTATCAATTTTGCACAACTGCAAAGTACGGGATCTGAAAGAAACCAAAAAAATGGTGGCAAGCAAAATCGATATGAAAGATCCATATTTAAGACTTGGAAGTAAATTAATACAGTGTGCATGCATGTAATGGCTAAACAAAACAATTTTTAATGGCTGCGATTACTGAAAGGAAATTCTTCCTCAGTTTTTGCTGATACAGCAGGGGCACCCAACGAGAATATAGTTCAAAACCACATAAACATAGCATTGTTGAACGTACTTTAGTATTTAAATGGTAGATAAAGGCTTATTTTTATCCCCTAAAAATTTTTCATCTGTTCGGATTTCCTAGCTGAAAGTATAGTGATCCGAAAATTATAGGGATCAAAATTTACCTTTTCGAAAATTTCAGCCAGAAAAAAGGCTCCCGAAAATTCTAGGTGACCTTTTTAGGGTAAAAATCCGTTAAAAATGGGCAATTATACGATTTTTTTGAAGTTCGAAAATCCTAGGAGAGGCAGGCAAGCAAGAAATTTTTCAGAAAATGATCCGAAAATTCTAGACCTCAAATCGTCTTCCGAACAGATAATTTTCCGAAAATTGTCGTTGAGTGCCCCTGATACAGTGCCTCAGGGGAAAAGAAGGAGCTGTCACAGCATACGGTTTGGATTTAAATTCTCGAATTATACACTTATAAATAATGAAAAGACCAGCATTTTAAGATCATTGGAGACGACTTCTACGCATTCTGAGTAATTGAAACAAAGGTTTCCAATGTTTATACAAGTTTGTAGAACCCGTGAAACAGTTTTTCTGTAGGTCTGTCGCGGCGTCGCATCGTCGCATCGCATGTCGCATCGTCCTAATTTTTTCAGCTTTCCTAGTTAGATTAACGAGAAAGCTCAAAATAGAAGTAGGGTCTGGAGGCAGGTAACTTGTTCTTGAGGGTAGCTTGTTTGATAATGACATATTCCTTGAATCATATTTCTTGTTTGAAATAATTCTGCACTTAAAACATTCTACATTTTTTTTTTGTTAAGGAAAAGATTGAAAAATTAGCACGAGAGTATGGGAATGTAATGAACTCGATCTGGCGATTCATTTGCAAACGGGATGTTATAGAAACTTAAGTTTTTCAATAAAAGTGAGAGGTCCCCATAGTCATTTAGGAGCAGCATCAACTTGTATATACGCAGTAATTATTTAAAATACTAATATGATTATATTTACGAGTACATGCTTTGAACACGCTTCCGACGATTTTTCCTTTTCTTCACTGAAAATTAATCTCTATCTATTCTAGAGAAATAAAGTTACTGCTCACTTTGAAAAAAGATTAAGAAAAATAGGTCACCATACTCGTTTAAGAGAAAATGAAGATTGACATCTCTAGGGAGCTGCAGTCTTAAGGTTTTAATGTTCGCACCCTAATCATGCGTAAGAAATGCGCATTAATGATGAAAAACTAAGCAAGAGCCTTTCAAATACCCATAAAAAGGAGCACTAATGGGTGGAGTGGTAAATTGAGCGCACTCTCGGCCGCAGATATGTTCCTATATAATGAGTACCTTTAGGAGATATCCACGCTAGACAAAGACTTTAACATTTACCTTTTGAATTCTTTCACTACGTTGTCCTTCTAATCAGTCGATAGCACAAGGCAAGAGAAACGCCGACGGATTCGAACTTCTTGTCAGGAGCATGAAGGACTACAAAACAAGTGCAACTTTAATGGAATTGATCACGAGGCCGACTATCGATAATCTCGAGAAAATTCCCTCCGAGATTGCGGGGTTGTTAAGATTGCCTGTAAACGCAGGGTATTTTTTTACCACGACTAGGCGGTTTACCTGACCTACCCTCAGGGTTCATCAACTCCCGCCACATAAACAGCTCCTAAACGTTTTCAAAAGCTACACCTTTACTACTTCCTGTAAGTTAGGAGTTTCCGAATTAGTTCAGTTTCTTAGAGGGCCATAAATTATTATTTGAAAGTATCTCATGGTTCCAGATGTTCTTCTGTTTTCTTCTTGCCACTCCAAAAACTTTGAGCCGCCAAGCGGCGACAACAACGTAGCGCACAAATTAAACGAAGAAAGAAAATATTGGCGCCGTCCTCAAGATGAAATCTTGTGTCACCGCGCCAGAGTAGCAAATCTCCACCAACAGGCTCATGCTTAAAATCAGCAGGTAAAGATCAGACGAGTTGCATGAATTTTAGAGAGTAAATCAAACGATTATTTGTGTAGACACAATTGGTAATGCCTTGCCCCAACGACCTTTCCTTGTCCGCTGATGTAAACAAAAGATTGTTTCTGTTCCAGCCATTCCTATATCAGTCCTTAGGCATACTGTCTTACTTTCGATCTTCCTCTAATAGCTTCCTAAATGGTGGGCAAGTGACCGGAACTTTGTTGTATTCTAACATGCGTAGCTCTTTGTGACAAATTTTACTATACCAAAATATTTTGGACGGTAAATTTAGAACTGGGCGTGTTATTTAAATGGTGATATAGATTGGGTTAAA
Source organism: Porites australiensis (assembly GCA_022179025.1). Lineage (NCBI taxonomy): Eukaryota > Metazoa > Cnidaria > Anthozoa > Scleractinia > Poritidae > Porites > Porites australiensis. The sequence goes on from BOPM01000042.1 coordinate 496,226, forward strand.
AAGCGTATGAGGGGTTAATTAATTTTTCCTAGTTTTTAGATGGTGGCCCTCCCAAAGCTACAAACAAATTAGGTCTGACTCTCCCAATATTGTATATTTCTTATTGATGACCCTCTCTTTTGAATCCCCGCCCTCCCTACCCACTCCCAAAAAGGTACTTTTCGTAGAATGAATATGACTGTCGGTGCTCTTTTTGAAAAAGAGGAACGTGAACTTCTACCTTTACTTTTGTCACCTCATAACATGTTCTTGTTTCTTTGCCCTTCTGTTGTTGTTGTTTTTGTTTTTGGCGTTGTTTTTGGTTTCATTATTGCCCGTCTTCCCAAGTTCCCGAACAAACTGAACCGAGAGAAAAGCTTTAATTCGTGTTAATTTGGACTGCAATTCGGATGAATATTGCAAAACGGTAGTCACTTGAGTAGTTACGTACCTCGTTGGAATTAAACATCGCCTGTAATTGATCAAGAAAAATGAAGGCGTATTTTTTTCAGAATCCAAAACATTTTTGGAGTTATCATAAAGCTTTCCTGTACCTCTGAGCCAAACCAAATTCGGCGATAACCTATAATGGCATCGCGGCTACGACACCAGTTGAAACAGCGCATCTTTTGTCATTCTTATTTTTTTCATTTTCATCAGTCTTTACTTTAGCTATTTCTGTTCTTTCGCAACAGCATAAACCAGTTATGCAAATGCGCGATATATCACTTGACTAAAACATTCCTCCGTGCATCCTACAAGAATGCGGTAAGCAAATTGCACCTAGCTTTTGCGGGGGTTTTATCTCTCCTTCCGAACTGCTCGCATCACCTCTGAATGGAAAAAAACACTGTCACACCAGTGCATATAAAAGACTCTATGGAACAGACTGAAAATAATAGGCCTATTTCCTTTTTATGTATTATTAGCAAAGACTTAGAAAGTTGTGTCTGTCTTACACTTAACAATCATGTTAAACAATTCACTAGTCCTCTCCAGCATAACTTTTTTGCGAAATCGGCTTCTGCACTACACAACTGCTATGTATATTAATGCCATTGGTCAAAACCTGGGAAAAATATTCAAACAGATATTATCTACTTGGACTTGGCTAAGGCTTTCAATTTCATTGATCACTAAGTTCTGCTTCAAACGCTCAAACGATATGGTGCGGAAGGCGGCACTGTACAGTACCGCAAATGATCCCCAACCGCAAATGATCCCGAGACCGCAAATGATCCCCAAAATGGACCGCTAATGATCCTCGACCGCAAGTGATCCCCAAAGTCGACCGCAAATGATCCCGAAAGAAAAATAGGAATGGCTTGGACTCAAGTTTGCGGATCCTTGTGTCAATTTTATTATTATTACAAGAAGTCACATTAAAAGCGAAATTTTGCCCAAATAATTACATAAATAAAAACTAATTGAAAAAATTTCTTTCAAGACATCGTTAAATCAAATAAAAGCAAACAAAAAATAAACTTTCAACATACCGTTATTAAAACTTTATTAAATCAAAGAAACACAGCTGCAACGCATCGCAGTGTCTTGTTTCGTTACTACTTTCAAAATTAAGCTTAAAACAGTAGACTTTAACGTACTGTAGTTAACTTCCAAATAGATAAGAACTTTCTCATAATCAATTAATCGGCTAAACTTACTATCAACTTTTGAAAATAATAATTTTTGTCACAGTGAATGTGATCGTTTACTTCTTGGCATTCCTTGTCATAAAGTTTCGAACTGTGAACCGTCTGTATATTATTAGGAAACACTCTTTCGGGCTTTAAACACCAAGAAAACGAAATTATATATCAAAACGTTCGTTGAGGTAATACAATGTCTGTTATGGACTACAGTTATGAATTTAGCGTGTCCTTCTTCATTGCATAAAATCAAAGTCCTCTAGCTGTAACGAAGTTGCTATTTCGAAATAAACCGAATTCTGTGAACATTGATGAGTTCGGGGGCATTTTGACGTTTGTTTATTTTAAATCATGTCTTGTTTCGTAACAAACACTTGGGTTACAAACAAATGTCGTGATTTTTATCACGTAGAATTAACACTTCAGAGAATAATCATAATTAAATATCTGAAATTTTTTTTCGCTTTGTACAAATTGACCTGAGATCTGGCGTCCTCCATGCCTTTTTCTCTAGAAGGCAAGAGAAAAAGGTTCCTCCTTATAATCAGTCCTTTTTTGTAATCAGTCCCGTAAGATCCAATCCATTCCCTCAATTTTTCACGGGATCATTTGCGGTCGAGGATCATTTGCGGTCCATTTTGGGGATCATTTACGGTCTCGGGATCATTTGCGGTTGGGGATCATTTGCGGTACTGTACAGCACGCTTCTTTGGTTTACAGATTACCTAAGTGGAGGATTTGGAAATTGTTGTCTAGTAATCGACCCCAAGTTACATCGGAAGTTCCTCAGGGCAGCCTACTTGGGCCAGTTCTACTTGTTCTCTTTATTGAAAAGTTACTGTGTGTGTATGAGGAGAAGGGTCTGGGTTTAGTTATTTCGGACAAGCTTACCTGGGACAAACAATCTGCTACGTTTGCTTAAGAGATCAGGTCCCATGTTAACTAAAGTGGCAGTAAGAAAGTCCCTCTAATAATCAAGCGATTATGAAACCTCACAGAAATCTAGTCTCTTGCTCAGAAGCCACTAAAACTTGAGGTTGAGCAAGTAAGAAACATGCCACCAGATGGATTTTAAGCTTGAAGACAGGCCAGATGTCATATGGGGAGAGACTACTTGCCTTGGATGTGCACTTATGTCCAGAAATGCATGCAATGGCGAAAATCTCCTTTTATTTTACAAAGACAATACTACTATATTGAAATAAGCATTACTAATTATGTAACCTTCAACAATCATCCACTTGGGCGCGAGAAAAGAGGGCGGCAAGAAAAAAGAAACACTGCGTGCCTCTTCTGTCTCGCGCCTTCAGTCACGCGCGTGGTCATTTTCCTGTCTCGTGCGTTCTCGCTCGACGGACTACGAAAAAAGAGAGACTGCCCGTAGTATACAACAAAACAGCAGTTCATGTACTTCTCGTTGTGGAACACAATCCCCTCCCACCTTCCCTTATGGCTGTTTAATTCTCCTCGCTGGCTTTCTTACTTTTTAAAAAAGATATATATTTTTTCTTGCTTAAAATTGAAAAGGTTTTTCTCAATTTCACTCGTTTGCTGCGCTGACTCGTTGGGTTACTGATACAAAAACAAGGAGTGCGTAAATACCGTACAAAGTACTTTCCATGTGGTATTGTGTTATTATATACATAGTGAGACGTTCATTATTTTGCCAGCCTTTTAATTCAAATCTTTCCAAAATATGCCGCTACACACCCCAGTGCGCAGAGTTATCCATATTAGGTGTTACTTTCCAACAAAATTGTAAATACAGTAGTCACGTGCGCGCGAAGGTAATTAAGGCGAACAAGTCATTATTCGTATTAGGATCTTTACGTAAGGAAGGAATGTCCCAGGAGGAAGTAGATCACCTTAATTTTTAACGCAATAGTTTTACCAAATTTTTCTTACGCTCTGCCGGTTTATGGTG
>BOPM01000042.1:538852-541352 GCA_022179025.1 Porites australiensis
AGTTTTATATCATTTCGGTTTGCGATAGTCGAGGCGAATCTCATCTTTTTGTTTTAAAACAAAGTTTTAATTTTTGGTTGCAGATTTGACTAGAAATGACGCTATACCTGACGTACTTGTCGGTTTTGTTGTACATGATTGCTTCATCTGAAGGATGTCAACGAGAAAAAGTGAGAAAGTGTGCAAAAATTTACCTTGAAGACTTGGACGTGATCCCCGGATCAGATATAAGCTCTCATTGTCAACGCTTGAAGGTGAATTAACTCTAAATGTTCGACCGTGTAATGCAAAATACAAGATCTTTGGTAACATACTGTTCATGAAGTAATGAGGCTATTTTATAGTATAATTAGCGCGGCAATCAACCCACTGTTCTGCTACTTTATAGCCTGGTTTGTTTCGCATAGGTGACATCTTAGTGACTAGTGCACTTTTTGCGCTCGTTGGGAGACCAGCCCAGTTCTGTCTGCCCATTTTCCTGCTGTCTCTGAGTAGTAGCCAGTTTACTAATTACTACAACTAACTATAAAAGACGTTGCTAAGAAGATCAATGACATTAGTGTGTCACAATCAACGCCTAAACGGTAGCCTTTTTACCAGATGGACCGAAAGCTCCCTCAGTGACTATCTTTGAATAAAACATTTGTCATTAGGGGGAGGGTGGAGGGCTGGTGCAATTCTTTTTTCCCAGGTGAATTTTTTTTATGCCCTCCCTCAATTTCCTGCAGAAAAAAATGTAATCCTCCCCCTTGTATGGCCCAAAATAGTTATGATCCTCCCCACACTAAAAGGTATGACAGGGATTATTAAAAGAGATCAATTTTTACCTTATGATGAAGGGAGGCGCCAATGCGACATTCAGGAACAGGTATCTAAGATCACCTCACGGATTGACAAAATATTGAGCACAAACAATCCTGGTGCTGCTGGAAAATTTTACACTACAGATTATGTTCTTGTCCCGGCTGACCAGTTAATACTGTGGGTGAACATTATGAAGCTTAGTGAGTTACTAGAGAACATATCAGATATGGAATGACGCATTAAAGCTCCCCTTAACACCCTGTTTCACTCGAGGACTGGTAATTTGATACGAGGAGAAGAATATTCTAAATCGTTTGATGAAGATGTTATTACAAGGCTTGATGAAGCTAAAAAAAAGAGTAAACAGTGAATTGAAATATCTTAATGAGAAACTTGATCAATGCAAAGACATGTTTCGCGGTGTGTTACTATTGAAAAACAAATCAAGAAAAAGATCACAGAAAGAAAACAAAAGGAAGAGCAAAAAAAGGAAACAACAGAGAGAAAGTAAAAATTTTAAACTGCTTCATCACCTTTTGTCAGCGACTTAAATTCAGATGTTATTGACAATATTGTGAATGTAGAATCTCTTGCACGCCTTTCAGTTAGACAGGTCAGGTGGCTGACAAAAATGGCCAAGAATGGTCATTTGACAGAAAGAGCCATTACAACAGAAAAGGACTATCTAGATGGTTTTATGGAAGAAAGTAAGGAAGAACTGGATACAGATAAAAGTCTCTCTGGGGAAGATGGTGACAGCTTGACAGAGAATGAGGAGTGTGGTGACTAAACCTTAAATATTGTGATGCTCCACTGAGGGGTTTAATGTGAGCTGGATTAATTTAAACTGTTTCAACATTTAATATGTGTTGATTGGTTGGTTTTAGATATAAAATGTTTTGTTTGATATGTAAAGACCGCTTTTGTGCAACAGTTGACATACATGTAGGGTTGTTGGGTTGTTCAGGTTGATCATTATTAACGTCTAAAATGCTTGCTGTTCAAGGGACTTGTTTGTTTAATAATACATTTTATTGGTTTATTTATTTTTATTTTAAGTGAACAGCAATGTTTGCTAAAAATGGTATGGCCCTCCCCAAAGCCCAGCTTAAATTTTTGGTGACCCTCCCCCCATTTGCACCAGCCCTCCCCCTTCTAATAAATGACATGTCTCTTATTAACTGAGTTCATTAAGTCAGTTCACCACTGGCTATTCCTTGTGCCATTTTTTAAATAAGGCCTACGTATAAGTAAAGTCAATTTTGATGAAAAAAATAAATCATTCTAAGTTCTAAGCCGAGTGTTTCTTTTAGAGAAAGAGACATTTGCCCACGTGGAACATGATAAAATCTATTGCAGATGACAAAACATACAATTATATTACAAAAATAATCCTATATTGGGGAGGTCAAACGCACTCGGCACTTATTTGTAAACATATTGCCATTGGAGGTGACCTCTCTCATAACCCCGGGTGTCATTTCGTGAGTTATCCATGCCAAAAGACCTGAAAGACCAACTGTAAATATCCACTGGAAGTTATAAATATTTAAATAAAGCAAATAGACGATAATGATGAAGATGACCCCTATGCCAAGACATTGGAGCATGTTGAAGCTTCGATTTGACAGATACATAAACTGTAGACACACAACACATCGAACTGTAAAAAGGGTAACCTGCAAAGGTCAAACAT
>BOPM01000042.1:546352-558852 GCA_022179025.1 Porites australiensis
GTCCTGGCTCGCAAACTACTCCATTTTGTTTCATTAACTGACAGTTTTATCGTGTTAGATGCAAAACTATTGAAACCTCAGTCTTTAATGTAAACGGAGACAGCTTACCGGGCCCGTTAATTATCGGGACTTTCGAGAAACAGGCCCCTGCATCATGTTGCAGTCTCAAAGAAATTATGGTATCATTACTTAGATTAGAACAGCAACAAAAGGGATTGTTTAAAATTCATTTTGAATTCACATATTTCTCTTTTTTTTTACTCATTTAGAATTGAAATGATGTACAGTAATTGTGTAAGTCATTGCTCATTTGAATATGTTATATCTTAAGTTTTATTGTATAGAGGGCCATGGGGTCATCAGTTTCATTACTGTCACATGCTGCTCTCTTAAAATAAAGTCTACTGATTGATTGATTTGATTGAAATACATTCATACACTCCCATAGTTGCCTTGAAAACCATACCCGATTCCAGATCAAGTGGGCAAAGTCTATACCCGTTTTCTGACCAAATCAGTGCAAAAACCATACCCTTTGGGGTGCCACATACTTACAGTATATGGCTTATATAAGGGAGTACTCCGCCTGGGCTCATCGTCTGCAGACTGCACTCTTCACAGTCTCCATTAATTGATTAATATTTGATTACATGTGATCAAACCAGGTTGACTTCCAGAATACCCAGCCACTTAATACATACATCTCTAAGTGCTAATACAAACAAGGGAACTGTGGAACTGTAAACTGTACAAAATATATGCTCTTTTTCACTGATCAGTGTAAACAATGAGAGCAGTTAATTTTCTGAGTTTGATTGCAAAGTATTCTAATGGATCAATTAATAGTGATTTTGTTACCTCTTCATCCTGTGTTCCTGATGCATAAGAATCTCCAAAGACGTAAAATAATTAGTGATATGCAACCTGTAGGATGCAGAGATTGATTAATCAAATTGATTATCTGAACATGTGTTTTCGTAGAAAAATTCTGTTCCTGTATTTTACTGTGGCAGCTATTACAGCTGTTGTTTAACAGTGCATATGTCATTTAGCTTTACACTGTAGTTGTGCTTTAAAATAGAAGGACTATATATTTTAATTTCAGTATACTGTAATACAGAGTTTTGGAGTCTGTCTTCAGATTAACTGTCTGGTTACAAAAAGGCTCAAGCATTTTGAATGTTGGACTCGTTTTTTTAACTGGGACTCAGTGGTACGAAAGGTTAAGGACACTTTTCATTGTAAATTTGTGCAGAGTAAAATTAATGCAAGAGTTGCCAGATTTCTACTTTGAAACTGACTGAAACCTGACTTAGACAAAACATAAAATGCATTAGTCAGGAAATAAATTCCACACTGATAAGCACAAAGAAAGACATGTCTAATTACCTGGAGCTAATAAATTGGTGGACTGCAAATTACAGACTGATGTACTGTAGGACAAATTGCTTAAATTCCTTATAAATTCATGTGGATCGAAAGCTGTGTATTGAAGCTGACGACCCGACAAAGCGAAATTATTACACCGTAATTATCATTTTCATGTGCAATTAATTAATGAAATAACTATTAAATAACAGTTTATTATTGTGCATCAAAAAGATCATTTTCAATCCAGTTAAAATGACTGTCACTGTCTAGTACATGAAGCTGTAGAGCTGACTTCCGTTGCACCCTGCTTTAATGTCATATTCAAGCAACCACAGCAAATAATTTATGATAAACCCAGAAGAGCTTTGATCAACATGAAAGCAAAAATTACTACAGTTCGATCAGAGGCTGACCATTTAAATTCCTTTAGAGAGCTTAATATCATGGAAGATATGTGATCTCATACATTGAAAATGTATTTTGTAATGGCTTTTCTTGGCTAAAGATTCAAGTAATTAGAAAAAATACATCGTAAAATAGAAAATTTTACACCTTTTGATCCAAAATGTTGTTGAGAATGGTGGTTAAAGTCAACTTAAAGCTTATACTCTTAAGGTGGTATTTAAAGTGTACATTTTGTTTTTGTGCCTTTTTGAGTCAATTGCCACTGCTGCCCCTGACAAAAGAGGAAAAAAAGTGTTGCTAGTTCAATTATTCCCTTTTCCAATGCTTTTCGTGCCATCCGGCCCCAGGAAAATAAGTGCCACGTAGTTTTTGAAGTTTTGTACCAGAAATCATGAAATTTGCTTGCCTCGCATGACCTAACTTAACGCCAGGAGTGTTCAAATGTGCTTCAAAATCTCCATTGTCATACATTATTGAAAGAGTGCTCCCCCAATTCATGGCTTGAGAATTAAACACATGAATTAACACAATCATTCTGCACTATTTTCAGGCTATTTTCAAATGTTTCATGACAGGCAGAAGGCAACTTGCAGCAAAACAAAAAATTAAAATTAATGACCTTAAATAATTATGCCCTGCATTGGCTTCTTCAAAGTCTATTTTTGTTATGCACACCATGCACTGAGGGAGGTGGCAGGGATGTATTGTAATAAAATGTGATGAAAAATGCTGTTACACCTGTAAATGCTTTTCTAAAAATCAGCAAGCATGGACCTGAAATTCGGACCTTTATTTTGGTGAAACCCCATCAGGATGGACTCTTTAGTGAGAACTTGTTTAGGTATCCATCTATTGCATAGCAGATCTGGTATTCTAGGAATTTACAAGGAATACATGTATGTAATAGGGGAAAAAGTCTATAATTAGCAAGATCTCATCTGGAATCTTTCTTTAAAATGGGATGCACACTTCGGCGAACCTGGAATGATGCGGTAAAACTACTCTGCCAGGCCACTGTTAAAATGCAGGGCCAGATAATGTGACAATGTTACTTACTATCCCATCAGGACCAGCTGCTTTATTGGTCATGATTTTTTTGAGACTTCTGTGAATTTACTGTCTAGCATAGTCATTTTGTTCTTAGATTAATGACTCTATAGGAGAGTGTTCTTTAAAAACCAAATCATCAATTGATATTAGTTATTTCTAACTACAATAAAATTAAAATAAAATGTAGAGAGCATATTACAGGGCCGTGCGGGGATACGAAATTTTTCTTCGAGTGTTGAAAAATATTTCACGAGTGAGTGCATAGACTTTGTGTAAGTGTAAGTCTTAGTGTAAGTTAATGATGTCTATGATTACTAAAAACGCGCGTAAAAATCCTCCCGTTTTAGGTGTTTGGCTACTGGTTGAAAAAAAATTCTTAAACTTTGGATGCATTAATGTCTGTTAAATTCATGCACTTTTCTAAACTAGAAGAAGGACAGGTATGCCCATCTGATCTACTCATCACTTTCGATGTTGGTAAGTCTTGTTTAGAGAAACCGTAGTGATGGTTAAATGAGCGTGATGCTAATATCCTCGATTGTGAGAGCCCCAAACTCACTAAGACGAACAAATGAGCAGTTGATGTTTGTACTTGAGGGACTTAGTTACAAATATGTCGCTCAAACATGTAGTTTATAGCCCCATATGATATTTGAACATTGTTACTGAAACATCTTGCAGTCGCCTGTTATAAAGCGTGCTGCCTTCCTGGCATCTGATTAGCGTTTCGGCGGAGTTTGTGCTTTGGGACTTTTCTATTGTTTCTAGTCTGTCGTGATACAACATTCTTGTTCAGCACGCGTGCAATGACCGCGCTTGGCTGACTTCCGAATGCTCACCGAGATATGATAATTTTGGTACGGTGAGACAGGCGATTTTTAATCAATTCTCGTGCTTCTTGTGCCTTTGCAAAAAAATCAAGAAATGCTACACACTAAATCTACTTACCATTAAAAAAAATGTGATTTTTACATGGGTTAATGCAAGCCAATAATTAAACCAGCTCATTACTTATCCTTTTATCTGGTAGTGAAAAAATTAATTACGCTTGTAAGCACTGTCACTTTTTTGTGACTCTTGGTTTCGCTCTAGAATCTTTCTTGCTCGTCTTGCTTAGAGGTAATGCTGAAATTGTCAGCAAAGCCCTTGTACCTCCCACAGTATACAAAGCGCTGAGGGTGTTCATGTCTTAGACGTTACGTGACGGGAATCCCTTCTATTTTCTCATACAAAATTATCATATCTCGGTGGACTTTAGCCTGTGAACAGGCCTTTAGTCGAGCGGGGTGGGGAGAGCCTGTTCACAGCCTAGGTGGACTTCGGAAGTCAGCCAAGCGCGGTCATTGCACGCGTGCTGAACAAGAATGTTGTATCATGACAGACTAGAAACAATAGAAAACTCCCAAAGCACCAACCCAGCCAATACGCTAAAAATCTTCAATGTTTACTCAAGTTTGGGCTAATAGAAGATAATGTCACAGTTTTTCAATGATCATGAAATTCAGAATTCGGGTAGTCAGTTAATCAATTGTGGCCCTGAAAAAATTTGAAGGAAAAAAACTACGAATTTTTAAGAAAATGCTTTTTTCGTGAGAAGGAGGACTCTTAAACGCTGGCAAACGTCAACAACTAGCTAAAACTATAATTTGTATACCTTATTATAGGAAATTAACGCTCCATGAAATTAAGGTATTGGAAATTAACGCGACTTAAATTAACGCCGATTTAATGGAAAACGACTTTCGAATAAAGAAAATTAACGCGAAAGATGAGGTAGAATTTCATAATAAAGGAAATTAACGCGATTGAGACACGGTTGGACAAATTTATTTCAACACTGGATGCAAAAAAATCCAAAACTGACCAAACCTGAGCTGACATCACTTCTGACAGCGACAACGCTGAAGATGAACTCGAAAATATTGTAAACCTTCGCCTTAGCTTTTGTGAAAGATGAAATTAAAATAAAGGGTAAATGGAAAGAAAGAAAGCTTGTAGTTAATGTTTTTTAGGTGTCAAGAATGTCTGGATAGGTTCCAAAATTGGAGTTAAAATACTGGAAATTAAGAGCGCGGAAATTAACGCTGCACTTAATTAACGTCGCGGAAATTAACGCTCAACAAAATTAAAGCGACTTAACTTAACGCGAATTTTAACGATTCGCGTTAATTTCATGTAGCATCAATTTCCTATAATATGGTATGTTCGCATTGCTCGAAATCGCGCACATTTACAAGGCCCTAAAGTTTTTTGCTGACTTGCAAGGACCCATCTGTATGGTGGCCCGCTAACGCCATAGCAATTTTGCTTTTTTTTGGTGAAATTTTGACACTTTCCATTCTATTTTCCTATATTTTTTCTTTTTAATTTGTTTTCTTTTGATTATTTTTATCTTTTTTTAAATTTCCTTTCTTTTAATTAGTTTTATCTTTATTAAAATTTTCGTTTCTTTTGATAATTTTTATCTTATTTTTTTTTTACATTCTCCCTTTTTAAACTTTAATTGTTTCTTCTTACTTTTTATTTTGATTTATTTTGTAATTTTTATTTTATTTGGTTATACAATTTTTTTGTTTTATGAAAATTTACAAACAGTGATCTAATTTGGAAAAATAAAAGTCTCTAGCCCAGCAACGCCATAGACCAGAATTCCTCCTAAATTTTATGCTATATTGTAGATTGATTTGTATGTTATCCATGCTATTTGTTAGACTTGCGATCAAAGTAAAGGTGGGGATAGCAGAGAGCTTCAAAGTAGGATGGTACCCTCACAAAATAACTGGGTCGAGTCACCTTAAGACGCGTCTTATGTAAGACGCGTCTTATTTTTCCTCGTGTAAATGGCCCTATTGTGCGTTTTGTTCAGTCTTTTTATTATACGAAGACTGTGAGTAGTGTTTCGATATTGTTTAGCTGGCACAAAAACTTCGGAGGAGTTATAAAGCGGCGTAATTTTCTGCATTGAAAAAAAGTTAGTCACGGTGAGACAAAAGGCGAACTCGAGCGAACTTTTAACTCAAACTAGTATCACGGTAAAAAATACGTTATCGATCGTTTCATCTGTTTACAATGTACATTGTTTAAAGTGCGTTCCGATGAAAGCAACCAAAGTCACAAAATGCAAAGGCTTTTATTTTTTAACTTAAAAAAATCCCAAGAGAATAATCTAAAACTGAATATCTTTTCATGTAGACCGCTGCAGACTGCAAATTAGATCGTTTCAGTGTAATCAATGAGACCGATGGATCGGGAGCAATGGGCAGTTTGTTGTCTGTTTTAGTAAACTTCTCGTTTTTATACAATACAATATTTCTGTCTAGTGTTAGCAGAAGCAGCCCAGTGAATTCGCCTTTTGGCGAGTCTAGTTATGTTTCTGGTCAGTTAATATTTAGTTTCGAGTACATGATGGCTAAGTAAAGTATTGGATGTTCTAGTTGGCCATCACATTACCAACTGCGTCTCGTTTAAATACAGGCGCGGAACCATAGAGAACGGAAAAAAATTAATAACAATTACTAAAATAAGAAAGATGTGAATCTTGAATTTCTCTCCTTGGGCCTTGACTGGAATTATTTTGACTTGTAAGAAACAGAAGAGGTAGAGTGTGCGTCGTGTGGTATGCAATACACGTGTCGGTAAGGCTAAGAGCTGTTTTCCGATATTACGTCATTGTTGAGACAGCTCCCACAACCATTTTGAAATATGAATTATGGTACCTGCTATTTATTGACTTGTTCCGTCGCTTGTTGGCTCTTATCTTTATATCCCCCCGTTAACAAGACGTGTCTTTCTCAGGAGAAGATGTGAAAAAAGGTCAGTTGCCTCCTGTAGATAAGGGAGAGCCACCTGTGGGCTTCCTGGTTTACTAGTACCTGTGGGTAAAGAATTGTCTACAACGGTCGGTGTCAAACACGGACTGCGGACCACGGACTGCACACTCGGTATAAAACACGCAATCCGAACTGAGTATAAAACGCGGACTATGGACCATGTATGTAAAAACAGCTTTAGAAAGGTAAAACCGAGATAAACGGAAAGCGGACTAGCATAAAACAGTAGTGCCAGCTCCTTGCCTCACACACAAACATTCCTTTTGCTGGTCACGCAGTCTAATCTCCCCAACGTCAGCGTCATGTGGAGAAGGAAAGCATACTGCACAGACAAGGAAGGTTATGCCGCTACTCAAGGGAAATGAATTTAAACTCTGAATTTTATAAAAAGAAGGGGTTGGAAGAGAATTCAATTTATAGTTTTAAACCAATGAGATGGACTGAATAAAAAAAATAGTATTGGTGTTAGTCAGAGTAAAATTCTTGTAGATGCCACTATTCCGTTTCAAATAAAGCCTTGGAAATGAAGAAATGAACAAGTCAGACGAGAAGGTCAATATAGGGGCATTCCGCGATGTAAAATAGCAGTATTTAGGGTGGAGGGATTACTCACTTATACGTGAATAATAACTGAAATGAATCATCCAACGTTATATTCTAAGCGATGATTATGATGACATGATTTACACCCTGCCCCTGACCCCCGGAGGGGGGTACTTCTGTGAATTCTTGGTGTGGGTGGACCACCCGGTTCTCCAAATCTGACCCCATTTCAAACCCAAAAATGTCGTTTTCCACACTCTTTTTCAGACCAGATCTCTAAAATCCATACCCATTTTCAGACCTGGCCTAATTTAGCCTGTTCCAGACTGTCAATTAGTAGGGGAAACTCCCAGTTTCTTCCCGCTTTGTTTTCGTGTTCGCGCTTTCTTAATTCAGCGGACCCAACTATCTCGGGGCCTGGAACAGGCTAGGCGTGGTAAGGCAGAAATTATGTCATCATTCAGTATCAGATTAGGGCGTAAACAAAAACATGAATTCTTCAAATGCATTTCGAATTCACATATTTCTATTTCGTTCTTATTCATTTGGAATTGAAACCATAAGTACCTTGATACATGTACACTCCCGTAGTTTACTCGAAAACCGTACCCGATTCCAGACCAAAATGGGCAAAGTGTTTTCAGACCAAAAAGGCCCAAAAATCCTACCTTTCAGGGCGGCACACACCTACATGGCTTATATAAGGTGATACCTCCCCGGGTCCTGATCGCTGTCATGATTGAATAAAATGGGAGGAGAAAATAGCATTTTTGTTAGGCTCATGATTGAGAGAACCGGGCGGCACACCCCCACCAAGAATTTCTAGGTGTATTTATAACTTAAACTCACGTGTCTTGCTATTTAGGGATCTTCTGATCTTATTTTATTTTTCCTTACCTAGAACCAATTGGCACCTTTTTTACCATCGTAGTCCGTAGTCCGTATTTTATATCCAGTCCGCAGTCCACAGGTTATACCTAGTCCATGTTTTACGCTCGGTCCATATTTTCCAGTCCGTGTTTTGTACCTAGTCCGTATTTTATACCCAGTCCGCAGTCCGCAGTCGGCAGTCCGTCTTTTATACTGACCGTTCTCTACAATGTCGATATTATATGTAGGTATCAAGACTTGTTTAGCCGTTTGAACCTAATCCGCACAAACCTTTGGTTGACAAACAAAACCCCCTAACACTATTGCCTTTGCGTATATTCTGCCAGTTTATACACAGTGCTATAAATTCAACCCTGCAACAAAGAACAGTCAGTTGTGCCATTAGTTGTGGCAGTTAAGCTGAATTTCCTCAGAACTCCAACTCAGTCTACTACACTTTAGCCAGACGAATGCCAACCGGACAAACGGAGAGAAGCTGAGAGACAAGGCCTCAGCCCCTTTCTAAAGGGGTATTATTAACACTATCTTATCTGATTATTTGACTTGGACGTGTTACCTCTGCCAATGTTTGGTAAAGGCATCGACACCTTCAGTGCGTTGTAGAAACAGGAATTACTGGCATTTAACTACCATGTAGCGAACTTATCAAGAGTGAAAGGACCTCATTAAGTGTTTATGGGAAAATATCTGGGTGTGTGTCCTGGGCGTTAATATTGGTGATTTTGCTGAGGTAGTAATAAGGAAGTGGGGGTTTTTACTACGTGGGATCCAGGCTGGAATATTTAACTGAAAAGCTATATCTGTTAAAAAAAATTACACAATTTCTTCTACCCGTGTTTTGCCGTCAGGTTTCGGACTGTCTCAATCGATTATGCGGGTTTAATTTGGATTGTCAGTGTGTTACTACTGGTTTTTTCACTTGCGGGAGTTTCCAAAATAACATGTAATCAAGAGCTCTAAGCTCTCGCTAGGTGGAAATCCTTCCTTTTTTCATTGGATGACCACTGTCCCTGCGTACTAACCACGATGTCTAAGAATAGGCAACAAAATCAATGGCACGAGTCTCGTCAAATATTTATTTACTGTCACCTCTCCATGACAACCTTCCATAATTTGCTACTATTCTTAGAACCGCAGGAAATAACAAATTCTGATGCATCGAACTTAACGCTAAGGTGATGCAGTTGTATATTTATTATCTCTTTTTGAATCTTTTGTAGATGTTTATTTTGCTCATGATGCTACGTTTTTCTAATTACAGTATGTCCTGTATTAATGGTAAGACCTTCCATCAAAGCCGTGGTGTCGAAGGCCGGAGGAAGTGTTACATGTTACACGCAGGGCCGCACAGGTTCCTCTTACCATAGTAAATTTGATGCAGTCATCACAGAAACAGCATCGCACTGCAGTCCAGTTGTTATCATTCTTGGTTGGAATGGTTCTAAAGTAAAACATCTTAAGAAGTACAGCAAGATATTTGAAGAAAAGGATTTTTGTACTATTTGTGTTCCCGCTAAGCCATTTAACACTTTTCTTAGAGCTGGAACCAAGGTTAAGCAAATTAGCTTGCACATTTTGGATGTATTAAGTGATCTGAATGGCCAAGAGAGACCTGTATTCCTGTATGCATTTAGCAATGGTGGCTGTGCTATGTTTTTTCATATGATGGAAGCCGTTTCATATTCCACACGACCATCCTATCAAAGAGTGCCTATTGTAGGAACAATATTTGACAGTTGCCCCATCCGTCCGGATTTCAATAGCCTTAAGGCAACCAAAGAGAGCGTTGTTGATATGATAAGAAGCCCAGTACTTAAAAGTATCCTGTGGCATTCCATGGGAATTATCATTCCAGCAGTGCTTGTCTTTAATAGCACAGTGAAGCGTTATATGAGTGGTTTGACAGAATCACCACTGCAGTGTCCTCAATTACTTCTTTATTCCAAGGCTGATAAGTTGGCTTCATACCAAGATATTGAGAATTACTCACAGGCACGGAAAGAAAGGGGGATCTTCGTTGTATCCAAATGCTGGGAGAGATCTAAACATGTGAATCATTACAGAGAGCATACCGCTGAATACCTTGATGTACTTAATTATTTCATAGAACATTGCTTAACCACCTATGAAAGTACAAAGAGTGACTTGGTTGAAAAGCCATCTCTCAAAAATGATGCATAAGTTTCTCATCTCTCTCAACGGGATCGGCTATTTATCGAGTTACGAGCTTGAGTTGAGTTTGAGTTAAGTTTGAGTTACCAAAAAATGCCTTTTTTTTACAGAAAATGCGTTTTCACCGTATTTGTTTCTGTTTTTAGTTTTGTCTAGTATTTTTGTTGCTGCGTTTTTATAATTGGTGCGTGTAACTACGCCCCTGCAAGGGAGACGAAACACTTCATGGGCGCAGGTTATTGAGAGCACTGTTCACTTGTTCGGTAAGAGTAAAGTTCTTTGATGTTTTTTTCAAACATAAAACTGTGTTTTTCTGGTCGCTAGATACCCTGAATCGTATCTAGTTTTAAATGATTTATCTTCATTTGATGACCAAAGAGAATTAAACGGCCATTGTGCAAAAAACATTGACAAGGGGAAGAAAAAATGTAACAACCGTTCTTTTTCGGACGATTTTTAATGCATTTGTGACTGACTAGTAGCATTCCATCGTGTTCTGATTTTTCGGTTTCCAATACTATTGCACTATACCTAATACATAGATTTAGCCAGGGCTAAAAGCGAAGCTCTCGATAATATTTATAGTTTGTTCAAACAAAATATTAAATCATGTAATCCTAAGCGGTGAAGGCAACGCCGGAGAACGGTGAAAAACAACAATAGGTCTAATTAGCAAAAACGCAACTTTGCACGTGCAGCACCCCTTTTTTTACATTTCTTTGCTGTTGTTTTGCTCGACTACAACGTGAAACTTCCAGGAACTTCTTAGTTACACGTTTTTTCGTTCACTTTTTTTTCACTGACGCTTATTTTCACCTTGCATTGGTGGCCGCTAGCATTTCTCATTTTGTTACCGCCGTTACAAAATTTTCATGTTGTTCTTCCAACAAAACAAAAATGTCTCCTTTGTTTTTTATCTCTTGCTCTAAATCTCTGTCGCCCCTTTTCTCGTTGAGCTTCGCTGGCCTGCCGCCTACTTTCTCTTTTTCTCTGTGTTTCTCTTGCTCTATATTCCAAATTTGTGGACGTGACAATTAATCTAAGCTTAATACTTAAGAAAACACGGATACAGAGACAATTTCCGCTTTCCATTTTCCTCTTCATTGACTCTCTAGTTGTTTCTGCTTTACAAGACGTGGGCGGATATGCGATTTCCCGTCAAAATAACCTCGAGTTGCATTTGGGTTGCCATACCTGTTGATTGACTTATTTTACATTGGAATGCCTGTGGTGCGGACGGTCGGTCGGTCGGTGTACGGTCACGTGATTACCAAATTTTCTCGGATGGGTAGTTTACCACAGTTTCTTACCCATGGTGCTCCGCTATAAGGACTCTTCCATTGCAAAGTTAGGTTCTCTCTGCTTTTCAAAGCAACATTGTTACTAGCAGGATCGGCTCCAAATTCAAGGTTTTTTGTTTTGTCGTAGTGGCCATAGATCTAAACATACATGTTAGAACAACAAGACCGGCGAAAACAACGACTTTGCACGTGCATTACGCAGTTTTTCTTGCCGGTCATTGTACGACCGCGACGGGAAACTGCCTATTATAAAATTCTTTTGTTCAGGAGGACGCCCAGGACGCGAACACCATACAGGGGCACCTAGCGACTTTTTCTCTGTAAAATAACTGTGCGAAGGAGAACATATTGCCTAGAAATTTCTAAATCTTGACAGAAGCTAAAAATTTCTGGATAACCGTTCCATTCGTCTAAAATATTCGGAGGTTTTCTAATAGCTTAACTACGATTTTGGGAGGTTGTGTTATTCACATTTTAAGACTAAGATATTGCGAGTATTGTTAAAAAAGGTCTCCTAAAACTTCCGGTATAAAGACATTACGTCCCCTAAAATTTTCTTATGAAAGCAAGGCTACTTTATGTCCTCAAACTTTCGACTGGACCCATAAGGGACCTAAAACTTTCGTGACGACCAAAGTTCCCCTCAGACTAAGTTCCCCTTCCAAAGCATAGAGAAAACCATCTGAGATCTGAGACATTTCTGGCGTATTTGAAACATTCGGTCGTTGGGTGCCCCTGAGACCTACTCTGGCACCTTAAGTCACCTAAAGTCGCCTTGGGTCGCCTTCAGTCGTCTTAAGTTACTTTAAGTCATTAAAATCTTAGAGGTTCAAATTGTCTTGTAGTTATTACTTTTTTAGTTCTCTATTTCCAGAATCCAAGATTTCTCATAAAGTGTGTAATAACCCATGTTCAATAATATTAGCCACAGAACCAC
>BOPM01000042.1:563852-572071 GCA_022179025.1 Porites australiensis
TGCAGAGTCGACAATCATTCCCAAATACTGGATCCGAGTCGCAGGGACCAGAACGCATTTAGCAATACCCAAGAAATAACCCAAACCAACAAGAACTTTGCAAACTATATACAAGGCCACCATCGCAGACCGATAACTGTAATCCGGAGTTCTCCGAGAAATGGGGCGCGACCAAAAACCCTCCGAAGAAAACAACTCCCCATTTAAACGATCGTCAATGTAAAGAGAACATGCCACCCCTAAGTTCCTGAAAAAATTCGTTGGACCCAAGCCAACAGTTTGGTAAACAAAGGGGGAATTCTTCCAACCAAACGGGAGCGTAACACCAACTAGCCACCACCCCTGCCACGCGATGCCGAAATATTGCTGAGACTCAGGAGAAAGCAGAATATGATCATAGCCAGACTTGTAGTCGATCTTGCTCATGTAAGAGTTAGGATACACGAAGCGAGGAACTCCAACGAGCGTGTCAAGAGAGAAAGGGGTATCCCTCATCCACAGATTTAAGAACCGGGCGTCAATGCATAATCTGGGCTTCTGCGGTTCGATTGTCATTGGGAGGACCAAGTGGGGGGGACTTACGTCCCCAACTCGACCCCAGACACGGATTGCCCCAGTCTCGATGCGCTGTAAAAGTGTCTCCGTAACAAACTGCGAAAACTGTTTACGGGAGTGGTGGTTTTTAAAGGCCCTCGATGGGGGATCGGTGCTATCATAGTTAACGCCCATATAGGACCCCCGAAACGGCCTCATAAATTCCCTGATATTTACACCCTTTCCTATCCACATTTTCCGCCTGGTCATAACCCTCCAAAATATCCTTCCAGAGGTCAATGCATGTACGGAGTTTACCAGACGTAAAAGAATCAGGATCACGAAAAGACAAATCAGACATCGAAACGGGTGTTTCACCGCGAACAATGCTACAAATATCCGACAGGCACTTTTTACTGTTAGTCATTCTCTCTGAACTCGGGTCTCCATCCAAGGATATCCAGCGTATTTCTCTATGTTCAGCCCTCTTCTCCGCTTCCAAGGGCGCAAACGCCAATACCTCTCCCCTTACACGCTTCACCGTAGGCTAAAAGAAATCATCGAAACGAACGATCAGAAGGGGGAAGTAACCCGCGCCCAGATAATTGCACCCGAGTTCAGAGACAATGACCACCGTAGCCCGAGTAATCGGGCCCAAGGGCATGCCTATAGGCAAAACGCTTGTGGGGTCACCTCTCTAACCTCGAGACAACAGATTCGTAGGAAAATACCAACAGAAACATAGAAAAGGTGTAAGTACAAACTCGTACGCTTTATTATCAATGAAACAATATCAAATAACTTCCAGGAAAAGAATAATCAGAACAAACGTGAAAATCAGGATCAGCGCCTCTCTCGGCAATAACGGGAGATGTGGCCCATATTTCCACACAGCCAACAACGTGGAGCGGTTGGAGGCCTTATGTGGAAAGTCCCACGCCTTGAATACGGGGTTCCCCGCGTCCGTCCCCCGAACGACCCGTGGTAGGCTGAGGCGGGCTCCTTTGTCGCTTTGGCTATAACCTTAGCCACCTCGGCTTCCTCCTTCGTTGCCACTAGCTTAATAAGAATCTGCTGTAGGTTTAAACTGTTAACCAATGGGCGGCACTGTCTCAGGACTATCTTGTCTCTCGTAACGTTCACTACCTCCTCGAGAGCGGCAATGGCGGCGTAAGGGTCGAACAAGGCCGCCGGCCGGGCGATGACCATTTGTAGCGAAGACAAAGCCGAGTCCACCACCGAAGAATCAACCTTTCTTTTCCACTCGTCCAACTCCTTCTACGATGTCCGCTAATTAGAAACTATTCCCCGATCGAACCTGTCCCCAGCACATGGGAACCCCTACAAGCGGCCAAGCGCCACCACGAGGCACCACGCGACTTCAACGCCCTCGCACGCGCTTTCTTTCGCGTTACTCAAGAAACCCGTGAGGCCAAACGCGCAAGAGTTCTCGACACGCTCCTCCCACGGTCCTCGACCGGGAACACACCACGGCCCCATGGCATGACATAAATTCACGACCCGCTTTCCTTGTCCCTTTATCCCTCTCCCTCTGTCTATTTAACAGGATAAAAGAGTAACAGGAGTCCGCGACTCACGCTCCCTTCATTTCCCCTTTTTCTTTTCTTTTTTCTTTTCTTTTCTTTATTTTTTTTTCTTAGCTCCACGGTCCACGACCAGGTGCCACGTCCCCCGTGCCACCGTGAGGCATAACAGAAGTCCGGGACTTCGTTTCCCCTCCATTCTTCCTTTTTTTTTTTCATTTTCGCACCACTGTCCTCGACAGGGTTCCTCTATTCTCATGCCATCCCGAGGCATAACAGGAGTCCGCGACTTCCTTTCCTTTTTTTTTTCTTTTTTCTTTTTTCATTCTTTCTCACCACGGTCATTGACCGGGTTCCTCTATTCTCATGCCAGCCCGAGGCATAACAGGAGTCCGCGACTTCCTTTCTCCTACATTCTTCCTTTTCCTTTTTTCATTTTTTCGCACCACGGTCCTCGACCGGGTTCCTCTATTCCGATGCCACCCCGTGGCATAACAGGAGTCCACGACTCACAGTTTCCCAATCATTGTGTAACTAGAATCTATTTCGACCGGTCCTTCGATGCACGGAGAAAACAGCCTCAGATTTAAATGGCAAAGATGACAACTACGACGGTGCATTAAATGAATAACATAATTAATCCTTTGACTGGCACTAAGGTGTCAAATGAATGAATTACCAAACACGTGTTTCCAAATAACGGAAAGTCAGACCGCTTAGAAAATTCGATGAAAACCAACAATTGGGAAAAAAAAACACAAAAAGAAAAGAGACCAAAAAACGCGCCATTCGAAACGAACGACAACTAGAAACCTACAGGAAAGCGGAATTATACGGAAACTTAAAACACTATTTCAAGGTTCTCCGACGACTGCTGTTCCTCCGAGGTCGCGGCATTACTGATATCCTGCGAAGCTGCACCACTCCCGGACGCTTGTGTCTCTGCTGGCAATACAGGTGTCGTTGACGGCGGCGTTTCTCGACGAGTAGAAGTTTCCAGTGGCCGCAACAGTTCCTGCACTTCAGCCACAGCGTTTGGTTGGGACGGACGCGTACTGGTCAAAGTCGGTGCGAATCCAACCAAAGTTAGACAAACTGACAACTATGAATAATCAAAACATGCTTATATAGTATGCACGAAGTCTAATGAATATTAATAAGGTATGAATAGGTTTACTAATGAGCGTTACTGTAGTACAATAGAAACAATAGAGTTGCCTCCGCTTGCCCGTGAAGTAACTTGAGCCCGGTTTTCAGACCGTCTATTAAAAGGAAAATAGGAATAAGAAAAGCGATATTTAGCTCTAAAACTCGGATATATATAATCAAAATACATATACACAGAGTGGAGCTGAAAACTCTTTATTTCAATTTTGTCTAACGTTTTCTCCTATCTATCTCGAGGAAATGAAAAACTATTACAGTCTCAGCGTTCCACGCAACGTTAGTCAGGTAATTATGCGAGTTCGCAAGCCCAGAGTTGAATACAAATTAGCTCCACAGGAAAGACCCAAGGGAGCAGCTTGACGTATTATTATATAAACAATTTGAAATAACTTAACAAGGATCAATTAAAACACGCGACTAATAATTGCTAGCAATAAAACCACAAGAGAGATACCGTTTTAAAAACTTTATTAAAAACAAAAAGTGTCAAATACACAGCGATTTGTAAGGAATGGTAGAGCGTCAGCTATGACGTGCTAAGTATCGCAACTTTCAACACTCGGTTTCAGTCGAAACTGGATGACCGCTAAATGTCTGAGAACGATTCAGAAGCTGAAGAATGGAGCTATACCTAGTTGTTTGCTGTTTTGACAACTTACATGTTTGAATAGCGGCAAAAAGCTGGATAGGGGCTACTTTAAATGCCTTGATCAGCCAAGGTTTCTGAGACATTCTGTTTAATATCCTGTAAAGTTAAAGATGAAATAATCATTGTAATGCGAATTGAGCTTCGGCTAATAAAAAAACGATAAAAGTATACACGCTTTTAATAAGTCTGGGCGCCGCGAATGCCGGGTCACATCCGGTAATTGAACAGGCTAGAACCGCATACGAGCCACGATTTGCTCTTTAAAATATGGCGGGATAATAAGACTGAAGCGACTTTCGGAGTTTTTTGTCTCTGATTGTGAGTTACTCGAAACCAAATCTCAGTGGGTACCACCGGAATATTTATATCAAGAAACATCGAATTCAAGATCTTACCTTCGATTAATGCCAGCTTATCGGATTTCACTGGGTTTTTCGCGCTAAAAACCAACCAAAAAATCGCCATTTTTGTATGGATTTTCGCCTGCGTAGACTTTCGCGGAAAGATTACAACCAAAGTTTGCAGAAATCGCGAACGGTACCACCTGATATCGTGACATCTCTTGTCTGCCTTTAAAACCACCACAGTCTTTTAAACCAAGGATTGTGATAAAAACTGGGTTTTTTGTTTTCCTTTGAATTTGACCTGAACCCGTGAGGGGTAGCCAGCGCGAAGAAAATTTCCAGAAACGTCTTTGAAAGCCAGAAAAAAATTCTCCGCGTTTCGGCCGCCATCTTTTTTATTTTTCAAACTTGTTTCCAGTACTCTTTGACCGTTTTATTGTTTTTACCTACAATTTTTATTGGAAAATGCCTGTCGCGATGATTATTATAGGCTTATATGGACAATAAATTTATGAAGAGGGGAGTGCTTTAAATCACTGAGGAAGAATGAAAGGCCTCGCAATGTTAACAGTTGTAATGAATGCTCTTGTACAGCAGGAGAAAATGGTTACTGTAATCACATGTTTTTATTATGTGTTTGAATTCACTGAATTCCCAAGAGCTGGAATGTGTACAACTCCCAACAGTAGCACAAACCAAGGACCTTGGGTACGAACTCTAATTCATACAATGTATATAAGGCATATAATGTTATCAATCCGTATTACGGGGAGAAATGCTCATGGAGAAATGAGGGCTTTAAGGTGTCCCTTGTAGACACCTTGTATCCAGCCAGGCGACATACTGTCCAAAATAAAGAGAGGGCAAATTAGTTCTTTCATTCACTTAAGACAATTGACAGTCCTGCAATAGTTTCAACTAATAAACTGGACACAAAGTTCCACGGGTAGTGAGTTAAACATCTCTCTCTAACGGAGGTAAACTTCAGTGTTATGACCACTATTCCAATTTGCCAAGACCTAGGGCTGTTGATGGCTCCTTTCCTGAACTCCCAATTGACATTGACACACCAGCTTGAGTGGGATGGCAAATGCCCCTTTTTTCAGGAGGACCAATTTAAAAGTTGTTTAAAAATTCCTAATCCATTCTTAACTGAGAATCAAAAGGTCTGAGCAAAAATACGCTGTGGTTTCAAAGTAAAAAGTTCAAGTTAACTAGCTGTAAATCAAAGTGCACTTGTTTGAGAATGAAAACTCAAAATATCTCACTGCAAACAAGGTTTGGTCAAAAAACGCTCGTGTCACAGAATGATGTTTTTAATAGAATCGCATGATTAAGTAAAATCTCGCATTCTGATTGGTTAACGAAGCGAGGTATTTAGTGTGGAATTGCGAGTTGAAAACGAGGCTAAGCGATATTGTTTCGCATCTACGTAACAACTATCGTCAAATTCTAACACAACAACATGCAAAAAAGGTTTTCTACAATGTCATTTTAAAATGTTTTCAAAACCATTCATTGTCACTTTTTGAAGAGTTAAAAACAAACAAAAGCGTTTTTTAAAGTGAGCCGGAGGTTCTTCCTTGTTTTCAACTGAACTACAGATTCTCGAAGAGACATAAAACCTCTTTCACTCGCGACAACCAGAAAACAAGAAAATCCTGTGAACACGGCCCAGAAAATGACAATCCAAAGTTCAACCAAACAAAACGGAGAAGCGACAACGGAGGAAGTGCCGGGGTCGATTGTCCCATATACAGAAGAAGAAATAAATACCTTCAAAGAGGACATGGCCCCTGAAAACACGAAAAAGAGTACGCCGCTTGCAATCGTCCTGAATCGTGGTACTTAGAAAAGTACAAAACAGAGCTGAACTTGAACAGCATTTCTAAAACATTTCAAGGTACTTACCTTATGTCAATCGCGACGTTGAACATGTTAAACTTTCAGTGCTTTCGCTTGGACACTTGATTTCTTTCAGTTTTGCCGCCGAAGAGGTAAAAGGTGTAAATTATTTTTCTTCTCGAGCAAATGACCAATTTGAAAAAAGACGTTCTACATAAACGGCTTCTAAATTCAGTAAAATACCTCTATTTATCCTTACTATTAGTGAGAAGCTTGTTTACATGTAAAAAAATTTGAAAACAAATGTGAAAACAAGCACAAGGTACAAAAAAAGTTGTCGAAGGTTCAAACGTGTACGACTGACCTTGCTTCCTATTCGCTAACGCAATGACAGTTCTGACAGTTGACTTTGAAATGGCTTTCTGGAGCGCGCGCTCAGGATAAAAACAAACAATATTGTTGCTGTTTCCTTTTTTTTTCTTCTGATATCGCACTCATCGCTTCGCGATTCGTGCGATATCGGTTTTCGCGTGCAATTTAACGTGGAATTCCCTCGTCAGGTAATGAATTTTCCTATAATATTGAATGGCAAATTGTTGGTCTTAAGCAGCAACTAATTATGCTGAGTACATGAAAAATATTGGTTTAGCATGTATATTTATATGTAAATATACATCCATATTCAGGTCTTAGAGCGTGGTGTTGTGATATCAAGCACAATGCTATGATTGGCTGCTTTACGAAACAGAAGGATGATAGATAATGAATATTAAGTTATGGTTTATTAGAAATAAAATGCCCTTTTACATTATGAAACTTGACACCTGAGAAGGCGTGTTCTGATCCAAGGTTTTATTGTCACATAGTTAATGGTAAGCCTGAGCTCAAAAGGGACCACCTTTTTAGGGTTATTTGGGTTGGGCAGGATTAAATTGGTGCTGTCTTCAATATTCTTAAAAAAAGACTGGTTACATTTCACTTAATATTAGCAGTTTTTTACCTTCTACCTTTAGTACTAAAATTTCAGATTCTGGTTTAGAAATTTCAGCGTCAGACTCGTGTAATTTGTGTCGCTTAGCATCATTTGGCTCAACACAGACCTCACTCCTGTGGTGCTTTACCGTATTTGGTTTCCCTCGAATCAGATTCCTGTTCAACTTCATCTTATTTTGGATCTTAGGAATATTAAAGGTATGGCTTGTGTACAGAGCATTTAGACACCGATCGAGGGGAGGCTGCACGTTTTCAAAAGCTACCAACCACTATTAAAAGACAATACAATACAATACTCCCGAAGTCAGCAATTGAAAAGAACAGACGATTGTATGTTTCCGCACCTAGCAGAAAAGCAAGATTTGAGAGATGAATATAGCAGTACGAAGTAGAACCCACACACAAAAAGAGTAAGTTACACGCCTTTAATGTCGAGTACTCCTCCCTTTTAATTCGCTGCAACCGTGCTTGCTTTTAATACATGCTGATCGCTTGGTATCTTATGTCACATTTCTTAGTGTTGCGTTTGTTATCGAATATATCGCCGTATAACTTGCAAAGACGAACCGCAAAACTACGATTATTTTAGCCTGCGAAAAGGATTCGCTGGTATTTGTTAATGTTAATACAGGAAAATAATGGAATAAAGCGATCTGAAGAATTTAGGTGTCCAAAATCCTTAATCAAAGATTTTGGCCGATTCCAAGATTTTAGGTTTCCAAAATCCTGATTTTAAGATTTTGGCCGATTACAAGATTTTAGGTTTTTAAAATCCTAAATTCAAGATTTTGGCCGATTTCAAAATTTTAGCTTTCCAAAATCCTGAATTCAAAATTTTGGCCGATTTACAGATTTTAGCTTTCCAAGATCCTGAATGCAAGATTTTGGCCGATTTCAACATTTTAGCTTCCTAAAATCCTAAATTCAAGAATTTTGGCCGACTTCAAGATTTTAGCTTTCCAAAATCCTGAACTTAAGATTTTGGCCGATTTTTAGATTTTAGCTTTCCAATATCCTGAATTTAAGATTTTGGCCAATTTCAAGATTTTAGCTTTCCAAAATCCTGAATTCAAGATTTTGGCCGAATTTAAGATTTTAGCTTTCCAAAATCCTGAATTCAAAATTTTGGCCGATTTCGAGATT
>BOPM01000042.1:593501-608473 GCA_022179025.1 Porites australiensis
GTTTGCTGTTTGCAATCAAAAGGGACGCCTGTATCTTCAAGGAAACAGGATGGTTTTGTAGGTTTCCGAAGCATCAGAAGCTCGACAAGTGGGCGATGGCTGGAGAAAAGGGCAAACATGTTGGCCCAAACTTCACGCTCAAACCGAATACGAAAGCCAGCTCACTGCAATTCTGTAAAACAGAAGTAAAAACAGATATTGGTGGCACCAAGTTTGGGCCAACATGTTTGCCGCTTTTCTCCGGCCATCGCCCACTTGTCGAGCTTCTGAGGCTTCGGCAACCTACCAAATCATCCTGTTTCCTTGAAGATATACGCGTCCCTTTTGATTGCAAACAGCAAATCAGTACTAAGCATAAAAAGAAGAAGACATCCCACGTCATTGTATTTAAAAAGACGTCCACACAAAGTTATTTTAGGTGGAATCCGTGCTGAACACTCTGCAAGTTCACTGAAAGTCTTCATTTGCAATTTTTGTTTACCCTCCAACGCCTCACTTTCATGACTAGGCACCAGTTTTTTCCCGCATGTCCGCCATTTGTGAATACGGTGTATTGGTTAACCCCTTTGGAAAAATGCCAATTTTTCAAATAAGGTAAACTCACATTTTTGTGGTCTAAAAAGCCTTGTTTCCAATTTAAAACATCATCAAACTATCTATCTTGGAGTTTGGAATAGCAAAACTTCTTTTGAAGAAAATGCCAATGTTTGAAAAAAACCAAGGGTTAACCCCTTTTGCAAAATGACAAGTTTCGACTAAATTAAAATGAAGTTTTTATGGTCTAAAATACCTCGTTTTCTCTTTAAAACATCATCAAACTATATATTTTGACATTTTCTAAAAAAGAACAACTTCTGAAGAAAATGCCAATTTTTGACCAAAACCATAGGTTAACCCCTTTGGAAAAATGCAAATATTTCAACTAAGATAGAGTCACATTTTTGTGGTCTAAAAAGCCTTTTTTCCTATTCAAAACATCATCAAACTATACATCTTTGCATCTTGAAAAGGAAAGCAACTTTTGAAGAAATGCCAATTTTTGACCATACCGGTGGGAAAACCTGTTTGGAAAAATGGGAAGTCTTCGACTAAGTTAAAATGACATTTTTATGGTCTAAAAATCCTTGTTTTTTATTTAAAACGTGATCATCCTAGATATCCTGACGTTTTGAAAAGAAAAAAAATTTTTAAAGAAAATGCCAATTTTTGAGCAAAACTGTGGGTTAACAAGTTCAACACTTCAGTGGTAGAAAAAAAAAGAAGAATCTTAATTATGTTATTATAGGCAAATGTGGATGGTGAGGCTAACTGATCGTGTGTTGTTAACTTTCATTCACTGCAAATGAGTCTTGTCTCATTTCTTATATAGTCTCCAAGCAAGTGAGACACCGATTTTAAGAGCATTCTTGTCTGAACTTAAATCTCATAGAAAGCTGAAATTTGAGCACCTTTTGCCTTTCTCAATTACAGTGGTACCAGGAAAACTGGGAATGCCAGAAACATTTCTGGACTGTTATTGTGTTGCAAAAAAAAGCCAATAAGGTGTGAGAAAACTAAACCACAAGCAAGAACGTTAATTATTGTTTGCATGTCGCCCAAATAAAGTAATCGAGATCGCTTGTTTTGATTCAAAGTTGCAATAGGCACACAATACGTGTAAATGTAAACAAGCCAAGCGACGCGAATGTCTGCCACGTAAACATCGTGTACTAGGTAGAAAGCATACCGGAAAGAAAGCTCTGCTAACAGGGTACATACTTGATCCCACTTTCACTATCTCAAAAACCTTGCAACAAAGAAAAGCAATTCCCAACAGTGTGTGGACAAAAGAATTAAAAGCGATGAACATGCAATCCAGGGATAATTTTCAATCTGGAGGAAAAAATGAACTTAATCTGAAGCTTACCTTTTTTATTATGGTGGGTTTTTTCAGAAATTTGAAAGTATTAAATCCCGGGATTAAATCTGTCAAAAATATTTGGAATTTAAAACAGGTTTAGATCACACGTAAGAGTTTAAGCCATTTTCAAGCTTTCTGTCAGGTGTTTGCGTTCATGAGGAATGACATTTCAAATATCATTTCAGGAAATAGCTCTGTTTTTTGATTTGATGTTATTATCTGGCCAGGTCAATTTTTTGGGTAGTTGTGTATCCATTTGCAATTGCTTTCTGTGTTGTTTGAGTTTTAGAAGTAATGAATATTTTTGAAGCATTGGTAGTATTAAACATTAAATTAAACCACATTGTGGAATTGATAACAAATAATATAATTAACAAATAACATAATTTTTAAACCCAGACAGAGAGCAGATGAATTCACTCTAAGTATTGAGATGGATGGTTTTAAGATGAACCAAGTTAAGGAAGTTAATTTTCTTGGTGTTATTCTAGTTGAGACACTGTCATGGAAACCCCATAATTCTCAGGTTGCGAGCAAAGTCTCCAAGTCTGTGAGCATTATTCGTTAATCAAGTTTTTGCCTTACTAGGACAGCTTTGTGTACTTTATACTATTCACTTGTTTATTCTTGTTTTCAATATTGCATTTTAGTGTGGGGTTTGACTTACACTACCCACCTGGGCACCTAGTCTTGTTGCAGAAGCGCATTGTTAGAATTATCAGCAAGAAGGGCTTCGACGCTCACACTTATCCACTATTTAAGAGTCTTATGATCCTTAAGTTAGAAGACATATATTCTCTGCATCTCAGGAAATTTATGTTTTCTTTAAAAAATAGCACAGTTCCTTCCAGTTTTTCCAGTTCCAATTTACGTACTAATCAAGTTCATGGTTATAACACACATAGTTCAAATAAATTTTATATTCCTTTCTGCCATACCAACATAAGAAAGTTTTCTGTTTTTTATCAAGGTCCTGTTTTCTTTGATAAGCTGAATGCTTTCATTTGTGATGCCCCCTCCTTATATTCATTCCAATCCACAGTAAAAAAACTTTCTTCTTTCCTGTTATTGAATTCTTAACTTAAATTAGTCTTTGTTTAGTTTTTTGTTACTACATGTATTTTTAATGCATTACTGCATCACTTTACTTATTTCTCTGTGACTGGGGAGCCCAGGCTTAATAAGCCTTCTGGTTTCTTCTGGGCTCCCTTGCCAACTTTCCATACTTATATGTATTCTTGTTCTGTAATTTATTTTGGCTAAATAAACTGAACTGAACTGAACTGAACTGAACTCACAGTAGGGGGCCTAAACACATGAGCAAGACTGGATTAAGCTCTGCCGAGGTGACTTTTATCCCAGTATTGCATGAAAAGGGCCAGCCTGGAGCTGCCAGTTTTGTATAGAAGTTGGAAGCAGTGTGCATGCTCCTTGCTTGGTTCATTCATCGAGCTGCCCAGTAAGCGTGATTACTTGGAAAAATTCCAGCCGGGATCCTAGCATCACAATACTGGGCTGGCTCGGTTGTCGTGTAATGGCAAAGTTGATTTTTGTTTTTTTTAACTAAGGTGCTGAGATTTCACAAGAATTGTGAAAACACAAGTAAAATTCTGAAAATTTCATGTGTAAGATCTCATTTCTTGAAATTTGACATTTATTTTCTCAGACTCCCGTAAGAATTTTTCTTTGGTGTATATCCTAGATAATCTATTACAACTTTATAGCCCTTTAAAAATGGAAAAAAGAATGCAATATGCTTTCAATATTATTCTGGTACAAGGTTTTTGTCCACTGAAAATTAAAATTACTCAATTTCGTGAAGGATTGCGTCTTAAACTGTTCATGTTTCTCTTTGAAAATAATACAGTGTATGTCAGCTCTTGGGTATGCATCTAGTGATGTTAACTTTTCGTAATTGTTTTATAATAGTAGTTTAGTGTATTTAGGGGTTGTAAGAAGTGATCATGTGACTGTTGACAACTGCCTAAATTGTCTTGAACACATTGCAAACAAGTGTGTTAGTTCAAAAACACAAATAAAGCTGGCCTCAGGAATGAGGTGAGACTCATTAAATACTTGTTTTTTAAACTAATTTTTCATCTGTGTGGAACTGAAATTGCTATAAAACTCCTTTATTTGTCCCAAAATGCTATAAATTATTTTTGAAAACAGCTGTGATGTAGATGTATGCAAGTACGTTTTCGACTATTGGCTTTCGCAACCACCACTTCATTTCAACAGAGCACAATAAACATTTCTGAAATATTTCAAGTGTTCCTGGTCTTCCCGGTCACACTGTACATGTAACTTAGATAACTGCTTTTTCTAGATTTATCGCATTTCTCAGGGTTGTCACTAAGATTTCAAGTTGCCGGGTAAATACAACAAGTAGGCGGGGAATCAAACGGCTAGGGATTTCATTTGGTTCTATTTTTCTTCTATTTTCCAATAAAAGTAGCCGGGGGCCACTCTATTAGTAGCCGGGGAAAATCCCCGGCCCCCGGCTCTTAATGACAACCCTGATTTCTTGAAACCATCTACCAGTGGTCAGTTTAATAAAACTTTTACAATTGTAATTTACAAGTGTAACCATTGTTTTATAGTATGAAAACAATAGCTACACTTGTAAATTTCACTTTAAGTTTTTATTTAATTCACCCCAGGTTTTGGATATTTACAATGTTATTAGTGAGGGATGCATATTAAGATTCAGATTTTTGTTGGAAAAATTTAGGTGTGCAGTCAAAACATGTATGCAAAAAGCCCAAAGTTAAGTAAGAAGGTTGGAAAAACTTTTGTCCTTCTTGAACATTAATTTCCAAAAAAATGTTTTTTGTCTGTTAAATTATCAGCCAGTAGGGGGCAACATTTTTTTGTCACCTTCATCTCCTGCATTGTATTAAAGAAAACCATTGAAAAAAGCATTGAGCCGACCCTAGAAAAAAGATGATCAATGCAAACAATAATACTTGTTTTGAAACACTGGTAACAGTAAAATAACTAATAGCTTTCTCAACAGAGAAGCTGCTATTTATTATTAACTCACCAATCTTAATCAAACCCCCTGGAAAAAGACTTTTGTAAGAACTCTAGCCTCCCCCGCAGACATTCTTAGGCGTGCGCCACGCGTTCCTTCCCTTCGTGGGAAAGGAACGCGTGACGCACGCCTAAGAATGTCTGAGTGGGAGGCTATAAGAACTTCCGACTCCCTCGGAAATTGCCTGCTTTTTGACATCCCCCCCCCCCCCCTTCCCGTCGGAATTTCCGTTACCCTTCGTTGGGGATTATGGATGTTTTCTGCAACTACACATTACACTTACCAAAGGGAGGCCGTAGAGGGGTAAAAGAGTTTTAAAATTCTGTAAGCAAAGCAACCTTTTTTTAAAAAAAGACAAACGCAAATCTCATATGGTGTTTGCCTTCAGCGTTCTCATTGGCTACTGATTCAGTAAACAGTACTACTGATTTTTGTAACCATTATTTCTCCAGGATAACGTTCATGTTATACTGCCTTTTTTGTAGGAGTGAAATGCTTCGAAAGGGAAATGATGCATGTGCGGTTGAAAGTTGTATCAGGTTTCAACCGAGATGTCCATATGAGAAAGCTTGACGGGGATGGAAGGAACTAATAACTTTCCAACTACTGGTAGGTTCAACCCATAAGCCCCAATAAGCGTTACGCCAAGTAAAGGGAATTTGGGACCACACGAGGCAAAGAGAAAGTGTTTTGATCTCGGCATTATTTGCACCCCACGGACGATCTCCGAGTTAGATATGCTGTTGCTGTACTGATTATGCCGTGAACCCTGCGTGGAGCAAGTCGTGGGTAATTTGTGTGGCAGATCGCGTAGAGGGTGGAATGTGTAATTAATTAAACGTACATGTACATACCTTATACTCATCTCAGTATTATCTGCCATGTACATTGTTAGTACTGTGTAGCAAATGAAGCAACAGACAATTATCTCTGGAGTGAAAAATCATCCACTGCTACAAAAAACCCGGTTAGCGATTATTTTAATAGAAAAAAACACTACTCCATGTGTAATGTGTATTTCAACTTTTCGTTTTTATTTCAGAGTTCCTGTCGCTGCCTAACTGCGGGAATTGATATCAAAGCTTCTGTTCCTGGGAGTTCTTAGCAGGAATTTCACTCTCGGCATCAACAAGTGAGTGCTTTGAGTTTGCCGCAAGTCTTCAGCTTCCTGGATTTCTTCCCTTTTTATCTCTTTCTATTAGTGAGAAGATCAAGGTTACCCCAATCTAAAAGTATCAACGCGGACAACGGAAATCCTGGTTTCTTTGGGAACTGATTGAAATCTGGGTTGAAACCATTGAAAAAAGCATTTAGCCGACCGTAGGTAAAACATGATCAATGCAAACAATAATACTTGTTTTGAAACACTGGTAACAGTAAAATAACTGATAGCTTTCTCAACAGAGAAGCTGCTATTTATTATTAACTCACCAATCTTAATCAAACCCCCTGGAAAAAGACCTCTGTAAGAACCCCCGACTCCCTCGGAAATAGCCTCCTTTTTGACATCCCCCCCCCCCTTCCCCTCGGAATTTCCGTTGCGCTTCGTTGGGGATTATGGATATTTTCTGCAACTACACATTACACGTACCAAAGGGAGGCCGTAGAGGGAAAAAAGAGTTTTAAAATTCTGCAAGCAAAGCAACCTTGTTATAAAAAAGACAAACGCAAATCTCATATGGTGTTTCCCTTCAGAGTTCTCATTGGCTACTGATTCAGTAAACAGTACTACTGATTTTTGTAACCATTATTTCTCCAGGATAACGTTCATGTAATATTGTCTTTTTTTGTAGGAATAAAATGCTGGGAAAGGGAAATGATACATGTCCAGTTGGAAGTTGTATCAGGTTTCAACCGAGATGTCCATATGAGAAAGCTTGACAGGGATGGAAGGAACTAATAACTTTCCGACTTCTGGTAGGTTCAACCCATAAGCCCCAATAAGCGTTACGCCAAGTAAAAGGAATTTGGGTACCTCACGAGGCAAAGAGAAAGTGTTTTGATCTCGGCATTATTTGCACCCCACGAACGATCTCCAAGTTAGATATGCTGTTGCTGTACTGATTATGCCGTGAACCGTGCGTGGAGCAAGTCGTGTGTAATTTGTGTGGCAGATCGCAAAGAGGGTAGAATGTGTAATTAAGTAAACGTACATACCTAATACTGATCTCAGTATTATCTGCCATGTACATTGTTAGTACTGTGTAGCAAATGATGCAACAGACAATTATCTCTGGAGTGAAAAATCATCCACTGCTACAAAAATTCCTTTAAACCCCGATTAGCGTCTATTTTAACAAAAAAAAGCACCACCACCAATACAAAAAACGTTTCGTTATTATTTCAGAGTTCCTGTCGTTCCCAAACTGCGGGAATTGATATCAAAGCTTCTGTTCCTGGGAGTTCTTAGCAGGAATTTCACTCTCGGCATCAACAAGTGAGTGCTTTGAGTTTGCAAGTCTTCAGCTTCCTAGATTTCTGGCCTTTTTACCTTTAATCTCTTTCTATTATAGAGAAGATCAAGGTTACCCCAATCTAAAGTTATCAACGCGGACAATGGGAATCCTGGTTTGTTTGGTAACTGATCTTTTGTGGAAATTCGATGGGGGGTATAGGCGTTGAGACGTATTTTGCGTAAACCGCTGACACTTCAACCGAATTTACACAATAAATCAGGGAACAGAGAAACGTAGGAATACCACGCTAATTCGGGTACTTTTCAAATTAGAACCTTATGCTAACTTCTTAGTTTCTTCCTATCTCTACAGGTGATTGTAGCACGCTTTGGGATTGCAAAGAAAACTCTATTGACCATGATTCTATTTTTTCCGCTTTCTTTTTTAAAGAGAAGAAGGTCCACATTTCTCCGATCTAAAATTATCAGAGCGGACAATGGGAATCCTGGTTTGTTTGGTAACTGATTTTTTGTGGAAATTCGACGGGGTGTATAGGCGTTGAGACGTATTTTGCGTAAACCGCTGACACTTCAACCGAATTTCCACAATAAATCAGGGAACAGAGAAACGTAGGGATACCAATCCAAAATTATTAACGTGGACAACGGGAATCCTGGTTTGTTTGGTAACTGATTTTTTGTGGAAATTCGACGGGGTGTATAGGCGTTGAGACGTATTTTGCGTAAACCGCTGACACTTCAACCGAATTTACACAATAAATCAGGGAACAGAGAAACTTAGGGATACCACTCCAG
The DNA here is from genome assembly GCA_022179025.1 of Porites australiensis. Classification (NCBI taxonomy): domain Eukaryota; kingdom Metazoa; phylum Cnidaria; class Anthozoa; order Scleractinia; family Poritidae; genus Porites; species Porites australiensis. The sequence goes on from BOPM01000042.1 coordinate 601,650, forward strand.
TTTTGGTACTTTTCAAATTGGAAACTCATACTCGAGATATAATAACCATAAGATACCCCTCTCATTGAGATTCTTTTGAAAGCAAAAACGTATTCTAACTTTCTAGTTTCTTTTTATTTCTACAGGTGATGGTTGAGCACATTTTATTCTCAGATTTCTAACCCTTTTCCTTCATTGTCTCCAGTGCTGTTGTTTTAGATCGGCCACAACACTGGGCTTTGTAGGCTTTGACTTTTATTCAGTCTTTCTAGGTCAAAGCGAAGATGTTCATAATTGGAGCTAAAATTATTAGGTGGAGATTTGGAATCCTGAATCCTGACTGACCACAGACGTCTGCTTTTGGTTGAACTGTTGTTATCTTCGAGTTTTATAGTTTGGCTGGTATGAGTACATTACGCTATGAATTTCTGTTTTAGAAAGGTCTTTTATAACATATACTATCACAATTCCCCTTAGTAACGGCTGGCTTTTTATAAGAGGCCATATCTCATTAAGATGTTTTTTGGACTTCAAGCAAAGCAAAGCCATCGTTTTTTCGTGATCGTTGACTTTCAACAGATTCTTATCCCTCATTTTATCTGAATAACTAGGCTCGAAATATTCTTGTATCACTCTTAAATTGAAGACTTATATCATTTCTGGTTCATGATGTATTGGGGTAGCAATGTACCTTTTTTCGAACTGATATTAGCATTGAACATTTGACTTTGTTAACGGTGCAGTTTTTTTGAAGTTTGCTTGCTAGTTTTTTTTGTTTAGAGAAATGGTCAATTATATCAGATAAGTTTATTAACAGGTTTTCAACACAAACTAATAAATCCTGTTGAAAATCTCAGTCTCAGATTTCGTTAGCGATATTTTATAAAATATGTTCTGGTAAAAAAGAAAGAGTGTAGTCATAGCGCCTCAACCTTAATAAATTATTTTTAACTTTTAAAGAAATTGTAAAGAAATGTTTGATTTGGAAAATCTCCTTCGGTTTGGTATTTTTTCCATGTGTACGCTCATCAAGGATTGTTTCTATTTTTATTATTTCTCTTTTGTTTATACAAGTATTCAGAATAATGATTTCTGGCCCTGTTTTCTAACAGGTACGAGTGTTGCCATTTTGAATTTATTGTTTGCCCTGCACATGAAGTCTTCCCGTGTTATAATGCGGTACTACTAGACATGGATGAACTGGTAAGTTTTTGCTACCTTTCAACTTGCTTTATCCGCAAGGAAAATCAACTTATTTGACTTAATTTTAGTGTGTAATTTTAGGCCGTTTGTACATTCTTGTTTGCTGGGCTGTAGTCGTGTTTACGTTTTATTAATAAGCCGTGAGTTTTTGTTGTAAACTTGTTCATAAGCGAAAGTTTTTAACGAGTAAACGGCTTGGTGGATATGTGATATACGTCAGCAAACCTTAATTACACAGTAAGCCAAGCTTAGGGTTATGAAATTAAGTTAAATTAATGTGTTTTCAATTTACGCAGAGATGATTAATCAAACTAATTATTTTTTTTTCTCTCAATTTGTTTTCAAATACTTTTTACAGTGGAAACAGGGCGAGAGCTCCAAACCAACAGACCCCAGTAAAAAGTGCCTCAAGGATCAGGTACCGCTGAAACTATGAGAAAGTATGTTTACTCTTGTTTTCCTGGCCTTGTTTACAATGAATGTCAAGTTACTTTGCTTATCTTACAAATTTACTCTTCTATAAGTGTACCATAACAGCTACTGCAAAAAGCTGCTACCCTGAAAGTGGTGAAATGTATCAAATAACTTTAGAAAAACTGTTATTAATTCTTACCTCAGAGTTCACCTTTTTTTAACTTAACTCACTGTATGATTCAGAAGATTATATTATTGACAATACAGCTATCCAAACGAATTGTCTTGGTTAGCCTTCAAATGCTATCTTAGATATGAGACTAAGCAGCCTACAGAGTTATAAGAGTCAACGTCAGTAAGAATCGGAGATAATCCCAAAATCGCGGACACAGCTCAAAATTCGTTTGCGCTGATACTTTTTACGTTGATAGGGTTTTGTATCATAGTTAACAAAAGAGGGTTAATTTGGTCTAATTTTTAATATATAAGGAGTGCACTCTTTCTTTTTTCTTAGACTTTTGTTTTTCTGGCCCATGGTGAATATTCTTATTTTTCTCCCAATTTTAGGCTCAAAATATTGTTGTATTACTCTTAAATTGAAGCTTGTGTAATTTCCGGTTTAGGTATGAGACTAAGGGGCCGTCTACAGAGTTGTAACAGCTAATTTATAATTTCTCCTTGTTTTTTGAGGATCTGCCAAAGCAAAAGAACCAGAGAAAGAAAGTGGAAGAGGAAGATTGTGCAACACTGGACAAGAACATCATGGATAAAACATCGGCAACACTGAAGCGAAGTAAGTTTACGAGTCTTTCGCTCGCAGAAAAAAGGAGAGGTCCTTTTACCCGCCACTGTTGAAAGAGAAAGACCATGGAGAAGAGAGGTCATTTCAGAGGAGTGCTTCATAAATTGAAATGAAGGGGGTAAAAAGATTACTAACACCGAAGTAACAATTTAGCGGCCCTGCAGACCAATTCTGATGGAGATATTTGAACTCAAAACAGCAACAACAACCACCAAAACAGCTCTTTTAAATGCCCATAATTCCAGCCCACGCTGGGACTCATTTTATACCTTGGGTCCAAAATAGCCCTAAATAATCGTGCTGTAATAATCAGTGTTCCAGCCAGAAATTTCTGCTTGAGGGCCAAAGTGGCCCCTACAACCCATTTTTGGAGGCCAGTTATTTCAAGAAAGGGCCAATGTACCAGTATCTTTCTAATATGCAAAAGAGACGAAACAGTTGGAAAGTTAAGGAAATGAAAATGGCAGTTTATTTGAAGCTGACATGGAGCATCCTTCTATATACACAATAGAGGAAATCTTCAATAATAAAGCAAACAGTACAATCAGAATGTATGCAATAAAAATAGTAAGTAATTTTTTTCATCTCATTTTCCACTTCACCGTCAAGATCTGCTTCCTTTCGCTTCTTCTTAACTGCTTCGTCTGCATCCACTTTTTCGTTACTTACTGCGAAAAAACTTTCGATAAACCTCGAAGATGCGTTTGTCAGGTTTATCCTTTTTCGAGACGCCACGATGGATACTCATCAGCTCCTGCGATATTACAAAAGCCAAGTCGAGGCTCAGTGGTCTCCAGACCACTCACGGTAAATCAGGTAAACTCAAGAAGATTCATCGATTGATTTTCATGTTGTGTACAAAAGTACGGAGTCGTTGTTCTTTAGATTAAAAATTCTGTTTAATTGGAAAATTATTGTAGTTGAAGTAACAGAGACATTTTTAAGCCCATGGAATTATAGCAAAAAAGGGCCATAATGGCCCTTGAACGCTTTTGGTGGGGGCCATCTGTCGATCTTTTGCGGGATTCACGCAATGGCGCACTCTGGCTGGAACACTGCAGACTGTATTGTAGTTAAGAATTCTGATACGTGTTAAGATTACGTTTACGACAAAGCCAATGCCAAGAGATGCCGCAAAATGCGGCATTCTATGCCCAAAGACACTTCTTTTTAACAGAGAAACAACTCCACGCCATACATTTCTTTATAGCGACTCGCAATGTTTGCCCCGTGGCGATCCCATAATCCTGTGCGCAAAACATGCGTCTCCGATTACTGAAAAATCATTCATTTACATTTGATAAATTAAGAAACGGTCCAGATAAGAACGATAGCAACAACGGCAACGAACATGTTGGAATGCAAAAAAGGTGCTAACTTTTCTATTGTCTGTACTTACTTCTGATTGGCTTAAACAGCAAAAGTTAACAAAACTTCATAAAGCGGTACATATATTCATCCTTGCTTCCGAACCGTCTTCCATATAACAAAATCTGGTCTCAGTTTGAATAACACAGAAATCCTATGTGGGGAACATGTAAAATTGTAAACTTTTCTTGGCTATTGTTTTCAACTCTTGTGATTGGACAAAATCTTTTAACAGAAAAAAACACTCTTTCAAAGTGGAGTGTAAATGCATTTTATTGCGTAAACGGCCTTGATGTAGGTTTATGCATTCTCTGTGTAAAAATGAGAACATTCCTATGTGGGGAAAGCACCGTTGCCACATAACAAAAGAAATTGCTATCTACCTTACCCGGATCATTACTTAATGGAGAATTTTAAATTTCTTTCTCATAATTAACAGCTTAACAGAGGAAGAAAACGTAGAGCCTCAATAAAGAGTGGCGCCTTACAGAGAAGCGGAAATCTGAATTGTTGTTCTGTGAAAAAAAAATAATGGATTGTTAGAACAGAGCACTAAATGTGGAACAGATTGAAGTGCTGCTGCCAGTTATCTCCTCTTTAAAGCCATATCAGAAGATGTACGATCAAGATTTGGTCACTTTTACAGAAAACATTTCGTTAAATGGAGGATCATAAAAGGTGAAGCGCTTATCATGGGTTGTTCAACCTAGCCTTCAAAACCAACCTTCGCTTCAGGTGGTCGTTTCTCGTTTGCCATGTAAAAGTCCCGTAGGAAGGACTTTGGAGCTTGAGCCTTGGTTCCTACCCAGATTTCCTGCCCGCTTTTTTCCCCTCGGGGTTTCATGGGCAGGTTTTTTCTGGCCTCCGTCTGACCGCTTTTATTTCAGTTGAAAGCGGTAGCTCAGCTCTGCCAGATTTCCCAGAGTCTCGCTTCGTTTTTGAGCTAAACCAAGATTAGCTTTAGAATTGCAATGTTGTACACCTCCAGTCAGGGTTATGCCCTTGAATACTTGACTTATACATAGGTTTTCGCAGATTACTAGTTGCTGTATGTACTTCGCAGATATGGTTTTGTCCAAGCCCTTCTTTGCTTACACACTAAGTCTGTTGTTGAGTAGTATAGTCAAAATTTAAAATATACCATTATTTGACACTTAGAACTGTACATTACTCCAGAAAATTGAAATAAAAATGTTTTCCTTCTTGGGTGTTCATGTTTTGGTTCAATTTTATCCTTGGTTTAAATTGTATTTTCCTTTGTTGTTGGGTATCAGTGGTCATGTATGATAATGACTAAAACCAGGGATAAATTTGAACCACAACATACATTTGTTGTGTACTACACATACACACGTTCTCGAGCGAGAGCAATCTTAATCAGCGACATTCCGATCGTTCTCAAAGGTCAGGTTTACGTTCAATGGATCTTACCAACAATCAACTATGCATGTGAGACCTGTAATCTTACCAAAGAAAAAACCTTTAAACTCCGAACTTTGCAGAGATTGCGTGAGAGAATCATGCTAAACATCACTTGGCGACATCATAAAACAGCCCAATAGATCCGAGCAAAAAAAAAAAGTACGAGATATCATGGAAATGATAATCAAACTCAAATGGTATTGGGCTAGTTATTTCGCGAGAAAAACAGACAACCGTTTGACAACCGCCATTACGTTCGGGATGCCCCCGGGGACACGCACGGAACCGAGGAATTAAGACCAATGATAAGATGGAGAGGCGACCCAGACAATTTCTTTAAACACTGGCAATGAGTCTCGCAAAACACGGTCCCCAGTGTGGAAGGCCTAAAATACGACGAGAAATACTGTTGAATGATGTTCTAAATATATATAAAAATTTTAGACTACGAAAACAACAGTTTTTCAAAGAATAATTGTTTAATATTTTTCCAAACGGGTAAACCCATCATTTTGATTCAAAAACTTAATTTTTCTTTATTTGTTTTTGGTGAAAATACGACGCCGAAATAGTGCTTGATAATGCTCTAGCTAAAAAATGACTTTTTAGACTAAAAACCAGACAATTTTTTATGTCTAAAAAATCCCATTATTCCAAAGGTGTAAACCCACAGTTCTTGTAAGAGAATTTGAATTTTTCTATATTTATTCCTGATGAAAATACGACAAGGAATAGTGATTGATGATGATCTTAGTTGCCAAAAAGCGTTTTTATAATGTGTTAGATTAAAACGTAACCCTTTTTGTGCTTTTGTAGCATTTTTCCAAAGATGTTAACCCTTGCTTTGGTTGACAAAAATGCAATTTTTTCTCTATTTTTTCTCCGTCAAAATAAGACTGCGAATAATGTTTAATAATGTTCTAGATAGAAAAGAAACCTATTTTGGCGAAAAACAATTCAATCTTTCAAAGTCAAAAAAAGGTGAAAATTAATTTTTTTTTCTTTATTTGCTTTTGGTCCTATTTTGGCCGCAAAGAAGTAATAAAAAAGCAGTTTTTTGACCAAAAGCATCCGTTAACCCCTTGACTTTAAAGACTGAATTCTTCATGGCCAAAAAAGGTTCCTTTTCTATCTAGAACAATATTAAACATTATTTCTAGTCTTATTTTGACCAAAAACAAATTAATAAAAAAAGTACATTTTTTGACCAAAAGCATGGGTTAACCCCTTTAGAAGAATGCGATTTTTGAGACTTGCAAGATTGAATATTTTATGGCCAACAAAGGTTTCTTTTCTATCTAGAACATTATTGAACATTATTTCTAGTCTTATTTTGACCGAAAACAAATTAATATAAAGAGTGCATTTTTTGACCAAAAGCATGAATTAACCCCTTTGGAAAAATGCGATTTTTGGGACTTTGAAAGATTGAATTTTTTATGGCTAAAAAAGGTTTCTTTTCTATCTAGAACATTATTAAACATTATTTCTAGTCTTATTTTGACCAAAAACAAATTAATAAAAAAAGTGCATTTTTTGACCAAAATCACGGGTTAACCCCTTTGGAAAAATGCGACTTTTGGGAGTTTGAGAGACTGAATTTTATATGGCCAAAAAAGGTTTCCTATCTATCTAG
>BOPM01000042.1:613987-626487 GCA_022179025.1 Porites australiensis
TTTCGACAAGAAAACAAATTAATAAAAAAAAGTGTTTTTTTGGCTAAAAGCATGGGTTAACCCCTCTGGAAAAATGCGATTTTTTGGACTTTAAAAGATTGAATTTTTTATGGCCAAAAAAGTTTCTTTTCTATCTAGAACGTTATTAAACATTATTTCTAGTCTTATTTCGACCAAAAACAAATTAACAAAGTGTAGTTTTGGGCTTAAAGGATGGGTTAACCCCTTTGGAAAAATGCGATTTTTGAGGCTTTGAAAAATTGAATTTTTTACGGCCAAAAAAGGTTTCTTTTCTATCTAGAACATTATTAAAGATTATTGCTAGTCTTATTTCGACCAAAAAAAGTGTATTGTTTGACCAAAAGCAAAGAAAATGCGATTTTTGAGACTTTGACAGATTGAATTTTTCATGGCCGAAAAATGTTTCCTTTCTGTGTAGAACATTATTAAACTTTACTTCTAGTCTTACATTCACCGAGAACAAATTAATAAAAAAAAGTGCATTTTTTTTTACCAAAAGCATGGGTTAACCCCTTTGGACAAATGCGATTTTTGAGACTTTGAAAGATTGAATTTTTCATGACCAAAAAAGGTTTATTTTCTTTCTAGAAGGTGATTAAACATTATTTCAAGTCTTATTTTGACCGAAAACAAATTAATTACAGAGTGCAATTTTTGACCAAAAGCATGGGTCAACTCCCGTGCAAAAAATGCGATTTTAGGGACTCTAAAGGAAGGAATTTTTTATCGTCAATAAAGGTTTCTTTTCTAACTAGAACATTATTCGGAGTTTTTTCTATTGCTATTTTGACCTAAATCAAATAAAGAACAAATTTCATTTTTAGCCAAACGCATAAGTTAACCCCTTTGGAAAAAATGCTATTTTTGAGACTTTAAAGGAATGAACTTTTTATCGATAAAAAATTTTTTTTCTATCTAGAACATTACGAAAGCCAAGAAAGAAAAAATTGGCAGTTTTGAACAAGACCATGCGTTAACCACTTTGCAAAAAATGTGATTTGGGGGACTCTAAAGTAATGAATGATTTATCGCCAAATAAAGAAAAATTTGAATTTTTGGATCAAAATCATGGTTAATCCCTTTGGAAAAATATAACTTTTTATACTTTGAAAAATTGTTGTTTTCGTAGTCTAAAATTTTTATGTATATTTAGAACATCATTCAACACTATTTCTCGTCGTATTTTAGGCCTTCCACACTGCGGACCGTGTTTTGCGAGACTCATTGCCAGTGTTTAAAGAAATTGTCTGGGTCGCCTCTCCATCTTATCATTGGTCTTAATTCCTCGGTTCCGCGTGTGTCCCCGGGGGCATCCCGAACGTAGTGGAGGTTGTCCAACGGTTGTCTGTTTTTCTCGCGAAATAACCAGCCCAATACCATTTGAGTTTGATTATCATTTCCATGATATCTCGTACTTTTTTTTTTTGCTCGGATCTATTGGGCTGTTTTATGATGTCGCCAAGTGATGTTTAGCATGATTCTCTCACGCAATCTCTGCAAAGTTCGGAGTTTAAAGGTTTTTTCTTTGGTAAGATTACAGGTCTCACATGCATAGTTGATTGTTGGTAAGATCCATTGAACGTAAACCTGACCTTTGAGAACGATCGGAATGTCGCTGATTAAGATTGCTCTCGCTCGAGAACGTGTGTATGTGTAGTACACAACAAATGTATGTTGTGGTTCAAATTTATCCCTGGTTTTAGTCATTATCATACATGACCACCGATACCCAACAACAAAGGAAAATACAATTTAAACCAAGGATAAAATTGAACCAAAACATGAACACCCAAGAAGGAAAACATTTTTATTTCAATTTTCTGGAGTAATGTACAGTTCTAAGTGTCAAATAATGGTATATTTTAAATTTTGACTATACTACTCAACAACAGACTTAGTGTGTAAGCAAAGAAGGGCTTGGACAAAACCATATCTGCGAAGTACATACAGCAACTAGTAATCTGCGAAAACCTATGTATAAGTCAAGTATTCAAGGGCATAACCCTGACTGGAGGTGTACAACATTGCAATTCTAAAGCTAATCTTGGTTTAGCTCAAAAACGAAGCGAGACTCTGGGAAATCTGGCAGAGCTGAGCTACCGCTTTCAACTGAAATAAAAGCGGTCAGACGGAGGCCAGAAAAAACCTGCCCATGAAACCCCGAGGGGAAAAAAGCGGGCAGGAAATCTGGGTAGGAACCAAGGCTCAAGCTCCAAAGTCCTTCCTACGGGACTTTTACATGGCAAACGAGAAACGACCACCTGAAGCGAAGGTTGGTTTTGAAGGCTAGGTTGAACAACCCATGATAAGCGCTTCACCTTTTATGATCCTCCATTTAACGAAATGTTTTCTGTAAAAGTGACCAAATCTTGATCGTACATCTTCTGATATGGCTTTAAAGAGGAGATAACTGGCAGCAGCACTTCAATCTGTTCCACATTTAGTGCTCTGTTCTAACAATCCATTATTTTTTTTTCACAGAACAACAATTCAGATTTCCGCTTCTCTGTAAGGCGCCACTCTTTATTGAGGCTCTATACGTTTTCTTCCTCTGTTAAGCTGTTAATTATGAGAAAGAAATTTAAAATTCTCCATTAAGTAATGATCCGGGTAAGGTGGATAGCAATTTCTTTTGTTATGTGGCAACGGTGCTTTCCCCACATAGGAATGTTCTCATTTTTACACAGAGAATGCATAAACCTACATCAAGGCCGTTTACGCAATAAAATGCATTTATACTCCACTTTGAAAGAGTGTTTTTTTCTGTTAAAAGATTTTGTCCAATCACAAGAGTTGAAAACAATAGCCAAGAAAAGTTTACAATTTTACATGTTCCCCACATAGGATTTCTTTGCTATTTAAACTGAGACCAGATTTTGTTATATGGAAGACGGTTCGGAAGTAAGGATGAATATATGTACCGCTTTATGAAGTTTTGTTAACTTTTGCTGTTTAAGCCAATCAGAAGTAAGTACAGACAATAGAAAAGTTAGCACCTTTTTTGCATTCCAACATGTTCGTTGCCGTTGTTGCTATCGTTCTTATCTGGACCGTTTCTTAATTTATCAAATGTAAATGAATGATTTTTCAGTAATCGGAGACGCATGTTTTGCGCACAGGATTATGGGATCGCCACGGGGCAAACATTGCGAGTCGCTATAAAGAAATGTATGGCGTGGAGTTGTTTCTCTGTTAAAAAGAAGTGTCTTTGGGCATAGAATGCCGCATTTTGCGGCATCTCTTGGCATTGGCTTTGTCGTAAACGTAATCTTAACACGTATCAGAATTCTTAACTACAATACAGTCTGCAGTGTTCCAGCCAGAGTGCGCCATTGCGTGAATCCCGCAAACGATCGACAGATGGCCCCCACCAAAAGCGTTCACGGGCCATTATGGCCCTTTTTTTGCTATAATTCCATGGGCTTAAAAATGTCTCTGTTACTTCAACTACAATAATTTTCCAATTAAACAGAATTTTTGATCCAAAGAACAACGACTCCGTACTTTTGTACACAACATGAAAATCAATCGATGAATCTTCTTGAGTTTACCTGATTTACCGTGAGTGGTCTGGAGACCACTGAGCCTCGACTTGGCTTTTGTAATATCGCAGGAGCTGATGAGTATCCATCGTGGCGTCTCGAAAAAGGATAAACCTGACAAACGCATCTTCGAGCTTTATCGAAAGTTTTTTCGCAGTAAGTAACGAAAAAGTGGATGCAGACGAAGCAGTTAAGAAGAAGCGAAAGGAAGCAGATCTTGACGGTGAAGTGGAAAATGAGATGAAAAAAATTACTTACTACTTTTATTGCATACATTCTGATTGTACTGTTTGCTTTATTATTGAAGATTTCCTCTATTGTGTATATAGAAGGATGCTCCATGTCAGCTTCAAATAAACTGCCATTTTCATTTCCTTAACTTTCCAACTGTTTCGTCTCTTTTGCATATTAGAAAGATACTGGTACATTGGCCCTTTCTTGAAATAACTGGCCTCCAAAAATGGGTTGTAGGGGCCACTTTGGTCCTCAAGCAGAAATTTCTGGCTGGAACACTGATTATTACAGCACGATTATTTAGAGCTATTTTGGACCCAAGGTATGAAATGAGTCCCAGCGCGTGGGCTGGAATTATGGGCATTTCAAAGAGCTGTTTTGGTGGTTGTTGTTGCTGTTTTGAGTTCAAATATCTCCATCAGAATCAGTCTGCAGGGCCGCTAAATTGTTACTTCGGTGTTAGTAATCTTTTTACCCCCTTCATTTCAATTTATGAAGCACTCCTCTGAAATGACCTCTCTTCTCCATGGTCTTTCTCTTTCAACAGTGGCGGGTAAAAGGACCTCTCCTTTTTTCTGCGAGCGAAAGACTCGTAAACTTACTTCGCTTCAGTGTTGCCGATGTTTTATCCATGATGTTCTTGTCCAGTGTTGCACAATCTTCCTCTTCCACTTTCTTTCTCTGATTCTTTTGCTTTGGCAGATCCTCAAAAAACAAGGAGAAATTATAAATTAGCTGTTACAACTCTGTAGACGGCCCCTTAGTCTCATACCTAAACCGGAAATTACACAAGCTTCAATTTAAGAGTAATACAACAATATTTTGAGCCTAAAATTGGGAGAAAAATAAGAATATTCACCCTGGGCCAGAAAAACAAAAGTCTAAGAAAAAAGAAAGAGTGCACTCCTTATATATTAAAAATTAGACCAAATTAACCCTCTTTTGTTAACTACGATACAAAACCCTATCAACGTAAAAAGTATCAGCGCAAACGAATTTTGAGCTGTGTCCGCGATTTTGGGATTATCTCCGATTCTTACTGACGTTGACTCTTATAACTCTGTAGGCTGCTTAGTCTCATATCTAAGATAGCATTTGAAGGCTAACCAAGACAATTCGTTTGGATAGCTGTATTGTCAATAATATAATCTTCTGAATCATACAGTGAGTTAAGTTAAAAAAAGGTGAACTCTGAGGTAAGAATTAATAACAGTTTTTCTAAAGTTATTTGATACATTTCACCACTTTCAGGGTAGCAGCTTTTTGCAGTAGCTGTTATGGTACACTTATAGAAGAGTAAATTTGTAAGATAAGCAAAGTAACTTGACATTCATTGTAAACAAGGCCAGGAAAACAAGAGTAAACATACTTTCTCATAGTTTCAGCGGTACCTGATCCTTGAGGCACTTTTTACTGGGGTCTGTTGGTTTGGAGCTCTCGCCCTGTTTCCACTGTAAAAAGTATTTGAAAACAAATTGAGAGAAAAAAAAATAATTAGTTTGATTAATCATCTCTGCGTAAATTGAAAACACATTAATTTAACTTAATTTCATAACCCTAAGCTTGGCTTACTGTGTAATTAAGGTTTGCTGACGTATATCACATATCCACCAAGCCGTTTACTCGTTAAAAACTTTCGCTTATGAACAAGTTTACAACAAAAACTCACGGCTTATTAATAAAACGTAAACACGACTACAGCCCAGCAAACAAGAATGTACAAACGGCCTAAAATTACACACTAAAATTAAGTCAAATAAGTTGATTTTCCTTGCGGATAAAGCAAGTTGAAAGGTAGCAAAAACTTACCAGTTCATCCATGTCTAGTAGTACCGCATTATAACACGGGAAGACTTCATGTGCAGGGCAAACAATAAATTCAAAATGGCAACACTCGTACCTGTTAGAAAACAGGGCCAGAAATCATTATTCTGAATACTTGTATAAACAAAAGAGAAATAATAAAAATAGAAACAATCCTTGATGAGCGTACACATGGAAAAAATACCAAACCGAAGGAGATTTTCCAAATCAAACATTTCTTTACAATTTCTTTAAAAGTTAAAAATAATTTATTAAGGTTGAGGCGCTATGACTACACTCTTTCTTTTTTACCAGAACATATTTTATAAAATATCGCTAACGAAATGTGAGACTGAGATTTTCAACAGGATTTATTAGTTTGTGTTGAAAACCTGTTAATAAACTTATCTGATATAATTGACCATTTCTCTAAACAAAAAAAACTAGCAAGCAAACTTCAAAAAAACTGCACCGTTAACAAAGTCAAATGTTCAATGCTAATATCAGTTCGAAAAAAGGTACATTGCTACCCCAATACATCATGAACCAGAAATGATACAAGTCTTCAATTTAAGAGTTATAAAAGAATATTTCGAGCCTAGTTATTCAGATAAAATGAGGGATAAGAATCTGTTGAAAGTCAACGATCACGAAAAAACGATGGCTTTGCTTTGCTTGAAGTCCAAAAAACATCTTAATGAGATATGGCCTCTTATAAAAAGCCAGCCGTTACTAAGGGGAATTGTGATAGTATATGTTATAAAAGACCTTTCTAAAACAGAAATTCATAGCGTAATGTACTCATACCAGCCAAACTATAAAACTCGAAGATAACAACAGTTCAACCAAAAGCAGACGTCTGTGGTCAGTCAGGATTCAGGATTCCAAATCTCCACCTAATAATTTTAGCTCCAATTATGAACATCTTCGCTTTGACCTAGAAAGACTGAATAAAAGTCAAAGCCTACAAAGCCCAGTGTTGTGGCCGATCTAAAACAACAGCACTGGAGACAATGAAGGAAAAGGGTTAGAAATCTGAGAATAAAATGTGCTCAACCATCACCTGTAGAAATAAAAAGAAACTAGAAAGTTAGAATACGTTTTTGCTTTCAAAAGAATCTCAATGAGAGGGGTATCTTATGGTTATTATATCTCGAGTATGAGTTTCCAATTTGAAAAGTACCAAAACTGGAGTGGTATCCCTAAGTTTCTCTGTTCCCTGATTTATTGTGTAAATTCGGTTGAAGTGTCAGCGGTTTACGCAAAATACGTCTCAACGCCTATACACCCCGTCGAATTTCCACAAAAAATCAGTTACCAAACAAACCAGGATTCCCGTTGTCCACGTTAATAATTTTGGATTGGTATCCCTACGTTTCTCTGTTCCCTGATTTATTGTGGAAATTCGGTTGAAGTGTCAGCGGTTTACGCAAAATACGTCTCAACGCCTATACACCCCGTCGAATTTCCACAAAAAATCAGTTACCAAACAAACCAGGATTCCCATTGTCCGCTCTGATAATTTTAGATCGGAGAAATATGGACCTTCTTCTCTTTAAAAGAGAAAGCGGTAAAAATAAATCATGGTCAATAGAGTTTCCTTTGCAATCCCAAAGCGTGCTACAATCACCTGTAGAGATAGGAAGAAACTAAGAAGTTAGCATAAGGTTCCAATTTGAAAAGTACCCGAATTAGCGTGGTATCCCTACGTTTCTCTGTTCCCTGATTTATTGTGTAAATTCGGTTGAAGTGTCAGCGGTTTACGCAAAATACGTCTCAACGCCTATACACCCCGTCGAATTTCCACAAAAAATCAGTTACCAAACAAACCAGGATTCCCGTTGTCCACGTTAATAATTTTGGATTGGTATCCCTACGTTTCTCTGTTCCCTGATTTATTGTGGAAATTCGGTTGAAGTGTCAGCGGTTTACGCAAAATACGTCTCAACGCCTATACACCCCGTCGAATTTCCACAAAAAATCAGTTACCAAACAAACCAGGATTCCCATTGTCCGCTCTGATAATTTTAGATCGGAGAAATGTGGACCTTCTTCTCTTTAAAAAAGAAAGCGGAAAAAATAGAATCATGGTCAATAGAGTTTTCTTTGCAATCCCAAAGCGTGCAACAATCACCTGTAGAGATAGGAAGAAACTAAGAAGTTAGCATAAGGTTCTAATTTGAAAAGTACCCGAATTAGCGTGGTATTCCTACGTTTCTCTGTTCCCTGATTTATTGTGTAAATTCGGTTGAAGTGTCAGCGGTTTACGCAAAATACGTCTCAACGCCTATACCCCCCATCGAATTTCCACAAAAGATCAGTTACCAAACAAACCAGGATTCCCATTGTCCGCGTCGATAATTTTAGATTGGGGTAACCTTGATCTTCTCTATAATAGAAAGAGATTAAAGGTAAAAAGGCCAGAAATCTAGGAAGCTGAAGACTTGCAAACTCAAAGCACTCACTTGTTGATGCCGAGAGTGAAATTCCTGCTAAGAACTCCCATGAACAGAAGCTTTGATATCAATTCCCGCAGTTTGGCAGCGACAGGAACTCTGAAATAATAACGAAAAGTTGAAATACACATTGCAGTGGTGTTGTTTATTAAAATAGACGCTAATCGGGGTTTAACGGATTTTTTGTAGCAGTCGATGATTTTTCACTCCAGAGATAATTGTCTGTTGCATCATTTGCTACACAGTACTAACAATGTACATGGCAGCTAATACTGAGATCAGTATTAGGTATGTACGTTTACTTAATTACACATTCTACCCTCTTCGCGATCTGCCACACAACTTAACCACGACTTGCTCCACGCAGAGTTCACGGCATAATCAGTACATCAACAGCATATCTAACTTGGAGGTCGGGCGTGGGTGCGAATCATGCCGAGGTCAAAACACTTTCTCTTTGCCTCGTGTGGTCCCAAATTCCTTTTACTTGGCGTAACGCTTATTGGGGCTTATGGTTTGAACCTACCAGAAGTTGGAAAGTTATTAGTTGCTTCCATCCCTTTCAAGCTTTCTCATATGGACATCCCGGTTGAAATCTGATACAACTTTCAACTGGACATGTATCATTTTCCTTTCTCAGCATTTTGTTCCTACAAAAAAAGACAAAGATGAATAACACGAACCGTCGTTATTCTGGAGAAACAATGGTTACAAAAATCAGTAGGTAATGAGAACTCTGAAGGGAGACACCATGAGATTAGAGTTTGTATTTTTTATAACAAGGTTGCTTTGCCTGCAGAATTGTAAAACTCTTTTTTCCCTCTACGGCCTCCCTTTGATAAGTGTAATGTGTAGAGAAAATATCCATACTCCCCCCCCCTTACCCTCACGGAAGGGAACGGAAATTCCGAAGGGAGGGGGAGACGTCAAAAAGGGGGCAATTTCCAAGGGAGTCTGAGATTGCTTAAAGAGGTATTTTTCCAGGGGCTTTGAGTAAGATTGGTGAGTTAGTAATGAAAAACAGCTTCTCTGTTGAGAAAGCTATCAGTTTTCTTACTGTCACCGGTGTTTCAAAGCAAGTATTATTGCCCGATGCATTGATCACCTTTTATCTACGGTCAACTAAATGCTTTTTCATTAGTTTTCTTTAATACAATAATTGTAATCGGCTCATGAATAAAACTTCCGGTTTTGCTTAGCCTACGAGCAAGCTCTCCTATTTGTGCAAGCGAAGCGAGCCTCATGACAGCCCGCGAGCAAGGGAGGGGGGGGGTTCACTTTGACTCTGAAGATGACTACCGCACAGGTTGTCGAAATCTCAGTCACTGTCAACAACAACAGTCCTATATTTCTGGACTATGTTCACCAGGACAATCAAACTCAACCTACTTTTAAAATGACTGCTGGGTTCAAACCTTTCACAGAAATACAATATTTTGGACACAAATATACTTTCCAGAGGGTACTCAACCAAATTCCAGGGGGTGGGGGGCTATGACAAGCAACCCCTTCAGTGTTAAATGAAAATTCCAGGGGGGAGAGTCTAAAGTAAAAGTTCCCTCTGTGGAGAGTACAGAATTTTTTCTGGAACTACGCAATAATAGATGTGTTCAGTATTTTACTGACTGCTTCAGTGTTGGGTCTTGGGTGATGGCTTTTTGCAAGGTTCCTATGGATATACATGTATATGTGGTAGTTATTTTTTATCACAAGTAATTTTTATTTTTCTTTTATTTCAACTTCATTAGCATACATTACCATACCCGAAAACAAAAGGAAAACAAAAATTACCAGAGGTATATAAAAAATCAACTACAAAATATACATAAATAAATTGGTTTACATGTATTTCATTGTGTATCAACCAGCGAATGTTTCTAAAACATTTGCATCATGCATTCTGCTTGGTATTAAGGCATCAACAGCAAATTTGGTTTCAAAATAACATTATCTAGTAACAGCCCCTGGGGGGTCTTGCATTGTTACCTACCTCTTCAGCTGATTAAGGCAAGCTTTCAGTTCAGGTTTTCATGCCCCCAGGTGGCCTCTGACGATTACATTGAGTGCTTCATGTCCAATTTACCATGCACAAACATTTTTTCTGGAAAATTAAACGTGTTTCATTACTATCAGAATATAACTTCTACTTAGTATTATGTTACAAATTATGACTAACTATAGTAATTAAATACATTGAATTTAAGGCAACTCAGGTTTCTGGGCTGGTTTGTTCAAAGAAGGGGTAAGTTAATCCATGGTTAGAGGAAATATGATTTTAGATAGGAAAGCTTTTATATCTTTTCCCTACAATTTGATGATTGGATGTTCCACAAAGAAGAGAGAAAACTATCCAAGAAAATCCTTTTGAACAAAAGAAAAAGAAACCCAGGTTAAAATTTAACCCTGGGTTAGCATTAATTTGAACAACTGGGCCCTGAATTGCATTATTTTGTTGACTTTATCAAGGAAATTACTGTAGCTGACTGATTTGTTACTAATGATAACACTTAAAATAAGGCAGTAATGTTTGAAAGTTGCAATATTTGAAATCCACTTGTCCAGTAGGTAAGTAAATTTCAAAATTTAGTCAACATCCTCTCAAATAACAATTATTTATAATTACTTACAAAAAGGTAACACAATAACTTTTCACCTGTACAAAATCATAGTGGTTCTAACTTTAAGTTGCCTGAATTTCATCTGATTGCTAATAGAGTCATTTTCTCCTCTCAGCAACGTCTGAATCGACTGGCCGTTAACGCCGTCCGGTGACGTCTCGGCATGTCTTTTAAATTATACCTGTTGATTCTTTTGTTGATTGCCTGTTTGTGAATGTCCATCGGCATTATCGCAGTTGAATTTCTGGTCACCCGTGTATACAATCAGGGTGTTTTTTGGCTCGAAACTTCACTTGTAATTTGACCTCTGGACCTGAATACGTGATATTTTGTGAGACGTCATTTCATAGATAAAAGTTTTGCTTTGAATATACATGTAAAGCTTCTGAAATCTCTCAGAGCTTTGAAAACAATATACATACATACATACATACTTTACTAGTATTCCCCTGGGGGCTTTTCAATACGAAACAGCAAAGAACATTAATAAAAAATGAATAAAATTATAAAAAGCAGTCATTCATTCTCTAGGATGTGCATTTTCAACTTTTTTTTAAATGATGTTAAAGATAACTGTTTAAAGTCTTTGTCTAAATTGTTTCAAATGTTGACTGCTCTATGGAGGAAACGTCGCTGGCCTGACTTTGTCTTACTTGGAGGAATTCAAGGGATTCACTGTTTGTAGCGTTATGATGGTGAATAGACTTGCGTTTTCGGAAAGACTCACACAAATATGTGGGGGCCAGGCCCTTCATGCACCTAAACGTCATTACCGTGTCTCTGAAGAGGTGATGCTCATTTACCGGTAGCCATTTGATCTCATGTAACGCAGGTGTTATGTACTCAAACTTCTTGGTTTTTGTGATGATTCTGCACACAAAATTCTGAACAGCTTGAAGCTTCTTGATGTTGGTGGCAGTTGTGTTTGACCAAACTGTAGAGCAATAGAACAATTTGCTTAGGACTAGAGCGGAGATAATCGTGCATAGAGTGTTCCCATCAAAACTGTTCTTTACTCTGTTTATTTGACAAAGTTTGGTCATGCACGCTGAGGTAAGTCGCTGGAGGTGTTGGTCATAGGTTAAGTTGTTATCTAGAATTACCCCGAGATCCTTGGCGCTGGAGACAGGTGTGATCTCTTTCCTCAAGAAAGAGATCTAGATTTCCTTAGGCAGCCTGCACAGTTGTTGTTGTGTCCCGACCATAAGGAACTTGGTCTTTTCAGGGATGATTAATAGAACACGTTGTGCAGATTCGGCATCTTTGACTGGAAAGGATAAGAAGATCTTAGAGTCGTCAACGTAGGACTCAAGATTGCATACTTGTGGAGCGAGAGGAAGATCACTGATATAAATACAAAACAAAAGTGGTGACAGTATCACGCCTTGTGGTCTGCCATGGGTGATAGGGAGGGGTGTAGACGTAGATGTGCCAATACGGACCACCTCAGTTCTGTCAGTCAGGTAACTCTCAAACCATTTTGTGGTTTTGTCGGCGGCAACAAGGCTCAGCTTCTGTAATAATATAGAATGGCTAATACTGTCAAAAGCTTTTGATAGGTCTAATAGTATCAGGGCTGACAGTCTCTTATTGTCCAAAGCATCTAATAAGAAGTCGTTGATCACAATATTAAGAGTCTCTTTGGAGTTGTATTTATGATTACCACTTTGATGTTTACTAAGGAGGCTGTTACCAGGGTTTGAGCCAGGCCGCGCCATTGCACCAATCCCGCACTGCAATTGGAATTTTCCCTTTAAAAAACGGCCAAGGGGACAATTTGTCCCCTTCAACATTTAGGGAAAAAACTCGAAACGAAGCACACACGA
>BOPM01000042.1:631487-641487 GCA_022179025.1 Porites australiensis
GTCTTATTTAAGACGCGTCTTATTTTTCCTCGTATAAATGGCCCTATTGAACATGACACAGTCACTATTGATGGTTGCACGTGACGTCATGGCCGCCTTGTTGCTGGTGTGTTAGAGTTAAGAACAACAGCATTTCTCTCCTCTCGGAACAAAACCCTGTTTTCATGTAAATTCTTTGAGAAACATTCTATTGTATTGACCACCGACACACCTCCAACATGGCCGCCTTGACACGTGTTCCAAGACAAGAATACTCACAGGAGAACGAAAACATCACACACGTCGGAACAGCACACTCTTCTGGCTTTTGTCCTGAGATGGATTTTAAGATAAATCACATTAGCTTTATATCGAGCAAAATACTTTCAAAACGTACGTGTTTCTTACCGGGCTAAAATAAGCTTAAGTAAGTCCGGGCTAAGTCAAATGTTCGTACATCGAAACCAAGCTTTTTTGGAACTTAGAGTGGCTGTTTGCATAAATATGATACCAGAAAGACGGATTGAGTTTCGTTCCAGAGTGAAGTTTATATGTATTGCACCCACAAACAAAATAAACTCGCTCCTCCGCAGAGCTCTTCGGCATGAAGCGAAAGCACGTGTAACCGTTACATGTAACAGGTTGGTCGGTACTTCATGTAACAGGTTGGTCGGTACTTCATGTGTCGTACGCCCGCCCGCCCGCCCGACCGTGCGTCCGCACCACAGGCATACCAATGTAAATTAACTCAATCAACAGATACGGCAACCCAAATGCAACTCTAGGTTATTTTGGCGGGAAATCGCAACTAAAGAGTCATTAAAGACGAAAACGGAAAATGGAAATTGTTTCTGTATTCGTGTTGTTTAAAGTATTAAGCTTAGACTGGATTAATCTAACAAATTTGGAATATAGAGCAAGAGAAAGACAAAGAAAAAGAGAAATTAGGCGATAGGCCAGCGAAGCTCAACGAGAAAAAGAGAACACGTACGATTAAGTGAACGATAACACGTACGATATTTCCTCCATAAAAGGTGTAAATATGAAGTTTCTGTAAGTTTCACGTTATAGTCGTGCAAAACAACGGCAAAGAAATGTACAAAAAAGTGTGCTGCACGCGCAAAGTTGTTTTTTTGCTAATTAGACCTATTGTTGTTTTTTCACCGTTCTCCGGTGTTGCCTTCGCAGCTTAGCATAGCATAACACAATTTTATATATTGTTTTAACAAACTATAAATATTATCGAGAGCTTCGCTGTTAGCCCTGGCTAAACCTATATGTTAAACATGCACAGAGCCCCGACGATGACCAAAAGCCGGGATCGAAGCTCTGGGAACGACAATGGACCACATGATAGCACACGATTTGCGGTCGGTTCAGTGCAGTCTAGTCTCCCTCGCAGCCGTTTTTAGTATCGTCACGCAACGCTCCTGAGCGTTGCGTGACGATACTAAAAACGGCTGCGAGGGAGACTAAGTGCAGTCAGGTTCATTTGAACAAATCGACTACTGGCTTACAGCTAGCTAATAATGAAGCGAGATCAGAAAACCGATCGATAATAATCTATAACCATTTTGTGATTCATAGCGATTTTATTGGTCAAGTAACAGGGCGAATTAGGATAATTGCGAAAAAGTTTAAAATTTGTGCGAAGACTGTTTTTACCACGTGAATGGCTAGCTGCAAAGGGCCTATTGAGGGCCTGTATACATGACACTGACAAGAATGTCGTGCATTCATATAGTTTTTTCCATTATTTGTTTCTTACAGTTTTCTACATAAATTAGCATGTGAGGTTACCTAATTAGATGGGTAACAGCCCTGTCCATGGCTATCATTTTAATTTGATAATAATTGGTTAGTTAGCCATGCAAATTTCGTTTTCGCCTTGAAAACAAAAGGCCTTTATAAGCGTTTAAGTCTTCGTTCCAACGGTTCTGCTTGGCGACATGTCCTTCATGGCCAAGATCAAACGATACAAATTGACAAACTATCACTGTAAACTGTTATCGCCGTTTTTGACAGAGCATGGCATACTTGGGAGACCCGTCGACTTTCCGTATATGGGTGATCAAGCCTTTGAAATCGAGAGAGAGCTTATCGCCACGCCGAATTATGGATGTGACAGGCGATCTGCAATGTATTTAAGAACGACACTAGAAGAAATCCAACGAGTTAACGATAACGATTTATTTAGGATTACTCCTCTACATGTTGACGCTGATGGCTACTGTCTGGTTCACGCTATTTCACGCGCTCTGGTGGGGCGACAAATCTTCTGGCATGTTCTGAGAGCACACCTTAAAAACCATCTGGAGACGTTTTTACAACAGTACAAACAGTTGTTAAGAGATATCATTCTAGATGATGAATGGAAAGATATCATCACTGAAGCAGACCCCAATTTTCGGCCTTTAGATATTAATACACATAAAGTACGAGCCATCCATCTCTTTGGTCTTGCTAACGTTTTGCACAGACCTATAATTCTCTTGGACAATTTGAACAGTATTATGGAATCCAATGGTGCCCACACTGCAATATTTGTTCCTGCATTGATTCCAGAGGACGAGTGCAAGAAAGGCAGCATTCTCAATAGACCACTGCTAGTTGCATGGAGCAGTGCATCGCGAAACCATCTCATTCCTCTGGTGGGTGTGAGAGACAAACCAGTACTAAAAATCCCACAGTCGTTACTTCCAAAAGTATGGGGTATGCCAAATAGCATCGTCAAGCGATATATTGAATTTGATTCCGACGGTAACTGTTTTGTTGGTGGAAGGGACTTTATCGATGAAATTTCCGTCCGACGGTTAATTAAAACCATGGATGGCCCTTTTAAGGCCAAATTTAATGTATCAGCAAAGCTGGTTAGCAGATACCGTCAGTTTTTTTTCGGAAGGGAGGACGACCAGCCGGAAAGTATGATCAAGGCAACAAAATCAGCCGTGGAAAATGGAGAACTTTTAAAGTGTCTTCCATGCGATTGGTTGTACATTGTAACAAGAAAAGAGGTACGTGTATAATTTTACTGGAAAAAGTTGAGTAGGAGCTGCGCGTAAGGTCTCTCCTGATTGGTTGCAGAAAACAATGACATGTCATTCTTCCAATTGTTTCAGTATTCTTTGGGGTCAGGGTTAGGCACACCATCAGAAGTACTTAAACCGCAGTTTGAAACTTATGACATACGACATACGGTCGACTCCCGATAACTCGAACCTTCAAGGGTAATCAAAAAAGGTTCGAGTTGTCGGGAGCTCAAAAAAAAAATAGTCGGGAGTAAGGAAAAAAACGGTTTTACTACATAGCGAATCGAACATTCTAATCACATTTAATTGTAGAAATGTCGACAACACGTCAGTGGGAAATTCAGATTTCAATGTTTGGGACGCGAGTAGACTTTTTTTTCCCCCGACTTTTAAGGGCTCAAAACATGGTTCGAGTTATCGAGGTTAAAATTACATAGAAATGAACTGAGGGGAAACAAAGACTACTTCGAGTTAGCGGGAGTTTCGAGTTATCGAAGGTTCGAGTTACTGAAGGTAAAATTGCAGTAAATGTATGACGGAAATCCAGGGAAAATCGATTGTTGTTTGAGTTAGCGCGAGGTTCGAGTTATCGGGAGTCAACTGTAGCTGCTCAACTTGATGGCCAAGTCGCTCTTTTCCAGTTTCTTTTTCCTCATGTTTCTGATGCTGAGAGAATTTCAGCATCAAAACTACGTGAGGGTGCTAGCCTGCGAGATACTTTTTTGTAATGCCTTCTGGTATACCAAATGTTTTCTTTGCTGCCAACTATTATAGGCACGTTGTCCGTTTTCCATCATCTGTGGTTGTAAATTGAGTTTACAACTACTTTCATGGATATAAACAGCAGGGGCGTAGACAGCTTTTGACTTTTATTTCCGTATATCCTAAAAATTGCACGCATGACCACTATTAATCCGCAAAGGTGGGAACAATCGCGCGGAATAATACGCACTGACCTCACCAACACTTTGATGAAGCTTTTTAGCTCACCCCAACAACACATAACTTATTCCAAGAAGTAGAGGGATCAAACCAAAAGTTTGTAGTTGTATGTACTGTCTTAATCCGCTTATACGTTTCTTTCGAGAAATTCTCAACTTAATTCTCGCGTTTTCCGTTTCTTGACGATGTCATCAGTCGCTGAAAGAAATTGGCCGTTATCAAGAGGTTGGGGACGTACTCTTTAGTGGCCGTTACAGTTGCAGAGAGGTTTCAAGTGAAGTTTAAACCTATTAGATCTCTACATTCATTATCAGTGAAACCCTGTTTTCTTACTAGATGCAGAACATTTAACTTTTAACTTTGGCCCGAACACTGTAAGTGGAGACTCAGTTACATTGATTTCTTTTTTCATGTTTTCACAGAGTGGAACAGTGCCTACCTGTGACGGTTGTTATGGTCATCTTGGCCGTGTCAACTCAGATGGCTACTGCAGTTTATTGAGGTAAAAACGACTAAAAACTGAAGAACTGCAAATGAGTGATCATCATTCATCAACGTTGTGTACAGTGTGCATTATTTAAATGCAACTATTAATGATAAAATAGCAAATAATGGTTTATTAACAGTGTCTCCATCTAGTGGCCTTTCGCCTGTTAAAAACTACAATATGAAATATAAAATCTACTAGAAATAAGTAATAAAATAATAAATAAATAAATAATGATTTGGAGGTAGCAAATCCACAAAGTGGTTCTTCGTCTACCTGATTCCTGGTCGAATTGGAATTTGGAAATGTTAATTTTTGAGGAGAGGGGAAAACCAGAGTACCCGGACAAAATCCTTTCGGAGCAAAGGAGAGAACCAACAACAAACTCAACCCAAATATGGCGTCGACGCCGGGAATACGTCTAAAAAAGGTCAGCATGCAGTGAGAACACAGGTACCGCAAGCTCACGAGTGAGCATCCCCGTCGCTTCCAACACTGGTAGGAATCAGCTTAGTCCTCAGGCGCTTTCGGCTTGGTCATTCCTGGACTCTAACATGAGCTGTGACGTCACCGAGAGATACTCGCCCGCTCTTTCCCAGACTTCGCGCGGACAACGAATGAAGAGAGAACGCCTAGTCGACTAGGCTGGTTAGGAATGACATCAGTGGCGCCTTATGCGCATTGGCTAGTTAGTAACAATATATGATCGATCAGTGTTCAAGAGGTCTTAGTGAATTAGTAACAATTTTCTCGAGCCCAAACATGTCGACGGTATTGCTGAAACGCGTAACGGGAGAGTCAGGGCGACCAATAAGATCAAAGTTATTATCGCAACAAAGTGCTACAAAAATGAATTTGTTTCAAGCTTCTGTTCTCAATTTTTCTAGTGAAATCTTGCACACTACCAAGCGGAAGGTACTCGAATTTATTACATTACGCGGACGCAGTCACTAAAATGAGCTGAAATGGTTATTCCCATGGTAAAGGAACCTCCATTTAACGACAGTTATAATTCATTCCACTCGGCCAAACAGCCGGACACCAGAGGTGCTTAGATATATTGCAACCCAAAAAGACATCAGGATTTTTACAATAAATAACGTCAGGAGCGAATTGGCTTGCGATGTATTTATTTGCGCAAAATTGTTACATGTAAATATATATGGAGATGTTTCACTTATTTGATTTTTTGACTGATTTGATGAGTAACTGTATTGTCATATTATCTCGCAAACTCTAGAAAATTTCCAGAGGGTCTTGTCACTACAATTAATGCTATTTAATACCTATACTTATTTTCAATACTGAGTTGATGAAAGTGCATTCTAGAAATATATATATAAATTTAAAACTAGTCTTTCGATAGTCTTGGAACAGGAGCTAACAGAACAGTTAAAAAACCATGCGATGAAGATGAGCTAAGATGACTTGTGGTACATTTATCAAGAGCGATAGGGTTAAATTTTAACTTTGATTTCCTTTTCCAGTTTCTATCAATACTTCTACTCTATTTGTCATATCGGTAATACCCTCAAAGGCCCACAGAGAACTCGGCAGAACAATGCCTTCTTAAAATACATCGAGCATGGTAAAGGCGATCATAAAAGACTAGAATCCCTTTGTTTTAAGAAAACAATTGCTATGAATATTAATTCGTGACTTTTAACGTGCATGAGCAAATGGACAATATGTTTTAACGGCCATAGCACGTACTTAAGTGCAGTTTGTGTTTTTAGATCATACGTCCAGATTGAAAGGTCCTCTTTGAAATAGGAAGTGCTTTTATATCTACCAGCTTCCAGAAACAAACATACCGATGATTGCTTTGTTCAGTTCCGCTTTTACTTAATAAATGGTCTTACGGACCGGCAAGCATTCAGGAAAATTGTGACCTTGGTTCTAAGAATTCCGAACATAGTGTGCATCCAAAGATTCACCAGTTTTTGACTAAGGCGGTGTGTATTTCGATAAATAGACCCTTTAATTTTTGACCAGCACTTTTCATCGACTCAGGAGTTTACACCCTATGTTGATTTTGGCTAAATCGGTTATGTGACTCAAATTGGCACAACCTTAGAATAAGTGCTGTGTTTTAAACTCTACTACAACTATACATATTTTCAATATTGTATTTCACAGAGATCCTTTGGTCCGGAAAGGGAGAAGTTATTTATTTGAAATCATGTGCATGGCTACAAATAAAAGTCGGTCCTCATCTGCAGGGAAAAAAGGCAATATTTACGTTTTTGCTTGTTTCAACCACCATAACGGATTTTTCATGAAACAGAATTTCTTCAGGGGGCTCATAATCATATAGAACATATCTGTACGTTGTATTTTAGAGCGATTATCGTATGACCTTGAAATAAAAACGCGCGAAGAAACGGAAACAACAAGTGATTTGATTTCTTTTTCGAACGGATACAAACGCGCTTGGCTTTTGGTTGGCTAAGCGAACGCTTGGGTGAGAGAACGTCATTCACCATTTCCAGATAGACCATAATGCAACTTGTTTAACCCCCTCCCCCGCCCCCCCACCCCAATTTTGCATAACCATAGTCTTCGATTTCTCTTGGGACCCAGGAGAAATTGGAAAAAATCGTTATGCAAAATTTTGGGGGCAAACAAGGTGCATTATGGTCTATGTGAAAATGGTAAATGCCTGAGTCTTTTCTAGAAATCAAGCGATACTTCGCTTTGACGTCATACTACAACACGATAGGCTAAGAATCGAACAATGCCTTCTCCATATTAGGGTTTTCTTTGGCGGGAAAGTAAAGAGTCCATGTTTTGATCTTTTCATCCACTGGCTAATAAAACAACAGTAACGAACACTTACCGAAACCATTTTTTAAGGTCATACGAAAAACCGCTCTATGGGTAACTGTGTGACAAGGTCGGTTTGTCCTTTTTTCCTACAGAGCATCCATTTCCAGTCTCGGGGAAAGAGCATCTGTGCCCGGCTCTGAAGGTACGTTTGGAATAGTTACTCAGGTCAGAACATAGTAAACGTATCGTGTCTACAGTAAACTGTCACAATTGGTACGCAAAACGGCCCCAAGAGAAACTGAAAACAATGATTATGCAAAATTTGGGGGTGACAAACAAAAAGCATTATGGTATGTTATGGTATTTTCTGGAGTGGTCAATTGCATTCTCTGCTCAAAATATATAAATCTCCAAACAGGCCAACCAATATGTACCGCATCTCTTCCCTACACCAAAAATCCAATATCAATCCATCTGTCGCCCTTCTCTCCCCCGTTTCTGAAAGCTGCCCCTGCGTTATACATAGTGGCGGAACAAGGGAAGGGGTCCGATTCCCCTTATTTTTAGACCAAACTGAGGCCCGTAAAAGGGACCGAGTCCAACATCTTCTCGTGCAAACTGCGTGCGTGACAGTTATTTTTAAAACCCTTAATTAGATTAAGTCGATCTCTCTCAAACACGAAGCACGAAAGCGGCAAATTCTTTTAAAAGTTTTCACGTGTAAACTGCGTGACAATACAACTCACAGTAAGGGCCTGATCACATGAGTCGAGCTGGCTAACCCTGCCGAGGTGACTTTTATCACGGTATTACATGAAAAGCGAGCTTGCCCGGAGTCGCCATTTTAATATACAGATTGGAAGCAATGCGCATGAGCAGTGTGTTACCCGCTGTCCTGTTTGTCGCTCAGTTCTTTCGCCGGGCCGTCTGGCAAACGAGATTACTTGGAAAATTTCCACCCGGGATCCCGGCATCACAATACTGGGGTCCCAGCTAACAAGTCTGGCTGACTGGTTCGGTTGTGATATAATCGCAAAGTTGAGTTTTGTTGAGTGTAGCTTAGGTGCCGAGAACGCTGAAAAGCGAGCCAGCCTGACTCATGTAACAGGGCCTCACCAATATTTTTCAAAGCTCCCGGAACATAAACACAAAATTTCAGCCCCCATCCCTCCTCTCAAAACCTTCAGACCCACTTTTCTATATTAACTGAACTTTCCCTTCATCCACGTTCTCTCCATACAAGTATAAAAAAAATAATCGAAAAGCAATCTTTCACAGAAAGCCAAACAACGTTAAAAATAAGTACAATTATGTTTTCGAATATTGATAAGATCTTTTACAACCTCTTCATGTCAGCAGACCGTAACTACACTACCCCTTCATAACCAAATTTGAACTCCCACTGGTTACTCCTACGAGAAACTAGTTTCGGTGATTAACAACCTACAGCCATTATTTGACCAAATTCACGTCCATTTCAACCAACCCATAAAATAAACAACGCTACTGCACTACTCACACATCCCTAATACACATAAAAAACTTCACGCACGCCTAGTTCACCGACGCCCAAATATACCTTCCGTCAGCGTCTTGTTGCCTTTATTTACAGAACGACGACCGCAGATTGCCCACGAGGCTGAGAAGTCCGTGGGCATTCAAGAAAAGGCTCCTGGCCCAGGTATGGTCTTACAATTCAATATCTTTTTATACAGAGGTTAGTTTCTAAAGAAATTGCGCTGCTGCATTTGATGGCAACTCTTTAATCTGGAACCCGCAGTCCGGACATGGAATAACGGAAAAAGTGGGATGTAAAGTCTTATCACCAGAATCAACTCCTCTAGTCATTCAGCCTTCTCCTCTGTCCTAGAAATTTATTGCCTTGTGTCTTTTTATATCTGTCAAGATTGCCCGGCAAACGCCTGTAGAGTTCCAACGAGCAACAGGTACAATCCCTACACATTCATAGTTGGAGCCCTGAAAGCAGACACCCTTAGCATTAAAACATTTTTTCTTTCAGAGAGGAGACTCTCTAAGAAACTCGTTAAAATGTATATTTTTTTTATTTTGTTGATCCATGACTTAGTGTCGGCTTATGAAGGCATGTCCACGTACAGGAGGTTTTTACATTATGTAGTGCATAAGCCAACACTACCTCTCTTGTAAAGTAAATTATTCTTCAAGCCTCAACGGTGTCCGCACACAAAAGGTTCGATCGACTTTACTCATTCCTTTAGAAACATACACATAATCGCAATCATTTTGTCATAAAAAAAATAAAAACAGAAAAAGGCCACCACAAAAAAAAGACGATAACTGTTTACATTGACACCATCTAAGTTAATAGAAAGTAAATGGGGTGCCCCAGAGCCGTCAGACCCAGTATTTCTGAATGAAGTAAGTTGTGCCTTATTACTTCCTATTTAGCGTTTTTTTAATTTCTGTTTTTCAATGACAACATTATTGCAATTTGCCGTACATCAGGGAAAATGTCCGTTTTAATTTGTGAGCATCATTCTAAGCGATAATTTTGTGGGTTTTTTGTGAGTGCAATGAAGTGACGGAAACTCTAGATCTACAACAGTGACTGCTCTAACCACTACTTAGCTACAGGACCAATCGAAGCAGGTCATAAGAAAAAATAATGCTAAAACTAAAAAAATATAAATTACGCTTGTATTAAGACTGGACGTAACGCAGACCAATTTGTTACTTTTTGGATGTTTTCATAAAGTTTGCATCGCTCATTTGTTTTGCAAATCACCCTTATACACTCTCTGACTTAACTCTAGCG
>BOPM01000042.1:646487-663946 GCA_022179025.1 Porites australiensis
AATCAAGTTTCCCGTCTCACACTCTTTTTGCCAGAGAACTGGCACAACTAGTTTTCTTAAGGAGCTAAATCTTAGATAGATCTGCAGTGTCAGATCCAGGCCTTGAAACAACGGAGAGCCCGGTCATCCAGACCCTTAGATAAGGGGGAGGGGGGCGGTCTCCCCCCTAATTTTTTTCGGCCCTTAAGGCCTCAATTTGGTCTAAAAATAACTGGGGGGGCCCTCCCGGGATCTCCTACTAATCTGTCTTTTTATGCTCGTGCAACCTTCATCTCATGCTCATTGTAAGCGCTTATATATCGCTTTATCAAAGTACATACCGCTTTCATCTTTTCTTTCTTTTCTTTCTTTATTTCTTTCCTTCTTTTCCTCCTTCTGAGGAGCCGTTCAATGACAGATTGCACAGAAGGTTAAAACGTAAGTAGTTTTATTATACCCAAACTGACACCTAATGTTACAATAAAACTATGACAGTAAACCTATGTGAAAACTTTACAAAATAAGATCTGATATCACTTACATAAATTATATATTCATACACTAAAAAAAACTGTTGAAAAAGCCAAAATTAAACAACTGAACCGTCAAAGAAACGTCAGAAACTGTGATTGCAGTGCGTACTGTGAGTGCGCGCGACAAGGATTGGGGTCCGAATGCTTTTGCTCCATCGCTGTGCTTTGCGTAAGTTTCACGTGACAGATGGTCAGAACAAGCGCGATCAGAATGCGATGTGTAGAAGCCTGCAAACGCGCGTGATTAGTGGAAGTCCAAACGAATGATGGGAACATACACGCGACGCATGTGTAATAACAACCTGGAGATTAGGATTGCGGGCTCCTCTTGTTTCGCCCGCAACAATGAAAAAAATAACCTTATTACAAAATTGAGCATTAAGTGTTGCTAGGAGGTTTTTAAAACAAACTAGTCCATGCTAGCCAGGAGAGAAGCTCATTATCTCTTGTACTAACAAATCAAAACCGAGGAAAAAAATAGGAAGTAAGTTTTCCATCAGCTCAGTTCAGTTTGACGCATTTAGTTTTAAAAAACTGTATTTAGAAAAGGCCATGTATTTAGAGCTCCATATTCGGATAGTTTCTCCGACGTTTTGTGCTTTAACCTGATAAAATAAGAACTCATTTATACTTTGATAAATATTCCGGAGTACGATCTTGGCGGGGATCGTACGCCATAATCCAGAGATTCTCGCGTTGTGTTCTTAACAGAATTAATTGGTAATAGCTCTTTCAGTTTTCTATTATTCATCAAAATGAGGCATGTAATTTCAAATTGTGCTCGCGCTACGCGCTCGGCCGACTGGTTTAAAATTACTTTTGAAATCAGCACTCGCCCCATTACTCCCTGAATTGTACTCCACTAAGTTCTGTTATCATAACTTATAAAAAGACATCGGAAATGAGTTCGTTTTGCAATATTAACTACAAACATTAACTTACCACTAGAACGTGACTCTTCTCTTCTGTCCTCTTCCATTGCTCTGAACCGAGAATGACAAAATTGTGACGGTGACCATACACAATAAAGTAAACTTGATTAAAATTGCTAATTAGTTATGGAAGGAAAAATAGCTGATTACAACACTACATATTTCGTAGGGAATACGGCACAAATTGTAAATACAGATTAGGTAATTCTGAAATAAAAAATAGTGCGCAGTCATGATTACGCTCTAATTTCACTGTTTTCTTTATTAACTTGAAAATAGGGACGAGATAATTCAGACAGTGACAATAATTCCAAGTTAGACTAACAAATGAAAGCAATGAAATTAGAGTGTTATCATGGTCTTTTCAGCTATTTCACGGGTTGTGTTCCCTGGGGAAGAGCTTGCACATCTCCCATGCAATTAAAGCATTGTCTTCAATTTCTCTCCGCTTGGGACGACTGTATAATACCCAACAGAAAACAGAAACAAAGGTTGCGCAATTTTTTTTGTGTATTTAATATGGGAGATGTGCAGTGCACTTGGTGAATAGTGGCTACTCAGTTTTTTACTAAAATCACTCTAATGCTTTAAGTGCACATCACCTCCAAGTTGATAAAACTTTGACGAGTTCTACGCGCTTTCAGCTTTAAAACGAGGTGCAATTTGCGTGAATCGGATAAGATATTAAACATTTGTAAAAAAAAGCTGAGATTTCTTGGATAATTTACTCAATTTCTCTCCCGTCCTCCTTCCCCTTCTGGGCCTCCCCCGAGCTCGCGAGGTTTTGCGATACATGTATTTTTATTTATTGGAGTGATATCACTGGCCGATCCAGGAGAGGGCCCCCGGGCGGGGAGGGAGGCCCCCCCGTTGTTTTTTACCAAACTGGGCCCCAGAGGGCCGTTAAACATTTTTTTGAGACCGCCCCCCCTCTCTTATCTGAAGGTCTCGATCCGCCACCGGATATGCACTTTAATGGCTTGCCTCACTGAAATGCTCAAAAATTGTTGGCAATTGTTGGCAACACACTAGGAGTGCGAGACGGATCTTGCTAGAATGACAACGAAAATTGGATTTTCTTATTTTTTTTTCTTGTGTGAACAAAGTTTTTGCTGTGACGCTTGGATATCTTTCCTTAAATGTTGACATCTTAGTGTACACTTTCTTTCACCTCGTCTAAATGCCTTTTTACTGTCCGTTTTTACTAAGGATTACTTAAGGATTCGCTTGTAGTTTGCTTTGCTGACCGCGGGGAAGGGGAATAGGACTGGTGTGTACGCGGAGATTTTCGTTTCATGAAGTTTACAACTTTTAGCTATATAAAGATATATTTTTATTTTTCTGGTCTTACTTTTTTCCTATACTTTTAGTAGCCTATGGGCTCCTGATACCTTTTTTATACCCACGACATTTACCCATGGTGATTTTCATTTCATAAATTTTTTAACAATTTTTTTCTACTTTTTTTTCAATTACTTTACTCTATATTTTCTATACTGATTTTTTACCCATGAAATTTTCCCACACCCACGATCCACGACCTCTACCCACGACATTTACTGAGCGACACTCGTTAACCGGACATGCGCTTCAAGAGGCCTACACTTTCCACTTTTTTTTCTCCTAAAAACCCTTTACTCATCGCTCAATTAAAGCATGTCTAGTGTGGTTACATGTGCCTCGTCATCTTTCTCAAATGAGGTTTTAACTTCATACTTAACAGTGTGATCTAAGAATCGTGGAGATAGATATATTCATAATTCCTCAGATCATACAAAAGTCTAATCCAATTATTGCTTTATTATTCGTCCAAAATGATTACTGGTTAAAAAAAAAAAAAAAAAAAAAAACAGCCAAAACAAGTTTACCTCGATCCATGTTAAGGTCCTGTCTTCGGTTGCTTGTTTCTCGGCAAGTTCAGGGGATAAAGGGATGTTCAATTTCACAGATATTCTCCAAATAGCAAATGTCGTCCATCGAGTTGTATTCTTGCTGTTCTTGCTACCGTGAAACATGTGAAATTTTGCGTCATTTTGTACTGAGCTACGAAGACAACGCAACCTCGTCCCCAGGTCTTTTCGGTTGTCATTTTCCACTAAGACGGACACCTTTCGGACCGTACTAAGTGTTAGTCTCCGAGACGGGGTTCTATCGAGGGTATTTGAGGGGTAGACGCTTACCCCCCCCCCCCAAAAAAAATGCCCAGCTTCCCCCCACAAAATATCGGAGCTAAGTGTAACATTGTCAGAACGTGATCACGACTAAAAAATAGAATAAAATACCACTGTAACATTTCTCAAAATTGGGTCTCAAAATGCACCAGATTGCATCTCAGCGCATATTCATTCAAAAAATTTCCGGGGGAGCATGCCCCCGGACCCCCCTAGGAAGCGGACTTCTCCCCCAAAACGATAAATCCTAGATAGAACCCTGGGAGAGATGTCCGTCTTACAGACAGTCAAATAAAGGGAACAAATAGAGGTAGGGACCAACCCAACAGTATCGCAAACGTCTTCCAAGTTTAATCAACGCTAGCTGGATATGAAGAATTATCCGTGGGGTTTAAGCAAATCAGAAACGGAGAACTATTTTGAATGAATAATAATAGTTAAAGTTCAATATTACAAAGAGCACACCCAATCATATAGGCTGCAAAATAAACGTTTATGATAAAACGAAGAGGTCAATACTATTAATTATTATACTATGTACAATTTTCTGGTCACATTTTTCTTAAAAATTATTCATACCAATCTTACGTGGCTGCAAGAGCCATCAATATTTACACTTCAATAGTAAATTAAATCTATCTTAAACCAAATTGTAGCTTGGTTAACTCTATTAAATCCCTGTTAAATGTGAATGATGCATAAGATATGTGTTGCAGGGGCGGATCCACGATTTTTTTAGGAGGGGGTGCACTCGTCTCTTGCTCTACTTCAACACCAATAAACCACATAGATTTTTTTTCATAATACCAGTTGTATTAGAAAACCGCAGGTCATCTCGGGGGGGGGGGGGTGCACACCCCCTGCACCCTCCCCTTAGATCCGCCCCTGCGTTGTCAAGGTAGCAACCCACTCTCAATAATCATCTGAAAGTTACATGTGACATTTCTTTGTAAGCTCTTTCTGAGAATTTGGTGCTACGTCAAGACCCTTTCATTTCATGATCATATAGCTAATTTTCTTAATTTTCATTATTGTCTGCTTGAAAATGTATCAAAATGTATTGTAACAAAATCCATTCTGTTAACCCCAATCACCTCTAGTATTTAAATCATTTAGATCTGGAAGCGATTTGGGTTAATATTCTTTATACAACGAAAAATGCTGAACAAACTACCATAATTTTATTAAACCTGAAAATACTGTGAAAATTCTTCTCTATCATTTCATCAACCTATACCTACGCAAGAATTTGACATTTTATGATTTTTCATTCTTAGATAATTATGCTGGACGCATTCAAGCGTCAAAATGTTCCTCTTAATTTTTCTTGTTAAATGCTTTGACAGGCAAAAATGACCACCCGATCATTGGACAAATCCACTTTAACCCTTTAAGGCTTAAGATCCACATACAAATTCTCTAAACTGATCTTCATACATTTCCTTTAAGAATTAGTTGAGAGAATTTGTTCAAAGATCAAAGCATTTTCCCTTAGGTGATCATTTTATTTATTCTTATAAACTTTTCTCTTAATGATGTACTGATGTTGTTAAGAGAAAATTGATGTTGGTCACTCTTGGCACTTGAAGAGTTAAACAGCAAACCACCACGTTACACTGCCATGGTAGGCGAGACAGACAGGCAAAGATGAGAGTAGAGAGAAGTATTACGTCACATCACCATGGTAGCAAAATTTCTGGATCACGATGACCGTTGCGACAGTAGCAAGAATGGCAAAAAAGCTACAGCTTTAGATTGGCAAAACAACAACTTTGCAGTTGCTGCTTTTTTGTACATTTCTTGGCCGTCGTTGCACAACTGCAACATGAAACTTCCTAATTGCACACGCCCACTTTATCGAGTATGTGAACGAAACACTAACATTTTCTTCATTTTCTAAACTTAAATACAGTCCTTTCGGAGTCATCCCCAGAAAATTTTGCCAACATTTGACAAATTAAACGAAACTGAATAAGGGCGATGAAGTTTGAAACAATGCAAATTCAATTTTAAAGTGACATTTTCATCCAGAAATTTTGCTACCATCATGGCAAAATGACTTCTCCTCTCAAGTGTTTGTTTATACAGGTAAGAACACGCTTTCGTATTCATCAAAGTCACTGTCATCATCAGCTGGTTCTTCATTGTCAAGCTGTGCACAAGAAAAAAAATACATTAAAATATACAATCATTCAATAAAATAGTTTATTTACCCACATACGGTCAACCCCTTGTAAGCGACCACCAAAATGTGAAGATTTACTGGTCACTTATTGGAGGTGTATTGAACCATA
Organism: Porites australiensis; assembly: GCA_022179025.1. Classification (NCBI taxonomy): domain Eukaryota; kingdom Metazoa; phylum Cnidaria; class Anthozoa; order Scleractinia; family Poritidae; genus Porites; species Porites australiensis. The sequence goes on from BOPM01000042.1 coordinate 652,397, forward strand.
GGGAATATCTTTCAAGAAGAGGTCTGAACACATCTACTTATTGGAAGAGAATTTAATGTACACAGTATCCAAGTTAGGATACAAGTAGATATAGTTGGACAATGTTGTTTAATAGTGAACATTCTCTGTGGCGAAAATAGAGATCAAAGCTTGCAACAGGTGATTGCCTATACATCATACAAACGTTTCTTTCATAGGTTAGTGGATAGATGGAACATTCTGCCTTTTGAAATCTGCTGTGCTTCAAATGTCTGCATTTTTAAATCTAAAGTTCTGAAATTTTTATTGAAATGTAAATAACATATATTGGCTTGTATATTTCACGTAATGTTATTGCTACAGGTAGTATTTGTTTAAATATTTTGTATCATAATCTACTTTAAATAAGGTGACTTGCACTTGCACTTGCACTTTTTATTTGAATGTCAATGTATTTTGCATGAAAGTACTAATTGGGGACACTATATTTTACGTCTCCAACTGGAGATGGGACCACCATCCATGCCACACGAAGGTCTAGCCTGGTTCAGTGCAAAGGGAGTACCTTCATTTCTCGGTTATTTTAAGACCCCGAGTATTGGTCCGGCCCCAGCAATCGAACCTGCGACCTCCCGCTCTGCAGTCAACACGCTCTACCGACTGAGTTAACACTGCCGCGGTTACTTGTTTCTATATGGGGTCGCTGGAACCCTTGTACAAATCGTCGTACATCACCGGTTACAAAAACAATGGGGAACCACGTGTGCTTTGAATAATAGCACTCTCTCTTAACTAAAATGTGGATATTGTGAGGGCATCTCTGAAAACAAAACAAAAAAAACCTACAGCAACAGCAACAATGCTCGGCTCAAAACTATTGCCAACATACCTCTGCAAGTTCACTTTGTTCAAAAAATTTTCGTAACACACCGGAGAAACAAGCAAAAAAACACATGACATTGACCTGAAAATCTCCATGAAAGTCTTGTTCCATTGCTCACCTACCTTTCCTTTCACCTAATCCTAAGATCCTAAAAGCTTTCCTAAAAACTCTTCCCACCAAAATGAAGCCTACTAAATGCCCAGCAAGAGAAAAAAAAAATGACGCAAGAAAAGCGAAAAAAGAAGGGAGGAGAGAAAGCGAAAAGTAAAAGTCAAGACTGCTGAAATTTTGCTTTCTGCGCATGCCTGAACTTCGCAAGCTGATATTTTGCATCTGGATCAGAAGGCCGCTAAGTGTACGACCTGTAAACCGGTTTGTGGTAAGTTTTAGCTCTTTATAGCATGACAGTGACCAGAAAACCACTCGACTAGCTTCAAAACGCGTTTTTCGGCAAAATCTCCAGGAGCGAATGGGTTAAGATAATGTTTATGATTAAATGATGATTGCGTGCACTGATGACGATGAGTGATGACGACGACTTACTGGCTTAGTTTCATAGTTAAGCAAAGCGCCCAGTTTATTTTATGGAGCTAATTCAATTACATACAGTAGAAATCAGAAATACAACTGTATATGGGGTCTAAAAATAAGTGTACGTAAAAGACCTAAGACATAAAATACTGCCGGAGCAATTGAGGTGTGTAAGGTGACAAGATTGGTGTTAGAGTTTCTTCCCAGATGAATTGACTTCTAGAAAATTGCCCTACTAATCCCAATGGGAAGGACTGCCAAACTTTATCAACGGCAAAACGGAATATTGAGAGCTTGTTATAATTGGTGCACAAGTAATTTGACCTGATGGGCACATCAAATAGCAACGTAGAAACAAACAAAAAAAAACACTGTAGACATGCAAACACTAGTAATAAGAACGTAACAAATATTAGGGCAGGGGCACCGCAACAGCTAAAGCCAATTACTGCGGACCCAAAGTTACTTTAAAACATGAATCCCTGGAAAACCACCATTGAAACGATAGTGTTGCGGCAGGACATTATTCAAACCATAGATGTTTTAAGTAATAACAACTCGGTGTTTCAAAAACCGTCACCACTGAAAGGCGTGGATCGAGTTTACTAAAAATGGGCCAGTATGAAAGAGAAGTGGCGAACATTTCAGTTCTCTTTGTCACAGTTTAACTCTTTAAGCCCTAAAAGCGGTCAGCATCAAATTTCTCCTTGTAATATCAATGCTTTGTAGAACAGGGTGGTCACGAGAATTACGGACATGATCACACAAGATGAATTTGCTTGATATTTTATCAACTTCTCCCCACTACTTCTGTAGGAAATGAATAGGGGCAACAAATGAGAATTCAAATTTTGATCTTAAGGTTTAAAGATTTAAAACTGAGAAGCAAAAGAGATGAGCCAAAATATAAAATAAAAGGGCTCTCGATTGAAGACTTACTTTCCTCCTCGTCTTTCTTCCTTCTCTCCTCCCACCTCTTCTCTACTTTTCGCTCCTTAAATATAGGGAAAACAGGTTTGTTAATATCTATATAGTTTAGTTGGTATAATGGGCAAACAGCCTTTGAGTCAATGAACAAACTTTTGTGAACTTTTTATCTTGTTTGGGCAAAAAATACAGATGATTGCAGCTAACTGACTAAATAGACATCACTATAGTCATCACAACGATGTGCGATTTACTCTGTTAATTCCGCAAGTCCCCATAAAGAATACTTCATCGCAGGTTAATATGATATAGGGTCTAGTACATTGTATAGGGTAGCAAAATTCCACTGAATCAGGTCTGATATTGGCTAAGGTTCCCAGGCTCCCAGTGGCGCATTACCAAAGTACCTTCCCCGGGCTACATGGACAGATTCGCAGTGATAATAATGATTGAGCCGAACGAGGACCCGTGTCTTACCCTTGCCTTCAATTTTCTTCTTTTTGTCCTGTTCAGAGTCGTATCGTCCTGGTGTCCCATCTGGGAAATAATTCCAGTAGAAATCGATTAATACAAAAAGGAGAATATAAAACGAAACAAGTAGCTGCCCTTGTTTTCCAATGAGTTACTCCAAATCCAAAAATATGCATTTGCTTGTGCGAGAGAAGAATGAAATATGAAGGAAAGGCAGTCTAAGACCGCTTTTACAATTACTCTAAATTTGAGGTCTGTGAACGTGATTCTGCTTATGTAAAACACTGTCGTGAGAGTGTTTTCTGACAAACGACTGGACAAATCCACTGACGAAGAGCAGGAAGAGATGTCGGAGATGTCGTGTAATGGATATCCCGTTCGGATGAATCAACAAAACAAACATTCCAGGGAAACGGAGGGCGGAGAAGTTAACAGCGACAACAATAACAAATGATTATCCTGACTAATTTTCCTCAAATATATCTTTGAATTCATAACAAAAACAGCGTCTACCGGCAGAATTTCGCGGAAATAACCCTTTCCTGAACCCTTTAAATATATTACTTTTCCCACTTAAAGTTTTCGTTGGCAGCGTGGCGCAGTGGTCTAGGACTAGCCGACCTTCCATTTAGATGGTCCAGGTCTACTCTACGCCGAGCCTGCCTCAGTCGCTCGCCTCCACCTTGCGAAAAACGAAGCGCCCGAGGAGGAGCTGAGGTTGACGCTGAGCTGCTTTTTCTTTGCTGTATACTTTTTCTCGCTTATATTCTTACCGCGCGAGTTTGTAACGTTAAGGTGACGCAGTTTTAAAAATATATAGTACATTCGGTCATTTCGATGGAACTGCGTGAACTCCACGCTTGCGGTCTTCTATCTACCTTAATCCTACACGGATTTGAAAAACAGTGCAAACACTTGAGAACTGATCATCTGTAGTTTCAGTTTTCTGATCCACCCAGCTTATAGCGACCCACAAGATACAAACTGTATTTGCAATCCCTCATTTGTTTGTGGCGTAAGGGCAAATCCTCAAATAATGAATAAACCTCTGTAATAAAGCACTTTTCGTAATGAATGATATTCTTTTTTCCCAAAATAGTAAACAACAACATGGAAAAAACTATGATATAACAAAACATGACAGAGCAAACAAATTCAGTTTGCCTTATCATTCTATCCATTTCATTCACGACTGAATTTTCATCGTCGAAATTTTTTCCGTGGCATTTAAAAAGAAATCATTATTTCTATCTAGTACCTACCTCTTTTAACTGTCTTCTTCTCTCCTTCTTTTTTTCTTTCCTCTTCTTCCTTTTCATCTTTACTAATTAGTGATATCCAATGATATAAATTAAGTCAAACTTAAATTAAGTGCATCTAGTCCTTTGTAATCTTTATTATTTTAATCAAAATAGTTCTCTTGAGGGTACCACCTTTGCCTTTTCTCTTTTGTTTGTTTTTTTTTTCAACTCAATCTCTATTTGTCTTTTTCTTTTCCTTCGCTTATGTAGTTTTCTGGCTTATCGGATGCTGAAAACTTGTATGCGTTTGGCCCTTTGTTTACCACAAAGGCTTCAAATCTCGAAAATCTGGCTAGACATGTATTAGTGAAAATATTTGTATGATTTTTATTTCTCTCTTGTTATTATTTCCTATATTAACCCTTTTTACATTTTTTTTTCAGAAAAAAAATTTACATTTTTAACAAAATTGAGTTAAATGGGCTCTCCATCTCTACTACCTCTGAAGCTAGTCTGTAAGTCTAATATTCAGTTTTTGCAGCAGAACACGTGATAACAGCTAGTGGCGATAAGAGTGAAATCTATGAAAAATGAAGGGTCTAACTTCCCATATTAAAGAAGATTGCGATGGGACCATACAGGGAGTCTTCTTAAGCTTTTACTTCAAATGTATAAACGAAATTTCCACCTTTCTCTTGTTTTGTTAAGGCCGATTCCGGATCCTTTCCATTTGATCTGGAATTGAAAATAACGTTGTCATCAATTATTATACGTTTAGATAAATCTTAGCTTCGCTGTGTGTATTACATGAAATTGTACTGATCCATGGTTGCAGATATAGTTTCTGAGTTTCACGTTTGGATCAGTTAAGGTTTCTCTGAAACTGACACCTCCCCTAACCCAACATTTTGCCCAAAGAAAGAAGTTAGTATTAACGTTGGGTTAGGGGAGGGGTAGATGGGCAGTTTCCAAGAAACCTTAACTGATCCTCACATTTAGATGTTGAAGTGGCTTGGAGGCTTGGTCACTGAGTGAATAACATAAGAGGGGTGCCTTGCTTTGTCACCTAACCCTGTACACTGAGTCGAAATCAGCTTCACGGACACCCGGCAAATACGAACCACTCGTTATAAGGGACAGCTTTCTTTGTCCCTGGGAAAATCCCTTACACATTTTCTCTGAATTCAGGGCTTAATACAGACACCCGTGCACGTTAATGTGGACAACAGACACTTTTTCTTGCCCAGTCAACTGATTTTTAAAGAAAGTCAACCTCGCTAATACGGACACTTCATTATCAACAGTGTGCTTCAAGAGACCTTTCCTTTTAAAGGTAAAAAATTTCCTCAGGTTGACAGCAAGTCGATCGATGTTCCCAACACAGCACACAGGATGGGATGAATTTTAAACGTCAATTTCTATTTTGACTATTTTGACATCAACGAGGTACACAGAGAACATGCAGTTTTGATTAAGAAATATATACTGGATGACCGATTTTTGAGTCTTTCCATGGACTTATTTTCAGTTGCGAAATGACGGCTTTGTGAAGGTTTTTGATGTTTAATTTGACGATGTTTATGTCATCTTTTATTTTTTCGTCAATTTTCGGAAAATATCTGTTCGTAAGACAATTTGAGATCTAGAATTTTCGGAACACTTGTTGTAAAATTTCTTGTTGCTTGCCTGTCTCTCCTAGGATTTTCAAACATCTTTAAGATGGTATAATTGCCCACTTTTAACGGATTTTTACCCTGAAAAGGTCTCCTAGAATTTTCGGGAGCCTTTTTTCGGCTTAAATTTTCGAAACGGTAAGTTTTAATCCCTATAATTTTCGGATCACTAGACTTTCAGCTAAGAAATCCGAACAGATGAAAAAGTTTTAGGGGATAAAAATATGCCTATATCTACCGTTTACATACTACAACACGTTTAACAATGCTGTGGTTAAGTGGTTTTGAACTATATTCTCGTTGGATGCCCCTGTTAAATTACTTGACCCTCTTAATACCGACACTTTCCATAGCCCTTTAGTGCCCTCGTAGGTATTAACAGGGTTTGACTGTTTTAACACTGTTTTGTTCCATCCCTGTGAAAAGCGTACTTACTGTTTGTCTTCCTCTTGGTAGGGGTGTGCCGCCTGGGTCCTTAAATCTTGACCCTATTTCAGATCAAATAATATCGTTTTTCACAACAACCCGCGTTTTCAGACCTGGGGCCCGTTACTCGAAAGACCCGATAACTTTTCCGGTTCGAAATCAAATATTCACATCGAAAAATAAAGAGTAACAGCGTGGGACCTGGCTAGCAAAATATTCCATTTTGTTTCATTAACTGATAGTTTTATGATTTTAGATGCAAAACTATTGAAACCTTTATCTTTGATGTAAACGGCAACAGCTTATCGGGCCGGTTAATTATCGGGACTTTCGAGAAACGGGCTCATGGCGCGGCCTGTAAAATTCATAGCCGTTTTCAGATATCCAATTGAAGTCATTATGTAATCAAGTACTTCGATTAGAACAGCAACAAAAATGAGATTTCTTAAATTCCATTTCCAATTCGCATATTTCTCTTTCTTTCCTACTCATTTGGCATTAAAATGATAAATACGTTCATACGCTTCGGTAATTCCCTCGAAAACCATACCCGATTCCAGGACCAAAATGGGCAAAGTGTATGGAGAGTTTTTCACATGACGTGACGACGGCCATATTGGTGTCCCAAAACAATGAGACAGTGGACATGTTGGTGTCCCAAACAAATCCTGTGGTAATTGAAGTCTCTTCTTATGCAAACCCTTTTGTTTGTTCCAATGAATTTGTATAGAGGGTGGCCACGTGAGTGAAAACACTCCATGCCCGTTTTCAGACCAAAACGACACAAAAACCATACCCTTTGGGACAACACATACCTCTTTAGCTTATATAAGGGAGTACCCACGTGATCGGGATCTCACGATATCTCCAGACTGATCTCCATTAAAGGATTATTTGAGAGAATTTGAAAGGAGAATCAGTATTTGATTCTAATTATTTCAATGGAGTGCCTGTAAACTAACTGTAATAAGCTATGAGCATTTTCCAGTATAATCAAGCCTTTTATTTTTTTAAAAAAGATCAAAGTCTTTTCCTTCTACTTTTGTTACTATTCTATTAGTATAAATATTATTAAGAAAAAACAGATTGTGACCAGGGACATAGGCTTCCACTTTGTTTCTTTTTAGCCTTATAATGCATTTGTACTTTTAACATACATATTGCCTTGGCTAACCCTGCAATTTATTGCATGGCTTCCATTTCTTTATACAGTTAGGTGTACTTTAATAAGCCTATTATACTTGCTTTAGTAAATAATAAATTAAAACTGCACCTGCGACCGCGGTTCCATTCTCTCCGCTCCTTAAAAAAAAGAAATCTCACTTTAGATTATGATATACTTCATGTAGTTTTTAGTTACGGTAATATTTGCGTATAACCACATACATTTTATTAGGCATACGGCAATTTCACACTTTTTCTCACAAATAGTTTAATATGAATAGAATCTCGACAAGAGTCAGGTGAAGAGTGAGTCGAAACATGTTTGTATAATGAATGTATGAGGTTATACGGAAAGATTACCCTTAATCCTTCTTGCACTCAGATGGTCATTGATTGCTCACAGCTCGTGTGCAATAAAGTAATCTCCGTAACCTAAAAAGCGGCCGAGTTTAGGTAGCACAGGAAGTATTTCGGCTATTTTATTAATCCAGACCCCTCTTATCAAACTAAATCTCAGCGAAATAAATTGAAAACGCCTTTGTCACTCGCAAATGTTATTGTAAGGTTTCGTTTAGCCGTTTGGGTAAAACAATGAAATAGCTTCAGTTTAGCAGGGCGTCAGACAAAAAAAAGTTCTAGTTACAAGTTCTAGCGGTGGTGTCATTGCATTCGGGATTATAAAGAAAAAACTGAAAACAGAACGGCATTCATGACCTGTCAGTGCTAATTTGTCTTCTTACTTACAATACGGCATGAATCATAGACAGTTAACATAAACTGAAAATCTGAGCTGCCAAGTTCAATAATTCAATAACTCAATAGTTCAATAATTGTTACAACGAGAAAATACATACCCGTACTGGAACAAGCAGCCTCGTCCATGATGTTGAGTGATCAAAATGGGCAACCTTCAACTGAAGTTTCTGATTATATGGAAGAAAGAGTTTCTTTTAATGAACTATTGACCAATCCAAAGTTGCTGAAAAACCGGCCGTGAAACATGAATAACATGCCTTTTTTGCCTCTGAGGATTATGCAATGCTTCGCACTCAGAGTGATACATCATGGACCATGAACTGTAAAGTTAGATAATAGGCCCACTGATTACGTACAATTGGAATAATAGGTAATTAAGAGATATCATATCACTTAGGGAATTCTATGATGATTCAGTGGTGTTTTGTAATAAACTTTAAAATTTATACTAGGGCAACATTAAGATATTTTCCTATGCAAAGATTGTTACAAAAAAAAAAAGAAAAAAATTAGACAACAGGAGGAAAAGGTGAACTGGGAACGCGGAAAAGGCAAGGGAAACTTGAAAGTAAAACTGAAATGGGAACGAAACATAGAATCGGAGAAATGGAAATGAAATTACTGCTGGAGGACTAGGGCTGTTTTCCTGTTCTCTGTTTCCCTCTCCTTGATTTATGTTACACGCTATCATCCATCACTGAAGGGGAATCAAATAACCTAGTGTTCTTAATAGGACAATTGCACGATGACGATATTTGACTACAACTACCACAATTCATTTCGGTTTTGCTTTGTTATTTAAATTTGTCAATCCCGCTGAGGATTACAGAACAATAGCCTTAATTTGCATACGAAAACAACAAACTCAAGGATTCTGATAGTTGTAGTCAAATGACGTCATCGTGCAATTGTCCTATTCACTTCTCAGATCTTCGGCTTTCTCTAGAAAAACATGCGCAGCCGCGGCGCTAAGTTATTAGGTCAAAACATGAAGGGTTTCTCAAAATCACACAACACAATCAAAATAGAGACCTTTAGATTCTAAGACGAGTACGACAACGAGTACGAAATTTTCTCAGTACTAAGTAGGGCTCGCGCGTGAATCAGCGTCATTTTGGCGGGAAAACGTGGTAGCCGTCGTCACTCTACTACGAATTTTAGAAAGAATGTCGAAGTGGGGAAAACGAGTTTTCAAATGTTGGAAGTTTTATCATTTTGCGACCGGGAGAGCGCGTAATCTCCTTCACTAAAGGTAACAGTGCTAACTTTTCTAGTGAAAAATGGTAAAATGAAGCTTTCCAGGGAGTCTATATTTTGAGAATACGCGAAAAAACTTTCAGTCAAATCTCGTACTCGTAGTCGTTCTCGTCCTAGAATCTAAAGGTCTCTATTAACTTTTTTATATGGCGCTTGGATTTCGGATCCGTCTTCCAGGCCCGGGGGGGGGAGGGTACTCCCTTATATACGCCGTACAGGTGTGTGCCACCCCATTGGGTAGGGTTTTTGCGCCCTCTTGGTCTGAAAACGAGTCTACACTTTGTCAAGCCTCCCACGCATACGTTCTTAGGGGTTCGTCACGCGTTCCTACCCAACGAACGTTCGTGGGAGAAGAATGATTGCGTGACGAACCCGTAAGAACGTCTGCGTGGGAGGCTAGACTTTGCCCATTTTGGTCTGAAATCTGGTATGGTTTTCGAGGGAACTACGGGAGCGTTTGATCGTACCTACCGTTTCAATTCCAAGTTTCAATTTCTGAGTAAGAAAGAAAGAGAAATATGCGAATTCGAGAGGGATTTGAATAATTTTTTTTGTTTGCGCTCTAATCTAAGTAATGACAACATAATTTCTGCCTAAAGGCCAGGTCTGAAAACGAGTGTGGAGTTTGGAGCCGGTCTAGTCTGAAATCGGGTGTGGAAAATTAAATTTTTTTTGTCCGAAATCGGGTCAGGATTTGCAGAACCGGGCGGCACACCCCCACCAAGAATTGCCAGGAGTACTTCCCCCGGGCTTCCAGGATAGTGATTGGATCTACCTACCTCCATGTTAACAGGCCCTAGGTAACGTGATGATATTCTGATTGTTTTGATGGCTTTGTCGACGTAAGTGCAATTTATCTTGTGATTTTAATGAATCTGAGTGTAGTCGGTTCTTAAAGGTAGGCATGTTTAGCCAACTTAGCCAACTACGGAGCAAGTACCTCAAATATCTACTTTGTCATACTACACTAAATACATCTCTATATTTGTGACGGTTATCATGAATCCATTATCCCAAAACAAATAACTTCTTCACAATAATCATAGAAAATAAGGAAAGAAAAAAGAAAGATACCCACACCATAACTCACAAGCAAGGCTTTCTAGAAGTCCTTTACTTTTTTCCTGGTTGGTTATGCCATTTTTCCTGTTTGGCGCGAAATTCACCGGTTTAAAATTTTACCGGTGACGTTATGACAATTGACCTATAGGACAGTGAGTGATATTTCTTGTCGTTCCCAACACCAGCATATGTCTATCATTTTTTCTCGCAACTCGACCTCGAGTCTTAGTCGCTCGCTCGGCCGCTAGCGACCTCATGCATTGAAGCTCGCTTCGCTCACTTTTAAGAACTTATTAGAGGTCGACTTTTTAGCAAGTCTTCACTCAAGCGAACCAACAATGGTTTCTGCAACACATTGGAAGCAAAATGTTTCAACCTCGTCCCCAGGGCCGTTTCCCACCGATTTTTCAAGGGAAAAGCCGTTGAGGTTGAAAATTTTTTGGATGAAAACAAACTGATAAAGTCACTTCAAAAACTATTCGCACTATTTCAAACTTTACCCATCTTATTCAATTTCATTTAATTTGGCAAATCTTGGCAACGTTTTCTTTGGGACATTATCTAAAGTTATCTAAGTTTAGAAAAAGAGAACGACAATTTTTGCTGTGTTCACCTACTCCATAAAGCGGGTTCGTGAAATTAGGAAGTTTCATGTCGTAGTGGTGCAACGAAGGCAAAGAAATGTACAAAATAGCGTGATGCACGTGCAAAATTGTTGTTTGTCAATATAAACATATTATTTTTCGACGTTCTCCTTGCCGTCGCCGTCGTCGTTGGTTTGTTGTCATCCAGAAATAACTGCTACCACGGTAACGTGACGTCACACTACTTTTCTCTATAGTGTCGACGGAATCATTGCTTATATGATTTTTTGAGAAATTTTGGATGATGTGTGCTTTATTTTTACCACCGTTTTCGTTGATACGCGACTTTCGAAAACAAAACACCCGCGGAAACGTTTCCAAAATTTCCGTCAATCATGCATGTTATCGACAGATCGGATCGAAATCCACCAATCACAACCACTAGTGTGACCTTCTGACCTTCTTTACGTCATGCTAGCGGGCTGTGATTGGTGGATTTCGATCCGATCTGTCGATAACATGCATGATTGACGGAAATTTTGGAAACGTTTCCGCGGGTGTTTTGTTTTCGAAAGTCGCGTATCAACGAAAACGGT
>BOPM01000042.1:677326-692897 GCA_022179025.1 Porites australiensis
TACTAATTGGGGACACTATATTTTACGTCTCCAACTGGAGACGGGACCACCATCCGAGCCACGCGAAGGTCTAGCCTGGTTCAGTGCAAAGGGAGTACCTTCATTTCTCGGTTATTTTAAGACCCCGAGTATTGGTCTGGCCCCAGCAATCGAACCTGCGACCTCCCGCTCTGCAGTCAACACGCTCTACCGACTGAGCTAACACTGCCGCGGTTACTTGTTTCTATATGGGGTCGCTGGAACCCTTGTACAAATCGTCGTACATCACCGGTTACAAAACCAATGGGGAACCACGTGTGCTTTGAATAATAGCACTCTCTCTTAACTAAAATGTGGATATTGTGAGGGCATCTCTGAAAACAAAACAAAAAAAACCTACAGCAACAGCAACAATGCTCGGCCCAAAACTATTGCCAACATACCTCTGCAAGTTCACTTTGTTCAAAAAATTTTCGTAACACTTTCCGCAGTGGAATCAAGCAGATGATGAAGAAAGGAAACGAAGAAGCCAGGACTGTTAACTTGACGGCAACCAGCAGCGCTAAGCAGATTAACTGGATTATGGTGTAAAAATAGATTTGTTTTGTTTTCACCTGAAATAACCATAGAAGAACCATGTCATAAAATAATATTATTTAATATTATTATTTTACTGTGAAGTTCAAAAAACAATGATTTCCCCAAACAGCTTTAAAAATTGTGTCATCTCAGCTTAAGTGCTTTTCTAAACATTTTTTTCGAGGGTTTGTCTCTGATTGATTGTAAAATACTATTCCAAAAGAATCTTCCAATAACGCTGGGCAGAATCTCCTGAGATTAGTTCAAAATGAGAGTATGACTACTTGATTAAATGATGCAATTCTGTAGTTCAGATACTGGTGAAATAGGTATATTAGGAAACTTTTGCTTTCTTCTTTTTGGGGACATTCTTCGTTCTTAAGCTCTCATGTTTTTTGTTAAAAAAGTTATTAAAAAAAAAAAACAGAAAAAATAGAAAAATCAATTGAAGTCTAGTAGAGCTAGAAAAAAAGCGGCCATCAAGCTCACTGGACAATGATCAGCAGATAAACAGATGATCATAACTAAGTTAAATGTACCAAATGTAAAGGTTATGAGAATTACTAAATTGATTACCAAAGGGAGAACGCTTTGATCATGAACCAAATTCTCTCAACTACTTTTAAAAGAAATGTATGGAGATCGGTCTGGAGAATTTTGGACATTGAATTTGAATACTGAAATTTCTGAAATTGAATCCATGTCATAGCTACTCGGATCTAACAAGGCTCAAGGGGTCCAAGTCTAGTGCACGGTTCTTAAAACGTCCCACAGAGCAAGGGTTGTGAGACAGGGCTTATGGTTTATCGTCTTTATCTGAGAAGACTAGGGAGTCTAACTGTTTACAAACGTCTTACGAAGGTGACTCTTTCTCCCCAGTTATTCTAAGACCCTGAGTGTTGGTCAGGCCAGGGTTTGAGACAGCGGCCTGCTGCGCAGAAGTTCATCTTATCCAATTGAGCTAATTCATACCTTTCTAACATATTGGACATCTGGGTGATATTTGGGTGGCATAAACATCATGATTAACCTGTCTATCAGTTGGATACCAGACAGCGAACACACACCAAGATACAAAAGTACACCAAACATAACAGGGACAGGAATGCGATTAAGTGCTGGAGCTAAGAGAATTGAGATACCTGTAACACAAGTGAAACACACGTGAAAATGTGTTTAATAGCTAGTAAACAGTCAGCAACATAGTCGTGTAACTAGATATAGTAATATAAATTTTATATGCCCAAAATTTAATTGGGTCACCAAAGGCGGTAGGTCGTTCGCAGTTTCTACTTGCCAACTCTGGAACAGCTTAAGTCTAGACCTTAGAAATGCAGTATCACTAGAATCCTTTAAGAATAATTATCGAAATATCTTATAATTTTAAAGAGCAGCAGGAATTACATCATTTCATAGTTTAATCATAATCGTTAATGTATTTCACTAAACGTATCATTAGCTCTTATACTCATTCATATTGATGTAGAACTTTTATATTTCCTTAGTTTTATTTATTTTGTACTTAGACTTTGTATATTCTGAATCTTATGCTTTTTGCAATTTTAACTTAGATAGAGGGCCACAAGTTTACTAGTTTCTGTAACTATTCCATGCTACCCTCTTTAAATAAAGTGTATTAATAAATAATAATAATAATAATAATAATAATAATAATTCTGTATCATGAACTAAACACTAACAATAACCACAACAACAACAACAAAAATAATTATTTAGTAGTAGTAGTATTAGTGTGCAAAGAAAGTCGTGTTCGATAGCCCGGGGCTAGTGGATTTTTCCATCGGGCTAGTGAGTTTTGTTCTTAACTTGTCCGACAGGCAAGTGCTGTTCTTGGGTGAAGTTCAAAATACAGAAGGATTGTAATCAATCCTGCCAATCAAAAAGGGTTTTGGGGCTAGTTGAAATGACTTGTGGGCTAGTAGATGCTAGCTACAGCTTGCCCGAATGGCAGGCTGTAAAACTGATTTTGTTGGCATCCTGAGTATTACAGTAGGTAGAAAAGTGTGGTTAGCAGAGATTTCTTCCAATCACCAAAATTACAAAACACATGTTACTACATTATTTTTTAGTATGTTTTAGCTCTAAAACTGACCTACATGAAATAAAGCTGAATACGTTGATATGTAGTATAGCTGATTCAAGTCAATCCCAATTCTTACCTGTGAGTACATGTATAGCAATGTTGGTGACTCTTTGCTCTTTTACTTCAACAATGTGAGGTTTTACACCAGGCGCATGAGATGTACTCCAAATTGTCAATGACTGCAGGTGAGAGACTGAGCGCACAGTTGCGGCACACATCCAAGGCAATCCCATTAACGAACAAATAAATGACAACAGTCCCATCACACACAGGTCTAAATTGAAGCCTGCTCCTTTGAGAAGTTTGTTTTCTTTCTTGTTTATAAGAACTCCGGTTAGTTCAGTTTCCATAAATAACAAAATTCCAATGAACAAAGCAGGAATTATAGCGGCAAAAATCCAACCAGATCCCATTGGCTTTGTCATACCCCCGGGATTAATAAACCATCCTCTGTCTTTATTTCGTGATGGTGTGAAGCCAGTATGAAATGGATCACCAATGGAAATCTTTTGTGTTGTGACTTTGTCATGAACAAAGATGTCAAGAAGCAACATGGAAGCCATAGCAATGACAATTCCAAAGTCGCTGACAAGTCTCCTGGCCTAATGAAAGAAAACAATAATTTTAGTTAAAGATGGCTAGTCCTTATAAGCAATTAAAAAAAACCATAGAAAACAAAGTTTTCTCGAAAAAGAATTTACCTGCAACATAATATAAATTCTATTTACATACGGACATCGACAATACGCATTATTAAGACTCAACTATGATTACACAAACCCTTTTTCCAAAAAAGTAACTTGTTCTCAGCTTGCGCATATAGAAAGCAACAAAGAAGGTTCCAAGGACCAGAATAGTGGAAAGCAAGGCAGTGTTTGGCCGCCCTTTGGTCTGTTTTGTTCCATCACAAGGGACTTCTGAGTAAGACTTCTCCAAAGGGTCCTTCTTGAACACCTGGAAATGTAATGATTATGTTCAATATTTTCCACACAGTGCTCCCTACATGTCATTGACTGTTGATGAGGACACTTAGTAGAGCAGAGCTATCGGTAAGATTTTAAGTTGATCGGTATGTACAATTTATAATTTTTTAGTAGACGATAGTTATACCTTCATTTCGAACAAACTGAAGGAGATTTTTCCCTAGGACTGTACTGGAAGGTTTTCTTGGAATATATGGTATTCCGCAATCAGAAATAAACCAGTCAGTCAGAAATAAACCAACTAAAAAAACTACTAAATCACTGTTATTTTAGAACCTAATTAAAAATAGTTTCTAATATTACATTATTTTAGGGGCACAATATTAATTGACCTTGATGGGCCCCTCTCCTTTCCATTCTTCAATATTTTTTCTTCTTTTTGTGACAACCTTATTTAAATGTAATGATCTTAACTGTAGTTTATCGCAGTATTGTAAACTTTCTATGACTTAAGCTCTAACATGTGTATGTGATTTATCTTGTACTATTTGTAATGAAATGGAAAAATAAGTGAAATGAAATGAAATGAAATGAAGGAAGGAAATAAACAGTATAGAAGTTCTTCTGGTTGATTTTTGTTCCAGCTCTTAGCTTCTTGACAGCCCTGAGTATTTTGTTCACAAATCAAGGAATTCTATGTTTTTATGACCATTTTCTTTGATTAGCCACTTTAGAAACGAGAAGGGCCGAGTAAACTTTTGCAAAGACTTCTGGCATTGTAAATGCAGACACAGCAAACAAATTAGCAAATAGCTGAATGACATCCCCGGTAACGATCTCTAAAGTCTTTGCGAAGCTAACTCAGCTGTGTTTTGTTCTCATTTTTAAAGTGGTGAATTGATTCCCGCAGTGACATTGCTCTAGAGGGGAAATAAGGCACTGATGGTCAGACTGACAGTGTGACAGTTACATGCCATTCAAATAATCCCCTTCCTCTTTAGCAGATAATATTGCTTACCGGTACTCGCAAAACCTTCCAAAAACCCCTCCACTGATTCATTAGGTTAACTTTATTATTAGTTGAGTATTAAACTTCAATATATATGGAACTCATACGCATAAGGTTTCTCTTAAAGGAAACTCAGATACTACAAACAGAATTGCAACAAACTAGTAATATTCTTACCTCTTCTAAAAAGTGAATAGCTTCATAGATGAAAATTGCAGAGATAAGGGTAGCAAATATTTCTTCAGTAAAACGCGTGAAGTAACGCACTAAAAAACAACCTTCCAGTGCGACTACTCCAAAAAGAATAATCATGACCCAGAAGCCAATCCAACAGCGCCACACAAGGAACTCCACTTGATAACTGTTACAAAACTAGCATGAAAAAAAGTGAAAGTAGAACAGAAATTTAGCCAAGCATAATATCTGCCTAAAGCAATGAACTTTATGATCAATTGTGGTTTCTGGGTAACGGACCACCTACCCCTCCCTTAGGTCAACATTAACACTTATTTCTCGTAGGTGGGCTGTTATCCAGAAAGGATCACAAATTTTAAACTAAAGATATTTGATGACAAGTTAATGAAAAAAGTATGACGACATCAAACAACTTTGATTTCAGTACTTTGGGCAAAATAAATTTCAAGATATTAAGCCCTTGCATCTCACCTACCTGCTACCACCAACCCCCCGCCCCCACCTCCCACCACCATTTTTCACCACATCTTTGTCACTGATACTTCAGCATGATGGGACATTGCCTGGTTCTGTTGGTATCTGGGCTCATGCATGGCTAGGACATGGAGATTTACCAGTCATGGCCATTTAATTCTATGTAGGGGTTAGCTGTGCCAAAATTGGAAGCTTTTGGGCATCCTGGACAACATGCACTCACCTCCACTAAGAAAGGCAGTTACTGATAAAAGAGTAGTTTCTTGGTGTTGCAGATGGGCGCAATCACCAAATAATGTAATACTAATAATAATAATAATAATAATAATAACAATAATAATAGTGGTTCTTATTACGCATTTTGCGTACATATGCCTCAATGCATTTACAAAAATGTCTAAAATGTTACTAATAAATGGTACTAATAAGTTATCTATATTTATCTGAAATTAATAATAATAATAATAATAATAATGATACAGAAAAATAAAAGATAATACAAGAGATTAAAAGGACACTAAACAGCGAGCCAACAACAGTTTTTGCAATACTAGTGAAGAAACACCAATCAAAGCCTATGAACATTGTGGTACTTACATTGTATATAGTTTGTTCAAACACTAGTACAGGGCCAGTGGTTCCAATGATAATCAAAGGCTGCCCAGCAAACAATCCGAACAGTACTCCACAAAGGCAAGTTGCGAAGATGACTTCCGAGACTCCCAACCAACCATCAGTCTTCTTGGCTAGAATACTCCCAAATGCAACATTGGGTGCAAAGACGGAGAAGTAGAGAAATATCGACGTCAAAAGACACTGCATATTAAAACCATCTGTGAAGTCACTGAGGTAAACTTTGGTCCGTCGTTTGACATCCTGGATAAGTCCACCACAAAAGGAACCTGTTCGCTCCAGAGGATCATCTTCTTCTTCCTCTGCGGCTGCTGCAAGAGCTGAAAACAAAGAATGCTCTTTATATAAATAAATAAATAAATAAATCAGGGTTGTCACTAAGATTTCAAGTTGCCGGGTAAATACAACAAGTAGATGGGGAATCAAACGGCTAGGGATTTCTTTTTGCTCTATTTTTCTTCTATTTTCCAATAAAAGTAGCCGGGGGCCACTCCCTTAGTAGCCGGAGAAAAACCCCGGCCCCCAGCTCTTAATGACAACCCTCTAAATAAATAAATAATGCCTTCATTTAACAAGGGTAACACTAAATAGCCCAAGGCTAATAAACTTGTGGCCCTTACCAACCTAGGTTCAGCCTCTACACTTCACCCCTTAAGTCTTAAGAGTGACCATTATAAAATTAGACAGAAAGAGAGTCCAGGTGTCCAGAGGACATCCACTTTAGAAAGAAATTTGAGGTAAATTCACATGATTGCTAATAACCTTATGGCAGCATAGAGAGAGAGCTGCATCCACAAGCCTGGGGCTCCTTGATATGACATTCGGGCGAGTGAATTCCGTTTTCCACTTGCCCAACAGGTGAGTGAAGATTTTTTGGGGGATTAAAAATCATTATTATTCCAAAGTACCGTGCGACAAATTCGTTTAAATTCCTAATACATTCATGTGGATTGAGAACTGGTCTTCAAGCTGACCTGACATTGTGAAAATATTACTGACACTTATTATTACAATGAATTAATAAAAAGCAAGAAATAATACTGCTTGTACTGTAATATTAGGTAATATTGATAAGGAGTAATTACGTTATCCTGCTCATCAAACAGTTTTTTTTCAGCCTAGTTAAAATGGCTACTGGGCTAAAACATGTTCGCGAAGGCAAAGTTTAAAATTGACTTTCTATGCACCATGTAAGGGAGAGCTTGACTCCAGGGTTCCCTGTTTGAAAGCCTGATTAGGCTCTTACCAGCCTTCGCCATCTTTTTTCTCCGTGCCAGGGCTCTGCTCTGCTCTATGAGAATGGGCAAAAGGACATTACGATCCCACTCTCCAGGTGGTAAAACAACTGTATCACTCAGAAAACCATTTATAGCCGTCAAGAGATCTTCACGGGAGTCCGCACGGTAAGCAATGTCGTGAAAGGCCTAAAAGAACATCCAATACAAAAATCAGAGGTTAAATACTGAAATATTCAAAGCCTCTACTGTGTATATAAACTGAATGGTACCTGGATTCAATCAAACATTTATTGAAGGCAGCACTTAATCAGAGGCAGTGCTTATTCAAGTAAAGATGGTACTCTTATACAAAACGCAATTCGACAATGCCTCTTAAATAAAATGAATGACTCGCCTTGTCTGACATTAACGTAGCAACAGATCGTCCAATTTCATGATATGACTCTTCGCCAGAACTTGGTCCCAACAAGACAAACAAGAATCGAACAGGAATAGAAACTTCAGTAATGTTCAGGTCACAGCCCTTAGCAAGGCGAACAAATGCCAACACCGAGTGCTCAAGTTCATCAAGTGTACCCACAAGTACAGTTGTCGCCTCTGCACCCTCAGGAATTTTTCCTTTCACGTCTGATTCTTGTTTTACTCCTTTGCCTCCCTCGACAACTGGGTCTGGTGCAAACGTGACGTCGGGCTTTTGCCCTTTGTTGTCATCTGTTGTCAGTGGCAACTGTCAAAAGGGAAGTACTACATTAGGATACAAACAGGGTCATACATGTTTGCTGAGTGGATCAAAAACTTAAGAGACTATTGGTTTTGTATTTATTCAATCAATGTAAGACAATAAGTGCATGTTTGATTGATTGTATTCCAGAATAAAAATAGACAGAAATTTTGTAACAAATCTCTCTTGCCAAGATTTGTGGACCACTGCAAAGCTAATGGTATTTCAAAGCTGTATTTCGACCAGAGTTACAGGATTAATGATGTTGTGAATACTCAACCGAGTGATCTCAAAAGTTTAATATTAATTTATTTTTAATTCCGGAATATGGTCAAACAAAGGCTTGTCTATACAAAGCCGAACATTTCTCCACTTTCTCAGAAAGATTACACACAAAAATTTTATGAATAGCTTTATATGTAATATGCATCAGGATTTTTCAGTACCTGGCTCATTTCTTGGAAAGCCACATCATCAAAAGAATCATCAATTTTTAACCGAATGGTGCCATCTTCCACTGTTTCACCTTCGGTCTCTGCTACAGGTATTTTATGTTCAGAATCAACTGGAGGGAATGAGGTTTTAGATTCCTTCTTCGCCATCCCCAGAAGATTGTAAGATGAAGGACGTCTTGGCATGGGAGGGGTCAGTTGATGCTGATGCCTGTGTCGTAAAAGTAAAGCTGCCAGAACTTTGTTACTGTTTGTTTGGCTCAATTGGTCGGTGATGACCATGTTTTCCACAACAGCTTCAGCGATGCTTGGCAAATCAAATTTCTCAAGGTCCAGTAACACAGTTCCTGTTTAAGAAAAAAGAAACAGATTTATTGAAGACAAAAATTTCTTAGTTTGCTTTAACAGGGGGTTAAAGTACCTTAATGAAACGCAACGATAAATTGGGGCATACACTGTGAAAAGCTAGTCTTAGTTCACTTGACTTGACTATTGTTACAGGTCAGAACTAAATTCAGGTTAGAATTTTTTAACCTAGGTTGATTCTCAATTTTCTTTGTCTCCTAACCCTAACAATAAATTAATGAATTAGGGCTAGGGGACAAAGGAAATTGAGAATCAACCTAGGTTAAAACATTTTAACCTGAATATAATTTTAACCTGTAATAGCTCAACTCTTGCCTTTCCGCTGACTGCAAAACAGAAAATCTATTTCCTGAAAAGCCAGATCAGACAAGACTTTTCATTTCCCCATCCACCTTCTTCTGTCTGACCTATTAGTTTGAAGATATTGAGGACAAGATGACATATAACTGATGATATAAACGAAAACAACTTTTTTAATACCAAGTGTTACGAGGTGAAAGAACACAAAGACCAGAACAAGGCCCCAGGCCATTTGCACAAAACAATGCATACTGTGACAGTTAGTGCCTGCCTGCTTTTAGTAGCTTTCAGCTCTTTTGTAGCTGACTTCTTGCACCAAAAAAGAAAAGAACTATTCACCTTTTTCCAATCCTTTGCGTAATTCCAGGAGACTGTGAAATGTAAGTGAAGCTACGTGTGGTTTTCCCCATCGATTGGACTCTTCAACATCTTCTTCAAACTTGATCCAACGTGCAGTCTCTTTCCACTCCATTTCTTCTCCATGCTTTGTTAGTTGTTCCAACTCTATGAATGCCTGAAAGATAATTTAACCCTTAAACCCTATGATCAAAGTTTGAATTCTCATTTGTTACCCAAATTCATTTTGTACTGAAGTAGTGGGGAGAAGTTGATAAAATATCAAGCAAATTCATCTTGTGTGATCATGTCCGTAATTCTCACTACTAAACTGTTGACATTACATGGAGAAATTTGATGCTGATCACTTTCAGGGCTTTTAATAAACGGTTACTAAAGCAACGTCAATCCTCCCCTGAGCCACCAAGAGACTCACGCAAAGCAATATGCCATATAAAAGGTTAATGTTTGGCAAGTGTTCCACACACTGCTAGGATTTAAGCAATTTCAAGAGCGTATTGTTTATAACCACAACACAAACCACAATTCCTCTGTTGAATTCAAAGACAATCATTGAACAGTTATATATTTAATCTTCAAACTGCTCAAAGAAGAATTCCATTAACCCTTTAACCCCTAAGATCAAAGTTTGAATTCTCAATTGCTGCCCCTATTCATTTCCTACAGAAGCAGTGGGAAGAAGTTGATAAAATATCAAGCAAATTCGTCTTGAGTGATCATGTCTGTAATTCTCATGACTACTCTGTTTTACAAACCACTGATATTATAAGGAGAAATTTGATGCTGATCACTCTCAGGGCTTAAAGGATTTATTCACTTTACCTCACGAGGGCTATGATCATACTTGACAGGAAATCGTTGAAGACTTTTGCTGATATCTGTGTGGCTAAAATGTGTTTTCATCCCAGATTTATGGCGTGGAAGATGGGGGCGGCGCCTTCTCAATCCTCTGAGGTCCTCAAAACGATGCCCTGAGGAAAACATCCTTTTTTAAAGCAGTCACAGTAATGGGGGTGGGACAGGGAGTGGTTTGCACTATCTAAGCATTTTGCTCCAGGCAAATAAGGCTGCAAGCCTAGGACTTTGGTCTAAACATTTATATTCGGAGGTGCACATAATTGATGTATTTTTGTCCACAGGTAGATTGGTAGATGGGCCTATATACTGGGGAGAGGTGGGGGGAGAGGGGGTCTTATAAGCAAAAGCTAACTGTAGTTCTGGTTATAAAAGAGCCACTAGTAAAATATCTGTCTAAATTATCATAACTTACATGCCATCTCTTCTAAATCTCTTTTAGCCAACTGGCTTGCTTCATCTGTTTCAGTAGCTAAACGTTCTTGGATGGGTTCGATCTCTCGCAGTGTTAGAGCCCCAGAACGAAGCCGAGATTGAAGCTGCTCCCTCTCGGAAATGGTCCTGTGTTGATGAACAGCAGGTGTTGGGGGACGACGATGATGATGGTGCCGATGATGATGATGGTGAGATTTCTCTCGGAGATCTTTGAGATCCTTAGCATCTCTATTTTCTTTCTTATCCTTAACATCTTTTGGTTCATGATGATGCCGGCTATGATGTCTATGGTGATGATGATGACGCTTCTTAATTAAAGGAAAATCTGTCAAGCTGCGAGGCCTTTCATCTGAATCACTGTAATGACCTTTATGCTCTTGTCCTTCATTGATTTTTGGTAAAACATTAACCTCTCTCAGCTCTCGAGATTTTCTCTTTTCCTTTCTTGAGCTGCCATCGGTTTTGTCTAGCTTGTGCAAACGGGAACGGGAGTGAATTCTTTGCAAAGGTTCATGGTACCTGGTAGAAGATATTCGACGACCTAGAAAAAAACAGGAGATCATTACCATTCCCGATCAAATAATACTTATTACAAAATACTTTATGGTGTTGTGTAATTTCAGCACCCCTCAGCTGAGTATAGGTGACACTATTGGCCAATACTTAGATCGGCATGTTGGCCAACACACGGCCAACTGATGTCAACTGAATTGTACACCGAGAGCTGGCTACTAATGTTGGTTGACATGTCCACTGATTACGGGTTAATAGTGTAGACCAATACTCAGCCGAGGGTGCCCAAATTATGCAAGATCTTATTTTATTATTATGAGATGAGAAAATATTAAACCTTAGACTGTTAGGACTGAGGTTTAAGCCCCTCTCTGGCAACTAAATAAATTTGTGTGCACATGTTTCCTATTTTCTTTGCTATAATTACATGCAGATCCTTTCCTGTGTGCAACAAAGGAAAAGGAGATAAAATTTAATTATCAGTACATGGGCTATGAACATGTGCAATCATACTATGTTTATGGAAAAAAGTCTCTTCTTGTCCAAAAGTAAAAATAAGCTGCCAGGGGCACAAACCACTGCTAGCTAAAGAACTGGCTTCAGGTCATTTAACACTGTCAGTTGACAGCCCCAGAAAATTTGACACTTATTTTAAGGATATGTTCACCCTATACGGGATAGTTTTTCATGCCAACAAGAAAGGCTATCCAGTATCACAACTATCCAATATGTGACCATCTACTTTAGAGATTGACACAGCGCAGCACAGCTTTGCTCCGTTACAGAAATCACGCCAAAAGCACCATTCTTACATGTGAGCAGAAGCCGTATCTGGTGGTGGATCAATGGGAGGGCCCACCGGCCTCCCTTATTATTTTTAAACCAAATAATTTTTTTTTTGAGACTGAGGTTCCCCCCTTACCTCAGGGTCTGGATGACCCCCCCACCCTCCCCCTTATCTGAAGGTCTGGATTTATCACCACTATCTGGTATGGTTTTCGTGCTGGCCCCAAAGCTATTTGGTGTAGTATGATCATGGCCAGGCTAGCTACTCTGCTGTGCTATATTCGTCTTATTATCATTATGTAGTAAAAGATGGTAAAATCAGCCACCATCTTCAACTATTAAACTGCCGATTTGAAAAACGTCTGCTCATCCTGAAATCATAAGTGCTTCATGCAAGAATATTGATTTATTATATTATTAGTATGGTTGACCTTTATAAGTTAGAACAATACATTCCATTTTGTAACGCACGATTAACGCATGTGCAACACACAGTGGTTCCTTTTCCTTCCCCTATCATAAATAGAGATTTCAATCTAGTAGACAGTGGGTTTTTTCTCGTAATTTTCTGCCCTGTCAGGCAAAATTATGTTTTACCAGAATGCAGAAATGGCCACTTCCTAGGTAACATTTTAGGATACTTACCAATGCATGAAAAATGGTCTTCTGTAAGGGTGGATTTCCACTCCTGCGCAATTTGTACGTGTGTAAGTGCACAAAATTTACGTTTGCAAATAAAATAGAGGCAGTGTACGAATGGTTGGCGTAAACAACAAAGTTGAACCTCACTAAACTTCATGTTTAGCTCAACACTCCATTGAATGAACATAGCTTTAATTTTTCCTTGTCTTGCCTCTATTTTATTTATGCCAGTAAAATTTTACATGTACATGCATGTAAAAATTACCCGACAAAGGAAATCCACCCTTAGATTTAAAAGGACAGCTGATTTCCATAAAAAAAGATAAAAGTCGCCCTTTCCAACCTTTGTTGGAACGGTTTACTGTCTGAGATCACATGGTTCACTGACACAAAACATGTTAGTTCTTATTTTAGCTTAGAACAAACCAAATATTCAAACGGGTATAGGTTGCAAATCTGATCAAGTATTCTAAACTATCTGGAAGAGTCATAGTCTCAAACATGCTTAACCAGCAATATCGCAAAGAGCTAAATCATGACCATCATATATGGTGTTTACGATTTTATAATATTAAGAAAAGCTTATTTAGGCTAACATCTGACCAAAACGAAGTACATTCTTAAGGGTTTTAGAAAAAAAGATAATTGCTAAATTAATAACACAGTAAATACATGGTCAATAAAAGCAATTTTCTAGAAGGAATACAAAATTGTCAACTTACTTTTGTAATCTTTTTCATCAAAGTTGTAGTCGTAATGAGAGGTTTGGACTTCGCTACTGGGATCATATCCTGATTCTGAAGGCCTCGGCGCCACATATGGCCGATCGAAAACCTTCCTAAATTCATCGTTATCTACGCGGTTTTGTGGCTTAACCTATCAGTTTAAAAAAAGATGTCATCAAAATGCAATTAAAATAGTTCGATAGCATTTAAAAGCTTACCTGTTCGAGATCTATGTCATCTTGATCGCGATTTACTGCGGAGGAAACCTTTCCAAATTCAGCCATTTTCTGAGGGAATCAGTTCATGTATACCATAAACGACGTGCATCAGGAAGAAAGATAACTTGTTCAAGCCTAAGAATCTTGCAATATACTGTTCAATTCGTCCGTTTACAAGAGACGACATCGATCAAGCCATAATACTGGTGATAAATCTCGCGCCAGAATCCAGGATCAACATGAAACAATAAACACGCAGCCGCGAATGACGAAGGACCAATTAGCGAAGCACGAGATAACAACAAACGCTTTAACCTATAATATACCTATAATGCAGATGTTTAAAGCGAAAATCACTCGATAATGTGTTACAGAACTCAGCTCGGGCTTAAATTTTGCAGAGGAGAATAATATCTGCTGTCACTGTTTGCTTCCTTTCTGAATCTGCTGGCCCAGCCCCCTTGTTGCAGTCCAATCAGTAACGCCCCCGTAGTCACGTGCCTAAAACCACGTGCTTCAATTGCGATAAGGAAAAAATAAAAATACCGTATCGAGTAAACAACGGAAGTACAATTATTTGTTTTTTGCTGAATTGAAAAAATTCCGAATAATTTAAAGTAAATACTGGTGTAGCTACAATCATTTATGTCCAAATACAAGCGCCTTCCTCCAGCTTCCCAGCAACCAACCTGAAATTATTAAAATATTATTGAAAGTGAAGAATGATCATCGCAGTAAATTTTCCAATTGAAGCAATTGGAAAGAAGAAGCCTGAAAAAAAAAATCAGGGCTTCAAAGGGATTCGAACCCGTGACCTCCGTGTTGCCGGTGCGTTGCTCTACCAACTGAGCTATGAAGCCACACATTGGGAGCGAGGTCAATTTATTGAGTTCATATCTCCCGTGAGGAGTGAAATGAAGTGAAGTATATGAAATAATTCATCTTTGAACTGCGGTTGTAGATGAAAGTGAAGAATGATCATCGCAGTAAATTGGAAAATTTACTGCGATGATCATCCTTCACTTTCATCTCAAAGATGAATTATTTCATATACTTCACTTAAAATATTATTAATAATAATATATAGATTTAGCCAGGACTAAAAGCGTGACTACCAAAATTTCTCAGATGCATGGCTGACCAAATTTTCTTACCTATGGTGCTCTGCTATTTTAATATTATTAAAATTTTATATTTTTTTGGTTTGATTTGATAACTGAATATCAGAGTAAAATATGGAAAACACTCCTCCTCCTCGACCTTTATCAGAGTTCTCCTTTCAATATTATTTTTTCCTGCCCCTTAATCCCCTAAAAAGTACCTGGCCCTCAAAATTCAGCGACTTTTCACCCATCAGAAAACTGGAGGGGGGGGGGCAGCTGAATTCCTTACTTAACCAGCGGGCAACATTAGAGCACTGCTTCAGCAGCATCCACTTTTACTCTTGGGCGACTAGGAAATCTAAGATTTTTTATAGAAATCATATGTTGGGCGCAGGTTGCACTGCCTCAGAGCACTGGCCTCCCTGATTGTTCACAACCTAGATTACATTCAAAGCTACTAAGCTACCTTATCATACCCACAGGGAACAGTTGTGATGGGCGCCGTCACAACCCCACCCCCCACGCATGAGCCCCACAGGTCTTGTTCTTTTCTAACTCACTGATAACGCAGCAAAATAAATGACAAAATGTATCCAAATCTTTTTGCCCTACGAACAATTATTATATGTTATTCCTACTCTGGTTGCAGATGTGAAAGAAAAGCAAGTTCTCTTTGACAGATACAAATAGTATTGTCTAAGCCAGAATGACAAAAGAGAGGTTCTCTATATCCACTATCTAGCAGACAATAATCTGCAAGAAATCATTGATCTGTTTGAAGAAGCACCTGTCTCTTTGCCAAGGTAATCAATTACATTATTTTAAAGGTCAGAAATTTGAGAAATAATCAGTGTTCATATCATATTGCCTTCAAAATGCATGCAATGCAGCCTCATACAATTTTACACACTTGCACCTCCAGCCTCATTTGGTCACTGCACTCGTTGGATCACCCCCCCACCCC
>BOPM01000042.1:692907-729047 GCA_022179025.1 Porites australiensis
GGACAAACTAAATGGAAAACCTAGACCCCCCCCCCCCCCCCCCCCCCCAAACGGGTAAAAAGTAAAAAGGCCTCGCTATAGACCTGCCATGAATCATGAATAATGCATGAGTCTCTCTAATGGATTCTCAAATGGGTGACAGCTGCAAGAACATTTGATCAAACGTTAAAGTACAGTAGATAACAAAGCTCAATACTGTAACATTTAGGTTTGGGTATAAACCACTACTTTTAATAAACATTTGCTATAAGTGGCAAATTCTACCTTTTAGTTATCAAATTAATTTTTCATAATCTGTTTTAACCCACACAAAACAGAAATTCCATTCCATTCTTATCCTTCATGTACAGACCAAACTAAAAGAACATTATCCAAAACACTAGCAAAAAATATTTAAAAATGTAAACACCTGACTTTTGTTGTAAATTTCAGAACCTACAATTAATTTTAGAGAGTTTACTTCAGAACTTCCTACCACATTAAATCAATACAAGGGTTTGCTTGACATACCCCAGTGTTTAGTTACTTTAATTTTGTTATTTTTCTACCAACAGAGCAGGTGCTACTATAACTGGGATTTATTAGATACTTCTGACCCTGTCAACAAGAGGGCCTCCAGCACATAGTATATGTTCTATATGATGTAACTATGAGAGTACTGCTCAGTAATTATTTATTCCTTCTTAATACAGTTCTGTAAGTGACCACTAAGTCTTTGCATTTTGGGTGGTCCCTTACAGGAGGTTTGACTGTATACTGTAAAAGATCGATTAAGTGCCGCTACACCAATAAACGCCACTCTCGAATAAGTGCTGCACCTTTGCCAAAAATAATGTAATAAGTGTCATTCTTGAATAAGCCCCGCAGTGCTAATTTGGGTATTTACAAATAAATGTCCCACCTTTGTTTTGGAGTTTAATATAAAGAGATATCAAAGCCATATCCCTTAACAAATAAGACCACAACCAGCTCGTGAGTTCTAAAGTTTAAGGAAACCAGGTTCATACAACAGGTTCGAGGTCTACACACTTGTCCTTTTTCTTGCACACATCTGAGTTCTCTCTATATTCCCTTCAGTGTTCTTCTACACGCAGATTAAATAAGTGCCTCTCTCGAATAAGTGCCGCACCCAAATAAGCACCACGATGCTTAATCCATCATTTACGGTAATCAAATTTGCGCCAACAGCACAGAAAATTTTATTCTTTCCAGTGTAGATCACAGACTAATGCCAAGTGATCTGAGGGCATGACAACTGATGGCAAAGCTAAATGAGAGGAAAGCTCCTCTTCATTTGGCAAAGGCATAACAGATGCAATTTCAAGATGCCTTTTATCAGCAAAAATGTAATCCAAAGTTCCTTTGAAACCCCCAGTGTAGTTTGTGAAAGGAGGAAAGCCACAGGCAGAGAATAAATTGAAATCATGATGGAGAGAGAGAGTTGTACAGTGTTCCTCCTTGTCATCACATAATGTCCAGTCACGATGTGATGCATCAACTTTGCCAGTTGTTATCAACTCAACAACTCCTGTTCTTGGGTTGCTGTTGAAGTCTCCACAGAAAAGAAATGCTACTTGAGGAGGAGGCAGACCTTTTGAGACTGATTCAGCACAGAACTGGGAAATCACTTTTTGCGCATGATTTAAAACAATGGTGGCCTGAAGCAATCGTATGTGAGGATAGCTTGGTTTAAAGTAAAGATGAGTATTGGCAACACAGAGGTACTGATTCTTTTGGCCATCTACTTCAAGCATTAAGAGCTGGACAACTGCATTCCTCTTTTGCAGTGTTCCCAGCAAAATTGGTATCGCTGAAATGTGGTCTAATAACAGCTCTTGTACAGGATCTTTCAACAGTGCTTCATTTAGCATAATGTCATGCTGACTTTTAAGTGAAAACTTGCTCTTACGGAAAAACATAGCTTCTCCTTCTGGTACTTCACCCCCTTTGCATTTCAAGAGACTTTCAAAACCTAGCATTTCAAGTGCAGGACTGAGAATATTATGAAACAATTTAAATCCACATTCCTGCAGGCAGATTAAATCAGCATTATAACCAGAAATTTCTTTGAGTAGCAACTGCTGACGGTAGTTTATGTCCAACGCATAAGGTGGGCAATATGGATACAGTACTGTCTGAGCAAATTCATCCTTGGAATAGGTATCAGCTAGGATATTGTATGACACCACTCTCAAAGTTCTGCTGTCGGTTGTTAGTTTTTTGGTGTACATGTGTCGTGCATCAAAAGGGCAGTATCCAGGTCCAGCAGCCACTGTTATTGAGCTTGTGATTTCAGATTTCAAATCACTTTTTCTCGTGGCACTTCCAGGCGTGCACATCAGTTTGAGAAAACAACCAACATCTAGTATGGAGGGCGTGTACCAAAACTCACTACCGACTTCTGTCCAACTGAACACTTCTTTTGGTGATGCCGGGGTGGAGCTTGCTTGTTCTACGCTGTGATCAATTGATTTGTACCAAGTGTAGCTGCAATGTTGTTTAGCGGCGAATTCTAAGCTAAGAACAGGCATCACAGGAAATCCTGACATAATGTTGTCGGGAAGGGACAGAGACAACACGGTTGGTGGATTAACTTCAACAGTAAAAATTTCAGATCCGATCTTTAAAGTGGAACCATCTTTCCAGGCATCTTTGTTGGTTAGGCTTGAGCAAACCGGCTCACCATTAAACCAAAGGCTTGCATTTCCGCCTCCGCTGTCACCAGTATCACTACAATCGGCACTCCTTTTCGCCTTTTTCGTTTTCTTCTTACAAGAAAGTTCAATCCTAGTCAACGCCTTGGATAAAATCTCTCCCTTGCTTCGCTGCATTTTTCGTTGTTTTTCATCAAATGTAAACGAAATGGTTAAATTTTCTTCGTCCTCTACATTTCTTACAACTACTCTGGGCATTTTGGACGCCAAATAATGAAGGACACGACACTTGATGGACAAAAAACGCAGTTTCGATGAATCAACCCTCGCCAAACTTGCAAGGCAGCTCATAGTTAAACCGATTGGGGCTGGGACGAGAATTCGTCTGCTGTAACGGGAGTTTAAGGGAGGGTGGGAGGTGTAGGTATTAAGTGTAGGTATAACCGGGGTCCACTTACTCGCAAGCAAACAAATCGTCAAACACTGAAAGGAAAAGAAACTACAAAGGAAAAATAAAGAACGTCTGTTCATTGGTTAGATACACATTAAAAGTAATTTAAGCCCTCAAACGTTCTAAGCAGGTTTTGAGAGAGCGGAAGTAAAAACTTTTTTTCACTTGTATTAACTGTTGTTCTTAGTATTCGCTGTTCGCACAATTCCTGAGTCGTCGTTACACTAAAAACTAGCCTCCTTTAGGGTTCCTAAAGTTAATGAACAAAACAGATACATTTTTTGTTCTTGATTTAGATAATGTAAAATCAAAACAACCTAGCTGTGCAATCTAAATCAGAATTGATGAAACTCAAAAGGGCTTCTGTACATATCTGAAATGAACACTACGATGGAAATAATGTAAAAAAAAACTAAACAAAACAAAATAAAAAAACCCTGTGAACTGTTGACTAAAAAGAACATGGAGGGAGAACATGAAGTAAAGAAACAGCTGGGTTCGTTTAATTGGTTAATACCTTCCTTCATTTATTTTTAGTTATTAGCATTATTAGTATTAGAATTTACTGTAAATAATTAGTTATAAAGCAGAATGTAACAAATTTACGCCAAAACAGGTATCAAAGGCAACCGCCTTGGGATTAACTCACCCAATCCCTCAAGTTATAAGTTTTGACACCCTTCTATTAAAATTTCTCTTTCTCTAAAATACTACACGTGCGCCGCACGTGCCCTCCGTTGGCCAGTTCCTTTAGACATAACTTAGCTTTGTATCTACTAGCATAAGACCAGGGGTAAATTTAATAAAACTTTTACAAGTGTAATTTAGAGGTTTAGCTATATTTTTATAGCTATAGACTCTAAAAAAATGGCTACACTTTTTACAGTTTTATTAAATTGATCTCAGTCATTCATCAGGAAACTAGAATAGGTGACATTTTCTGCATTCTCTTCAAAATTTTATTTGATTTATTAAAATTTCTTGCTATACATTTCACCTTGCTATTAGACTTCTGTTGTGGACACCTTTGAAAACATTCCCTCGTGATCGCAAAACAAATAAATAACTCTAGTGGAGGAGTGGCCAGGGCCCTTATTTTTAGACCAAACTGAGGCCGGAAGGGCCGAAAAAAAATTTAAGACTGCCCCCCTCCCCCCGACCCACTTATCTTAGGGTCTAGAAAGACAGCTCCCTCCCTATCTGAAGGTCTGTATCCGCCAATGAACTCAAACGGGCCTTACTTGGTATTACACGGGACTTCCCCTATGTATCACCAGGAGTCCCGTGGGTGTCATTTTCCTAGGGTCTCCTATAAGTGCAACAAGAGTGTCCCATGACTGCCATGAGTGACCAAAGGGTCATGAACGTTTTTCAATGTTGTGCCCTCAACAGAGGTCCTTTTAAAGACTTTTATATTCTAGCTGCTTTAAGTAACACATGTTTATGAAAAACTAAGAAAATTTTTGCTAGTTTGGTAGACAAAAAAATGATAATCTACCATGCGGAAACCGAGGGGCCAAACAATTAAGGAATGGAGAAAACAAGAATCCAGCAAGGGACTGAAATTGGGCATATTTTTTAAGTAGTAAAAAAAAGCACAATGTCAAAGACTTGGAGCATACTTCATACTCTTTGTAATCAAGCACAAATTTTCCATTCACCAACGACAGTAAGCACAATTGATAAACTTCACTACGATATCATTTAACCATAATATTCTGCATTGCAGAACAGTATGGGTGAAATCGTGATCTTGTCATTCAGTTAAAATCAGAGCTAATGGGCACTTTTGCAAAACGAGCCTTTACTAATTAAATAGCCACTTATGCTCTCACTTAAATGTTTCAGCACTATATTTTCTAAATTTTAAAGCTACTTCTTATTGTACAGCTGTCTTCAACAAAATATTGTAAAACCAAAACCACTGTAATTAATTGAGCCAATCACAACACGGACAAATAATTTAATGAACCAATCAGAACTGAAAAAAAGCGCGGTAAAACGCGTGTCACCAATTATTGATTGGTTCTGATTCTAATCCTGATTGGTTGAGAAAATGGAGCAAGATTTATTAGCCAATCATAAAACATGTGCAAAAGAAAGTCGTTTTGGGTCAAATCGTCTTCATACTTATCAAAAATCCAGACTTTGAAGTAAGCCGGACTATAATACATCAACAAATAGGTGCAACAAATAGATGCAAGTGTTTGCCACATTACTTTTTAAAATAATATAAAACAGCTAATAATAAATGGGCTCTAAGCCATTATTGTTTCTTTCCTACTAAATAATTTCCCAGCTATTTCTGGTCTACATCGCTGTACAAGACATCTCTTGGCCAGGGCATTCATAAACATTTTAACAATTCACCTACAGAAAACACTGGCTGGTGTCAGGACCAAATATTTCAACGCAAAATTATCAACCCTTTCACTTTCGAGAGTGTGCCAAATAAAAACTTGAGAAAAAAATTCCTAAAAACTATTTTTTAAACAGTGGGGAAAAAAAACTAGCACCATTTCAAAGGACTGCTCAGTAGCTTTAAAATGAATGGTCACATCATAGGATTTCATCCACAGACTCAAAAGTTAGAACCACCTTGTACAGCATAATAAACAGTACCACAGGAAAGTACTGCTCAGTAGCTTTCAATTAAATGGTCACACATTAGGATTTCATCCACAGACTCACAACTTAAAAACCATGTCAAGATGTTGACTCTTGGAGTGAAAGGGTTTTATCCAAAAACTGCATACGCTTACAAATCTCTCACCTGTGCTAAACAAATAATTACTTCAAAGAACAAAATGTCTACTATTAAGCTGGCAAAGTATGACTTCTTACTGTGCATCAGTGTAAGTCTTAAGGGTTGCCATGAAACAAAAAATCTGTGAGAGGAAGGTGGTAGGTGCAGGGATCATAGAGAAGAGAAATGATGACATCACAAAAACTAAACTTGGGAAATCAAGGGACTGATTAGCACATCCAGGCAGAACAAGACGAAAAATGCTCCCTGGCTAAAAATCAGCCTGTTGGTGGAAATTGGCACCGTTATGCTCCGATGGCTCCATTTAAATCCTTCTAAAATGACCTGGATTGTAAACATCATGATCCAAGCCAATTTTAGATGGATTTGCCTGGATCAATCATCAGAGCATAGCAGTACTTATATCTCCTCTCCAATTTGCACTAACAGCCTAGGCCGAGTTGTTCAAAGCTGGGTTAAGATAACCCAGGGTTAGTGCGAGATTTGAATTCAGATTTGAAGGCTTAAAAAGAATTTCAGTTTTAATTCTTTTTGTCTACAAGTTGATGATTGGAAGGTCTAAAAATAACAGAGAAAATAACCCGAGAAAATGCTTTTCAACGCCAGGAAAAGAAAGCCGGGTTAAGTGCTAATCGGCCTTCGAACAACTGGGCCCTGATTTTCAGCAAGGGGACTATTTTCTTCTTGTTCTTTTTGAATATGCAAAAACAAATCCCATAATTTCACAAATTAAGTTTTTGTGACATCACAATTCTCTTCTGGGCTATGATTATAGGCTTACCAATAACTCCATACTGATGATCTTGCACTTACACCCCTTAAAAGAATCTTGCTTGCCCTATAACCTTTTGTGATATTGCAAGTTATATCACAGTGGAACCACATCTTATCACCACCAAACAAGCAAATAAATAAAATTAAGAATTGAGCCATATTAATGACACTGCTTCAACAAAAGCTGTGCCACATCAATTCCAAGGGCAGTGTACCACAAAATAAAAATAAAAAATGAAAGAAAAACGGCTTACAGGCTAGACTGCCAAATTCTATAAAAAATGAAGGTGGGTGAATAAATTTCACTGTGCAAACTTAACACCGGTTGTCTGGGAGTTTATTGATGATTTAATTCACAGCCTGTTAACAGAGGTGTTGAGACATGATATGGTTCCACCTTTTGTTCCCTTTCTCTCACACCCTGATGTAACTAAATTAAATTATTTCTTAATTACCACTAATATAGTTTTGGATAGGTGTTTTCTTAAAAAATGCATTAATTCTTATCCTTCTGGTGTACCATACTTCTGATCCACTTTGCGAAGCAAGTCGATCTTGAAGCTTGTAGTTTCTTAACTAATAATAAATGATTCTTGTTATTCAGCAGCCTAGCATAGCATGACCATATCTTTTGTCTTGTCCTAACACAACGCCTTGCCGACATACAATACAGCGCCTGTCTGTTTCAAGGGCACCATTGAGTTGGTGCCAAGCGATGGATGACACCCTTGTGGGAATAAACATCCACTGTACACTGACTATTCTGACTCCACAGCTGGCTTTGATTGGACTGTGAAATGTCTATATTTTCTGCTAATTTCCCCCACTGGCTATGAACAAACACAGCTCTGATCAACTGAGGTAGGTGCAGATCGACATGCACCAAGGGTAAATTCTGTCCAATTGTACTTGGGCAAAATAGAGTTGCTCTGAAAGGCATGCCGCATTCCAGATGTTACAAATAAACACTGGGCCTTTCATTCGAGTCCACAGTATGATATTGCTGGGAAGATGGTTGTGGCTGTACAGTCGGCAGCCTGCTGCCTGGCTGATTGGGTGGATGCGTCGCTCTCCAGTAACTTTCAAGAAACTCTCCCAGATGATCACATGCATCATCAAGCTGAGCTTCATCCAGCACAAGGTCATAAGTCTCCTTTGTGTTAAACCAAACAAGATGTGAGAAAGATGTGCCCTTTATTATGTAACAAGCATAGGGCAAAACACCTTCATATGAATCCTTAGATACCATATAAGGGTTCTACCCAGAGAGGTTGGAGTTAGTTATGGCAGACTAGGTCATACATGAGTTAGATATTTAGGCATTTGCAGAGAGAGGGGTGTGAGCAGTAGGGCTGTTACCACGATTTTAAGTTGCCAGGTACCGTGTGGCACAAAATTTTTGCGGATTCTAATTTTTGCGATTTTTGCAGTGATCTGCAAAATAAGTTCCCGCAAATAAAAATTACCACAAACATTTTTCCCGCAAAAATTTACTCCAGAGTAACTATTCTCTAACTTAAATTCGCTTTGTACACAAACAAAACGGCATATAGTGAAATACTGGTTTTACAAAGGGTACGCACACTGTAGTATTGTTTGAAAATATGTATTTCTATGGCAAGTACTTAATAAAAAACTCTGAAAATCACCAAAAAAATAATTCCCCGCAAGAAAAACCAATCTGTCCTTATTGCAAAAATTAGTTCCCGCAAAAAACACAAAAAATCGCCAATCCACAAAAATTAACTCCCATAAAAATTTCGTGCCACACAGCATATGCAATTAGCAGGGGGGAATTGGACAGATAAGCAGTTTTCTTCATTCTAATTTTCTTTTGTTTCCTATGAAAGTAGGAAGGGGTCTAGCTCACAGCAACCAGGGGGAAATCTTGGCCCCTTCCCCTTAGTTACAGCCCTTGCCCCAATTTCTTTTATCTCACACCCACTAAATTGATATTATATTTTATCACATCTTTCTGTTTCAAAATCAAAGGCAACCACAGGCTGGGAAACAATTGCTTGTTCCTAAGCCTCCTGATGACGACAATGATAGTAAAAGTAAATAAACAGAATATGAAGCATTTCAGTCAGAGGCAGTTAAGATGTAGGGTGCAAAGAAAGTCAGTTTTACAGCCTGCCATTCGGGCAAGCTGTAGCCAGCATGTACTAGCCCACAAGTCATTTCAACTAGCACCAAAACCCTTTTTGATTAACAGGATTGATTACAGCCCTTCGGTAATTTGAATTTCCCCCAAAAAAAGCACTTGCCCGTCGGGCAAGTTAAGAACAAAAATCACTAGTCTGATAACAAAATCCACTAGCCGCACCCAGGCTAGGCTATCGGACACCACTTGCTTTGCACACTGAGATGATTTAACTCTTCAACCCCCAATGCTCTCATACAAATTCCCCAAACTGATCTCTAAACATTTTCATAAAAATAATATCAAAGCATTTTCCCCTCAGGCGATCATTTTACTAATTCCCACAACATTAATTTTCTCTTGATTGTATATTGATATTGTTAAGGAGAAAATTAATGTTGATCACCCTTGGGACTAAGAATTAAGCCAACATCTACTACCATAACACAATGTAGATAGCAACCAAACATAGAGCAATCACAAGAATTAACAATCAATTTACTTATATAACTTTACTACTCACATTCCCACACTGGGCTAATTTTTCAGCTGCCACAAGCTGTACATTGAGATTTCTAGACTGGGATTTGCCCCGGGTTTTTATGAGTCTCTGTAAGACCTGCAAGTGATACCAAAAGTCAATAATATTATTAAACAGTGTATGGCCAAAGTGATAATGAACATAAATCCTCTGTCAAGCCCCACATGGGGCTTATTTATTTCAAGCACATTTGAGTGGGGGCGGGGGCCATCATTATTTTACCAAGATGGGTATGTGTAACCAAAGATAATTTTTCTTGAAGCAAATAACTATACAGATTCTTGGTTTGGGGTATGCTCGCCAAAAATGTTCAATTATCCTCGTTACTTGTCATTACCATTCTTCACTAGATTTCATTCCACAAAAAAATAAACATGATGTACAAAATCCCAAAGCTGCTACAAAGGAATGGAAAAGGTGTTGATGAAAAGTAGACAAGACACTTTTTTCCAATTTCCCCGTAAAAGAACTTTAGTAAGAACAATGTATCTTTACTGCTCTTTTTAGACATTCTTGTCCCACAGAAAATCTTTTCCTAACAAAGCTCTTTTGAAATGTAAAAGATTAATAAGGTATTGATGACTAAACGAGTCATCAACAGTTCAAACAGAAACAGAAACATTACCTTGAGTGAATTTATTTTTATGTACACTAGCAGGGGGGCTAAAGACGTCTTGAAGAGCTGTGTAGGGTGATTCACACTCTCACAGTCCAACACAACCAGATTAAGCCCTCTGGCCAACTCAAATATCCGTTCTATTTCTAGTTGAACTTCAGCTGTAAAGATATTAATCAAATACAATACAAAGGTTGAAGAAGCTGTGTCAACATTTCAGTCAAGATCACATTTTGTTCTCATACAAATTACAATCTCTAATCTTAAATAAAAAACAAAAACCAGTGTCTTAAACAAAATCTTGAGCACACAAAACAATTTGATGCGAAAATTGTAAATGACACTTTGCTAGTCAAGTTCAAATACAGTAATCAACACAGTTTTAAATCTACAGGTTCAGTCCTCTTTAAATCAAGCAAAAATAAAGATGAAATGAAATCCAAACTGTGTTTGTAATAAATATTGTGCCTAGAACACACATTTTCAAACTGCATGACTTATCTTCCCGGGAAAGAATACAGATAACTGTTGGCAAGGTTTTAAGAAAAACATACCAAGTCCTGAACCTTTGCTGTTCGTTCTCTCCATCAACTTACTCCTGCTGGGGTTTGAAATAACTGATCGCTTGGCCAACGTTATGTCAGCATTAACACGCATTATTGTTATCCTGTAAGTGAAGAAATATATCAAATTAACAGAGCAAAGCTAATAAATCTAAGTGGCAAGAAGCAAACCATGTGGCTATTTACAAGCCTGCTTAAGGAGTGGATCAAAAGTAAACATAAAAACTAGTTCAGCAAGATCATAGCTGGACTTCAGCAAGGTACATGGACTTGAAGTTCACTTAAAGGGTTAAAGCTAAGGTGGAAATACTCATGTCCTTAATGGCTTAAGAAGACTGTCTACTTGTGGGTGAATTAAGCTAAATGACTGGGCACCTCTAATGTTAAATAAAAAAGAGTATTTACTGTTTACTTGACCAGAAGTGAACCCTTCTAAACCCTTCTACTGCTTACTAACTAACTGTCTAGCTAGAAATATATCACTGTACATAACTTACCTTCCAGAAAATTTGTGTTTCATGTAATCAAACAAAGCTTTCTGCATCATGTCCGTAACCTGTGATGAAATCAGAGGAAAATCGTTAAAATAGCCAACCTTTCTCGTTGATTGCACTACCCTATAGTAGCTGAGTGTGCCTATTAATAGTTTGTGGAAAAAATCAAAGACAGTCAAAAGACAACCAGAAAATAACTGGGAACTGAGTCTGCGATTTGGTGGTCAAGGGTGGTGCAGAGGTGAGAGCACTAACCTCCCACCAATGTGACCCGGGTTCAAATTCTGGCATTGATGCCATATTTGGGTTGAGTTGGTTGGTTCTCTCCTTTGCTCCGAGGGGTTTTTCTCCAGGTACTCCGGTTTTCCCGTCTCCTCAAAAACCGATATGACAATGAAAGGTCAAAACACTTTTCCTTCAGCGCTGTGCTTTGCGTAAGTTTCCCATGACAGGTGGTCAAAACACGCGTGATCAGATTACAAGGGGTAGAAGCTCGAAATACGCGTGATCAAATTGCGTTTTGAGCATTCCATTCATTCTTAGTGGAAGTCCAAACGAATGCTGACTACATACAAGTGACAGACGCGTAATAAAAACCTGGATTAGGAGTGCAGGCTCCTCTTAACCCTTTAAGCCCCAAGATCCACATACAAATTCTCCAGACTGATCTCCATACATTTCTTTTAAGAATAGTTGAGAGAATTTGGTTTAAGATCAAAGCATTCTCCCTGTGGTAATCAATTTAGTAATTCTCATAACCTTTACTCTTGATGATCTACTGATGTGGTTAGGAGAAAATTGATGTTGGTCATACCTCATAACCTTTAAGGGATGGTCCCAACAACACAATAGGCCTCATCGATGGTACAACATCATAAGGTGAGAATTGCTCTTGTTGCTAAACAGGTAAAAAAAAGACTGTCAGGTACACATCATTGTGCATTAATTTCATAACAGCTTTGCTCTAAGAAACACTGCAACAAGCCCGAAACCCTCTTATAAAATTCAGGATGCCCAACAAATAAGGTAAAAGCAAGAGCTTTCTACTTCCCACACCCTTGAAGCATGATTTACGAAGGTGAAGGTTTTTGGAATAGTAAAGCTAAGCATGAGAAGCAGTTGGAGTAAGGGGGTATTTTTTTAAGGTACAGGTAATGAGGGAGGGATCCTTATACATTTCTGGGAAACTGCCACCTACCCCTCCCCTAAGCCAACATTTTGCCCTAAGTGAGAAGTTAGTGTTAATGTTAGCTTAGGGGAGGGGTAGGTGGGCAGTTTTCCAGAAACGTATAATGATCCCAAGAGAGTCACCCTCATAGAGTACAGCCCTGTTTATTTTTTACTGGTTCAACTATAGTCATAATAATCATTATATAACAGTGTCAAAACCTTCTTGAAGAACGGCTTTTTGGATTTGCCCCCTTGAGTCCCTTGGGATGATACTGTGGTTCCTGATAGAGACCTCGGCAATGTCTTGGATGAAGTTGGACTCGATGGGTTTGATTCATCACCGTATTCCATTCCATTCTCATCATCAACTGTTGATGGTAATGTACAGTGAACATGATTATTCTTAGCTTGTATTAATTCCCAAAGTAGCCTGCGAGCAAGCTCTCCTGGGAGATAGAAGAATTTGAATATCTGCATCGAATAAGTTGATGCAAAATGCTGATTGACAGAGATGACATTAGAAATGATGCCACTACCCTTAGCATGTTTTTTTTCAATGTTTGTTTACATTTGCGATTGTTTCTACTTCGTGCTGATTGGCGGAAATCTGACAGCTTCTTTTACACATATCAACAAAGATAAATAATATCTTTCTATAGCAAAACTTACTTTGTCCTGATGTGGAAGAATGACGTGATGGTGATGTATTAGTTGGAGACTGTGCTTGATTCATCATACCTTCGAACTGAAAAACACTACCAGACCTAACAAAAAACAGCAGCAAAACCATGACACTTTGGTAAGGATGAAAGATTTATAAAAGAAACAGTACATTAACTTAACAACGTTTTATAACCTCTGAGAAACTGCTATGTACTTCACGTAGAAATTTAATAATGATGTTACTCACATAATAGACTAGATATTCTTATTTCTTGTTACTTTGCTACTTTTGACAATATATCAATCAAAAGCACAAAACTATTTAAAGTCAAGCCACGTGGAACATTTTTACTTCTTCTAGAATCACTCATCTACAAGACATTCTCAAGCTCAATAATATTACATACAGAGAAAACAAAGAAAATCACAACCATGACGGTAGTTTGGATATCACATACTAATTACCATAAAATTTTGTGAAGTTAACATTTGAGAAGCTATATCAAAAACTCCCCTCAGTGTTTCATCCGATATCCAGAAACATCAAAGTCGGTCTTAAAAAACTTAGCTGCACCTCATTTTTCAACCCACTTCTCGGTGTTTGGATATCAAATGAAACCCTGCGTGTCGTTTTTGATATACAGTATTACATGAAAAATCTTACTTCTGATTTGTTTTGCTTCCTTTTCCGCCTACACTGCTGAGTCCAAATTGTTGTTGCAGTGAGTTCAGTTTGCTGGGACTGCAAATGTAAGAATGACAAAGTACATTTGTACCATGAATGAAATGTTAACTGAGACATTTTGAAGAAGCATTTAGCATTTAGCAGTACCTTGGAATAAACCCAATGTCACAGCCCTCCTTTACAACTCTTCCAATCCACCAGTCGTCATTAAATTTCTGTAAAAAATATATATAATTATAGTCTTAAAATCCAGTGAGAAGGGAAGGCACATTCTAACACTTACATACATAGTAGTATCAAATTTCATCATTATAGATGCAAATATTTTTGAAAATTGAAAGACTCATCCTTAGTGAGGATGTCAATAATTACACTTTTATTTTGTAAATGTGTTATTTACCATTTCTAGTTAGGTGCCATAAAATGATTTTTCAGCTGTAGTCCAGATGTTTTTTCAGACATAGCAAGTAGGCAAATTGTCTCTTATAAAACGTTAATATCAATAATGCTTGGAAGGAAAGGAAAGCTTTCTGTTGCCCGCTTAACTATAGCAGACAGACTCAAAAGGGGCACAATGTTGTTACTCTTGGTTAGAGAGGAAATGTCGTTCCATCACATTGCCATGATAGCAAAATTTCTGGATGATTGTTTCAAGCTCAGTCTTAAATGAAATTTAACTCGTCAAATGTCCGCAAATTCTTCTGGGGTTGAACCTGAAGGGACTGTATTTGAGTTTAGAAAAAGAAAAACTTTGTGTTGTGTTAACCTACTCCATAAAGCAGGTGCACAAAATTAGGAAGTTTCATGTCGCAGTCATACAACAACAGCTAAGAAATGTACAAAAAAGCAAGCTGCACGTGCAAGGTTGTTGTTATGCTAGGAGAAACTTATTGCATTTTTGTCGTTCTTACTGCCATTGCCGTCATTACTGCTCAAGTTCCCTACTGTTCTGCTTCTGCGACATCACACTTCTCTCTATTGAATTTAACTGGAAAACCAAAGTGCAGTTACTTTCTGATAGATTTTACAAGTACCTCTTTAACATGAAGGAAGTCTTTAGCATCAAAAGACACTGCAGCACCATGCACTGGGGAATCATCATCTATGCTTCCGTCATACGCAATGTTTGTTCTCACAGCAAATGCCACTTGCTTTGACTAGATTCAAAAATCACATAGGCGTCATGCAGGGTTCTTATTAAGTTTTAAAGTAGACAGCTAGGATGTGAAAGTAGGCGGCTTGATACAATTGAGGCTGTAGGCAATTTCAGGCTTTCATTCACATTTTCCCATTTTTCCCAAAAAAGTAGATGGCTCACGCCTCTAAGCAGCCAGTTTTTTTAGCCCGCTGTCAGCACTTACATACAATGATCCTGGTCATGAAACTTTTTTTACGCAGGATGGCAACAAAGAAAAAAAACACCAAACACATTTATTTTTGTTATTGAAGGAAAAAGCATAAATCTCCAGCACAGAAAATCTATAACTAGACAAGGTGGCAAAGGAGGCACAGCTTGTAGAAATCATTCACACATAGTTTACAAATACACGAATCAAAACAGAGTTTTGTGTTTTATTTACACACATAGACCTCTTTCATAAAGGCAGCCTATTAATATATTCTTTGTCATGTATGATAATTATGATAATTATTAGCCTTTTTGACCTCATTAGCATGTGCAAAATACAAAAGAATTGTTACTTTCAAACAAGGTCAGAAAGGCTTGTTATCATCATTATCAAGAGAATAACAAAATTAATATGTATGTTGCCACGAGTGTCGCTAAGAGCCAGCTGCCGGCCCAAATTGCTCTGGAAAACAAAGACCTGGACTAATATAATTTTGAAGGTGCAGTTGAGTAAAAAAGCTGGCTTGATTAATAAAAAAACCTGCTTAGCTTTTCCTTATCTACATCCCTGTGTCGCCATTATGAAAGAGGTTTATTTCTGTTTTTTTCGATAATGATAACGCATATTTTCATAACAGGACTCTACACATAGCTGTAAAAAAGATAAGATTTTGTTTTGGAGTAATGAAATATGATTCAAGGGCATATGAATAAACAAGTTGAATACGGAAAATCTTAAGGAATTAAATACAGCTGTAGTACTAGTTCTGCCAAAGAGATTTAATTTGAATGGATTACATCACAAGATTTCATTTACGAATTTTAAAGTGAAAGGATTAAACAAAACAACTAATAAAATCCAGCCAAGTTGTTTCAACATACCCTTGCTGCCTCTAAGGCCTCCAAAGCTCTTCGCTGAAGATCCCGCCGGGCATTTTCTCTCTCTTCTTCTAGGCTACTGGTATCAGAAGTCCGATGCTGGTTATCAAAATCCTGCAAAGTTTGTAACCACAAAGTTAGATGCAGACTGAGATGGGAGCTGAGATGACAACAAATTAATGTCCTTTTTAACAAAAAAAGGTTTGTTTATAGTGGCCCTTCAGCTTTCAGCTTTAGCTTTCCAGCTAGCATAAAGTCCCTCAACTCAAATAATAATTAGAAACAAGTTAATAATCCAAACAGAACATAACAGGATTTAACAACTGCATTGCTTAGTGGAGGTGGGTGCCTGGAATGTCCAGGGGCTTCCACTTTTGGCACAGCCGGCCCCTAGACAGAGTTACGCCCCCATGGCTGGCAAACGCATGCCCTCCAGCCATGAGCCCCTATGCCAATGGAGCCAGGCACCTGTCACTGATTAATCAGTGGAAAAATAAAGGGGCGGGGAGGGATGGGGGTAAAAGAATGATCCAAAGGCTAAACAAAGAGAGTGGCCACCAGGAAAACGTTGTACTGAGCACATGGAGGTGAAGAAAGCAAGGCTGACTGGGCATGAGCCAAACTACTGACTGCTGACCACGCCCTCAATCCTCATTGTTCACCTTTAAGCCCCAATATCTAAATACAAATTCTCCAAACTGATCTCTATATATTTCCTTAAAGAATGAGTTGAGAGAATTTGACAAAAGATCAAAGTATTTTTTTTCTCTTAGGTGATCATTTTATTAATTCTCATAACCTAGTCTCTTGACAATGTAGGGATATCATTGGGAGAAAATTAATGTTGGTCACTGTCGGGACTTAAAGGGTTAACTGTGCTAAATAAATTTAACTTCATTAAAAAGCCCCAACTGGTAGGAGGCAACTACATAGTTTTACAAGGACAAAAAAGGATTTGACCAGGTGTGGCCAGGGTAGGATTCAACCTGGGACCACTGGCTTGAAAGTTCGACACCCTGACCACTCGGCCACACTGCCTTGTAATAATATTAGAGGTACCAGGGCTTAAAAATTGCAGGTGCAACATGGAAAGAAACCTGGGAAGTACGGAAAACAAAAAGGAAATTTCAAAACTTTACACAAAAGAATGATGATAACTTGTACGTTAGAAAAGTACAAGTCTTTTAACATAAGTTTTACTTCTCCACTGTTTAAGTAAAACAGAGGTTACTGGTCTATGATAAAACAACCCTGGAAGTTCTTTGGGAATCTTCATGCAGCTATTGGTATGTACAAACTTAAAGTACCGTAAAAATAAGTAATATGTATGTAAGGTGATAAAAATCTTCTTAAAAGAGTTTTAACCTTTATTTTGATATAAATATATGTATAGATTTTTGCCAAAT
Source organism: Porites australiensis (assembly GCA_022179025.1). Classification (NCBI taxonomy): domain Eukaryota; kingdom Metazoa; phylum Cnidaria; class Anthozoa; order Scleractinia; family Poritidae; genus Porites; species Porites australiensis. The sequence goes on from BOPM01000042.1 coordinate 710,062, forward strand.
TAAACATAACAAAAGAACTTGAGAAAACAAGAAAATGTAATCAAGTAATTTCTCTCCAGAATACAAAGGTAAATTTATAAATGAGAAGTATGTAAAACGTAAAATGATCCAATCTGCCTCATTTTGTAGTCGCAAAATCAATTTGAACTCCCTTGATATTCTACATGTGTTACAAACCAGTTAGTCCCAATCTTTTAAAACGTTGACCTTATATTGCCCCACAGAATGAGCAAGATAACATAAAATACAACCAACCCAGTCAAAGAGCAACATTGTTGATTCTGAAGATTCACTTGAAGAGCAACTTAGGCAATAGTAACCATACAGGTCTTCTCCTTTCACAGGAACAGCAACTGGGAAAAAACTGGTTTCTTTATAGCCATACATGCATGTTCATTTCTGACACAGAATTCTTCACAATGTCGCAGCTTTTGTGAGGTTGCTTAAAATGCAAATTTTGGTCATGACTCACCCAAAATTCACTGTGAATTGGGATAATTTAGTCATCATTGGTAATTTGTTTACATCAATGCTACAGAGCTGTAGACCTTCATAAAGTGATTCAAAATTAACAACAGTGAACTGAACCATGGAAAGAAGGGTTAAATGTGACAATTGATAAGCTTAAGATCACAGCTTTGCACATTCTATCCCTTCTAAGAGAATTTAGAGGTGTTACTATAAATGAAAGCACCTCTCAGCAATATCCACATACGCATGTCTTAATTATCAGATGTGAAACCCTACTCATGTAATATGCACATGATGTTAATTCTTTTCTGATGTCCTTCTGGAAAACAATAATAATTATTGTCAACAAATAAGGTAACATCCAACTGTTCTGAGAAGTGTTCAATTCCTGCCAAAAGTCCTTCCTTAATATAAATAAAAAATAGAACAAAAATTATACCGCTAAAAGACTTATAATCTGCCCTGCCTATCTACAACATAAATTATTGATGATCTCCCAGCTTTGAAAATGGTAATTTGAGGCTTGTCTGGAATTATTATAAAACTACTAAATGTTTCATGTGGACTAGAAAAATACAAGTTTTGTCCCTTTGCCGCTGTATACTCATCCACAAACCCGCCTCTTATCAACTAACTGAAGATTACACAACACCCCAAAACAATGATACATGTATTCTAGTCTCGTGTAAACAGGTTTTTAATTTATCTACACCACTCTGAAGTTCAAACAATTTTACAATTCAGCTGCAAGGACTTAAGCATGGTGGATTCTTAAAAACCTAAGTAATCTTAAAGCACCCAAATACACTTAATGTACTCTTTATATGTAGTTTAAAAACGTTACACAGAAAACAAGATGTTAAGTCATATGTTTGAACATCAAAGGGGAATATCTTACATTGCTTAATTTATGACAACAAAGCTACATGAGGAATATGTCATAAATGTTTCAAAAGCTGCCTCTAAACAATATTCAAAACGGAAGTTTCTGGAAGTCAAATTTTTAAATTAGGCCTACCTAGAAGTTGTTATGGTCAAAATCTGGGAGCATATTTATAAAGAAAAAGAATAAAAATATTAAGAAATGACAGAGCTGTAATAAAGTATATATATTTTAAAGTATTGAAGCTAGTTTGATTTATAGGGAGGTTTACACTGCAAAGCACAGGAGTTCAAGACAGACACATACATGTATCAAATGGAATGTAAAATGGGCAAGTTACATGAAGCCACCTCCCATTGTCAAGGACATGTGATTAGCATTGCTTCAAAAATAGTAAAATAATAATGCATATCCTTAACTTAACTGCATACTGTAATCTATCAAACAAAATTTGTAGTATATATTTTAATATTACATTTAGCCCTGTTTAGACAATAAAAAAAATAGAAATAAAAAAAAATGCTCTTTAAAATGTGTTGTTCCAAAAAAATAACATAAACTTCCTGTGGAGGGTAGTTTGGTTCGAAACCCCTTTCCCACCCCTTAAATCCCCACCCCCTCCCAGGAAAATGCAGTATGGGTACATGCATTGCCTTTTTTACCTTTAAGATCCCCTCCCCTTGAAATTTAACACTCATCATCCATTAGGCAGGTATGGATATTTTCTTCAACCACAATGTTTTCTAATACAGTGTAATATAAACCAAAGGCGATGAACAATACACTCAGGTTATCTTGCCACTTAATAGAGACCTTTAGGTTCTAAGATGAGTACGACTATGAGTTTGAGATTTTCTCAATACTAAGTAGTGCTTGCACGAGAACCAGCGTCATTTTGGCGGGAAAATGTGGTAGCCGTCGTCATTCTATTACGAGTTTTAGCACGATTGTCATGCTAGCAAAAACAAGATATCAACTGTTAGAAGTTTTATCATCATTTGCGACTGGGAAGGTGCATAACCTCCTTCACTTAAGATAACAGTGCTAACTTTTCTACTGAAATATGGTAAACTAAAGCTTTTCTGCGAAGTCTATATTTTGAGACAACACGAAAAAACTTCAAGTCAAATCACGTATTTGTAGTCGTCCTTGTCCATAAGTCATTAACCTCAATTTTCTTTTAACAATATCAGTACAGAATCAAGACAAAAGGTAACAAGAATTAATAAAATGATCTCCCAGGTTCCACTTCTTCTAGGAAATGCACGAAGATCAGGGCCCTGTTGTTGGATAGGTGGATAATGCTATCTACTGGGTAAATCTCTTTCCAATGGATAATACAATCCATTTCCCCATTTACTTAAGAGGATCTATGGCCATTCCCTGCGAAATTGAAGTTGCTACGATTACTGTTGATGGAACAGCAATCTTAGAGATTAAAGCAACCATAACATTGCCATTCTGATTTGTATAAGTTATGCAACGATTGCAAAGAAATCTGCTAAAAAGTGTGAGCACGGCAAGCTAAGAGCTTTTGTTTTGCTTATTAAACCTGCTCCTCCTGTTTGCCCTCGGTGTCATGGTTGTTCACATTACCATGCAATTACATGTACTCTTGATAAGGCATGATCACGCGTGCATGCAAAATGGTTATCATTATAGTTTTTAAGCAAAAATACACGCTAAGAATCAAGAACACCTACATTGAAAACATCAGAAAGAATTACAAGGCTTAAAAAATTCCATGTAGAAGTATAGAATTTAATATTCAAGATCCACAATGAATAGCAAATCCACAATAAATAGCAAATCTATATTTGAAAACTGGCCTATTAAAAAAACTATTTTTAAAACTCTGGGTATTAACCCTAGGAAGATGACTGCTAGGAACTCTGAGGCGCTCTGAACTTTCTTTTGTTTTGGGGACAGAAGGGTACAGGGGGTGGCCGGGCAAACTGGAGATCTTCTCAATTAGTGAGCGATCTACCTCTTCTAATATGTCGTATATGTCAATTTCGTATGAAATATATTTGCATTTAAAGCAGCACAAATAAAGCAGCATGTTCAAAGCAGCACATGTAGTTCCAAGCTTTGCAGGAGAACTCACAATTTGAACAAAACATGGGTAAAGACAACATACAAACCTTAAAGAAAGAAAACAATGACTTACAAGTAACTTTTCTTCTGCTCTTAACCATTTGTACAATTTATATAAATTACTTTTATTGACTTGTCAATTGAATACCGTTTTTACCCCCTAGACAAAAATGTAGCCTTTGCTATTTAAGGGCAGCGAGAAAATAAATTATTGTAAATCTGAATTAAGCAATGAAATGAAATGAAATGATGATATGAACACACAAAGAAAACAATGTCCACAAGTAGTCAAAGAGAGGCTTAAATTTCACACTCCCTTCTTTGATAGGAATTGTTAAAAAATGTACCTTACAGTGTCGTACATGTAGGTCTATATGCGAGACTAGACAGTGATGGTAATAATTTATTGTGGGGTAAAATAACAGATGTTAACTGTTAAAGGTTAGATGGTTTAACCAAAAAATTAATAATATCAGACTATTTTTGCAGGTCTGTCCACAATACCCTAGAGCTACAACATAACAGATTGTAATTTTCTTTCCCGTTTCTGAATAGCGTTTATAGGGTAAGAAACCCTCATAAAGTACCAAAATATGTGTACAATTTATAAATAGAAGTGTCCATAATTTTCAAGAATCGATGATTCTTTATGTTTCATAGTGAAAGCAGTGTTCATGTGAACATTCTTGAACAGAGCACTAATAACAATATTAACATATGGTTTCCAACTGTTGAGTCTGGGTGACTTATCAATAAGCAATTTAACTTACATGTAAAAAAATGTACTGTACTGTTCTGTGGATTAATATATAATGTTTTAGTTGACTGGGTTGGAAAAAATGGAAAAGCATACCACTTATGCAAAATGTAAGAGTGAAATTTGTTTTTACATGTGCACATAATGTAAGATAAGCTGGTATATCGCTAATAATATTATTACTTGGTTGTAAACTTATGCTAATTTAACAGTCAACAAAAGGCTACCTGCAATCATTAACATATTACATAACTTGCTTGGCATTGGAACAGTGAAAATCTTCAACCAAAAATGAGAAAAAACACACTTCAAACAAAATTATGAAATGTAAGTGGGTCATACACAACTTACAAGATTAACCATACAAAGCAGTTTGAGGAATCATCTGCTTTTCTATTCCCTTTTGACAGTACAGCACAGGCCTGTATGCATTATAGCATTGTCCGTTTTGGTGCAATAAGCTTCAAACCGAAATTAACTTACCATCAGAAGTGCTGCAAGGATTATTACAGCCACAGAAGAAAGCGGTATAATGGAATGTTAGAGAGACCTTTAGTTCAACAACAGAGTGTGTTAAATATATTCCACTTGTAGAGCTGACTCTCCCTGACAGTTCCAATCCACGGATGTGGCTTAATAATTTCCCAACAATATTCACAAAAATAACTTCAATAACAGCTCCAGATGTAAATACTAATTCATGAATGCAAGATGAATTAGTTTATGTATTAATTTCAACATCAAAGAATTTTTCTGCTTTGTAGCGAAGACTCTGCATAGTAATGTCACAGGTGAACGTACTACGTGCACAAAGTTTACGAATTCATCTTTCATCAATTCATATTTTGAACGATGTGATTGGCTCCAAACAAAAACCTGACAGGTACATCACAGTCATTTATACTCACTATAGGTTTAATTTACATTTCTTAACTCAAACATTCACAGGAAGAGAATGCCACTCAAGGATAATCTTGCACAAAGATATAAAAGACTAGGTTTGAAAGAAGCACCCTTAAAAAAAAGTGTGGGATTTACCAATTTTTATATGTAAAACAAAAATAAATAAATAAAACCATTGCTTTTTGTTGATATTTCATAAAATGAGAACCACCAGAAGATTCTCATTAAATATGTATGCAAAAATAAGCCTCTTTTGCAGGTAACATTTTACAGTTAAGCACTGAAATTTTGCCTGAAAAAGAGAGCAAATTTTAAATCTTTCTTTGCACATGAAACACACAGGGTACGAGGAGATAGCGGAAGACAAAAAGATAAAAGGGGCACCAAATTATAGCAATATTAACATTAAAGTGATATTAGAACTAAGTATGCAAGAATTGGACATTTATGCTGTCACCTGCACCCAACCCAGCATAAAACATTCATAAATGTAGCTACATGTGTAAACTAGCTGAGTTTTAATAAAAGCAAGCAGTTTTCCAACTTCATTTTGCCAACTTTGGAAGGGAGAAGTATGTGCTTTTGGTGTAGTGTGAAGAATAGTAATAATAATAATGTATTTTGAAATGCTCTATTGTTATGCGAACTGCATAAAAACACGCATTTCTGTCAGTACAAGTACATGTAGCTTTAAAATGATTTCAAAATGCACGAATCAGGATAAAGTTTGAATTTCAAAAACCTACACTACATTAATTGAAATATCACATGTACACACTATCCTCAAATCAACATCTAAGGCTTATTATGGTATATGTAGTGAAAATTGAAGATAAAAAGGACAGCTAAAGACAAGTTTTTGGTAGCAAAAATACTGTCTATTTGACACAAATATTATTTTATTCAGGAAACATTGGTAGATTGGAAATAATGACTACAACGTAGTCCTCGGCTCATCATGCTATCTCCTTCCCAAAATTTTCATGGCATCAGCAATGTACAGCACCAACTCTGTAACTGGAAAGGCATAACTGTATTCATAAAAAAAACTACATGTACTTGTCATAAAAAAAGGAAGAATTCAAACAATTTGCTCCTTGAGTTAGTTATGCCACAAGTGGATAGGAAATAAGGTATGTGGATATGAAGCAGTGTTTATATTGTTGAACAAGCAGTGGTTTTAACTTTCAAGTTCACAGACAAAATTCTTTGGAAACAAAAAAACTTGTATAAAAGCTACATGTAGAACTGTACAGCTGTGTTAAGTAGTGCTTTCTTATATGTGGAATACAGTCCAACCTTGCTTTATAGAAACCCGCTCAATCCAGACACCTCAATATTACAGACAGTTTTGCTTGTCACTAGGCCTTACATTTCCACTCAATTCAACCTGCTTAAACTGACACTCAGTAAATATGGACACTTTCTATGGCCCCCTTGGCGCCAGTTGACTGTAGAGTACAGCTGTAACTACCAAATCTCACACTTAAGATGGAAAAATTTGATGTAACATCAGCTCATGCCCTTTGACAGAGCCTATCACGGCTGTCTAGTTCAGTTTTTTAATATATCCTCAAATATTAACAAGGGGCGATTATTTCTTTGTTCGCTTCAAAAGGGGCAGACTATTTGAGGCAATGCAATCATTCGAGGGAGGCGATTATTTCATATATTGCTCACCGAAAGTCGTGCCATAAATTTTTGTTTTATTATCCCATTAGATCAAAAAATTATCACATCAAATAAACTGAACATGAGCTTTTTAAGTGTTCCAAATTTTTCCTTGATTTATTTTCAGAGCTTGAATCGCCACTGATCAGTTTTTCTGGATAAGATTCCACTTCAGCTTGACAAGGGGGGGATAAAAGAAAGAGAGGATGGCAAGAGGGGTCGGGGGGGGATTATTTGAGGGAGGTGATTATTTTAAAAATTACGATCAAAGAGGGGCGATTATTTGAGCGAGGTGATTATTCAAAGTGGAGCGATTATTTGAGGGAGGTGATTAATCGAGGGACGGCTATTATTCGAGGAAATACAGAAATGCCAATTATGTACATATCCCCTAAGAAACTCAACATTAGTGAATAAATCCTTTGTAAACAATAAGATTATAACAAAAACACAGCTTCATCCCAAACAAATATGTCTCCCAAACATTCTACGAAAAGTTATAACCAACAAAAATAAACCTTGAAAAACTGATATGCCAATCCGTTTTCATCTTTTTCGAGCTTGTCCATCCGTACCTAATTTTGTATTTACCTTATTATTTATATCCTCTTTCAATGCTTTTGCGCTCCTTTTGGTGACAGATCCTACTGTTGGAATTTTTGGCAATGTTAACTGGCACATTTATACTTAAATCCAAGCAGGAAGAGAATGGTCACACATTCACCCAGACCTCCAAATTTAATGTCTGTTCAGCGTAAAATCATTTTCTGGTGAGTGTAGAAACTTTTTGGTAAGGCAAAGTAAAATTTTGGAACATGTTCAGAAATCTTTGGACATCATCAGGTCCTTTACAATCTCACACCCTTAACTCAAAAAGTGTCAGCAGTTTTTGTATATATTTATTTACTGTGCAAAGTGGTTCTAACTTTACATGTGGGGATGAAATTATTAAGTGTTGCCAATTAAAATAATGAAAGCTAATAAGCACTTCTTTTACATAATATTACCTGTATTTAAAGATTGCACAACATTAAATTTTGGATTTTGGGTGACTTTGGCCATAAAATGGACTGAAGAGTGGACAGGCTTTGTATTTTTCTGCAATAATGACATTCACTTGAGCAATTCTCTCTGTCAAATGGATTATACTGTAACAGTGTGACATATGGAAGATGTCACAAATTAACTAATAAATTAAAGCTACATAGGAACTCCAAATCACTTACAATTTTTGGAACAGTTAATCTGATTGAACTGGTGATTGCAGCCATGAATGCACTCCTTTGAATACAAAGACAGGCAAAATCCACTACTGCACACAGCTGTCTTGTATGAAAGAGCTGGATAAGTTAAAGGACCCTTTGACTTTAACGTTGGTTTAATGAAAAGTTTTTCACAGCCCAGAAACTTCTTAAGTCAAAAAAGTAATAGTTCAACACTCCAGAAAATTCGGCATCAGTGGAAAGGAAAATGAGTGAATCTGGTAAACAAAGATTAACACTCCAATTCTTTTGTTCTTTTTATACTGACCTTGTCTGTCTTGACAAAAGAAAGTGTTGAAACAAAGGGGACTTTTGTAGGAGGACTCAAGACATATTAGGTAAAAAACTGCCAATGCAAAGGGCAAAAGAGTACATTTTCTACATGTTCAAAGAAAATATCTAAAACATCAACCAGGGAAAAACAATCAGAAGCATTTCAACAACTCTGATCATTAATGCAAGGAACAGATTTTACAGCAAAAGATGCTTCACAGCATTTCACAGTGGTAAACATTTTTTACTTGTGTGTTAACTAATAAAGGAAGCTTGGAGATCTTAAACTGACATACTGATAGGTAATGTTTCTTTGTGATTTTCAAGATACAGGGATACAATTAAGCTCCATTTCTGATCAATGGTGCATTCACTAACATGCAGTGCAAAGAAACAAGCCTCCTTTTGTGTAGACGTTACTAAAAATGTACCAAAAGTGAAGCAGACTAGATAAGCAATGAAGTCATGCATATCATTGTTTCCCACTTCTTGTATAATGAAATCTTGTGAAATAAATCTTACCTTCAGAGTACCTATGTAAAACCACTCTTGTAAAAAGATTCAACACAAAATGTAATAGCAGGATGAAACACCAAAAGAACTGTTTGGCTAACAAACATCAACTCTAGCAGTAACTGCAAAGCACAAAACTCTAAAATTACTTCACCTTTTTCTTTTTGGAGAATGAAAACATTCTGAAATGTCCAGCCAACAAAATATATGTCAGCAAATAAGACTTTAAGCAAACTGTTCAACAGATATGATGAACATGTACAGAACACCTAAGACCCTTCTTCACGCTGAGGAAGAAATATTTTACCCCTAATCTGGCAACTGATCAGGTCTGTTTTCTATCTCATCAAAAATTTCATAGATATCACTTTACATACATCAAGTTTTGTAAAACTGTCTGTGTTTTCTTTTTCATAATAATCACTTCACACCCTGGGTGACTTTGCTGAGATAATGATACATAAATTTAAGTTTTAAGCCTCACAACAAAATCTTGTAATGTTAAAATTACACCTCTTTTTGTATGTTTAGTCAATAATATTATTTGACTCTCACCATTATTGAAAGTGAAACGGTTAAGACCCAGGGCAGACTTCAACCAGCTTTAAACTGAAATTCTGAAAATCACTAGTGCTACATACAGGATGTACTAAACTCATACTGTAGTTTTATGATTAACCTTCGCTAGTTATGTAACACAGCACAGCATCTGGAACAAACAAGTAGTTCATCAAATTTTATAGCAATTACCACCACACATATAGGAGGAAATGAACTAAACCAATAATCAGAATTGACTAGACTGACGTAATGTCCGGAATAAACTTGTGAAGTACTTAAAATTAGTATTAATTTGACCTGTATTTGTAAGATAATCAATGCAAATAATAATAATCTAGAACTTCCTTCTAGACTACACTTTCTTAAAATAGGGTTATTGATGTTACAAGTATCCCTCTCAATTAATAAAGAAAGAAATTTAGAAGTATAACAGGGTTGTCAGAAAGGGTTTGAAATAGATGGCTGAGTTGTCAAAGTAAGCAGCCAGTCCAGGGATATTTTATTTCAAAAAACGCCATTTGTAAAGAAATGCCAAGGATAGTAGCCAGCCAATACTAAGTAGGCGGCTACTTTTGACAACCCTGTATAAAAAATATGAAAAAAAACTCTTTTCAATAGCAACTGGACTGCAAGAAACTACAAAAATCTTAACACTACACTTCATTTAACATTGCAGCAACTTGAGTAAATATTGATAAAAAAATGCCAAATTTTATTTACCTCATAAAATAATATATAAAGTATTGTCAAGTAGCAAATTAGAGAGCAACAAGTTCACTGTGTAGTATAAATTATTTAATAATTTATTATTCACATAACACTTTAATATGCCAATAATAAAACACTAAGTTGAACAAACACAAACCACTCCTTCCTTTTAGTTAGCACTTTCTTACATAATTCATAGTTTTTAGTGCAAGAACACCAAACCTTCTACAGGGTGCCATACACTTCAAATGAAAATTTACAATATATATTATAACTCATTAAATTTTATCTTTTGTCATACTGTAATATGAAGTGATCAGAAAAGGTCTGCATCAAACTAACTGCAGTTAACAAAACAGGAGAATCTAGAAGACACATTGTAGCTATATATCATGCTCTGAGAAAAAGACCTTTGTCAACCTGATTGAATTACATGCGAGAAATTTTTTTTTGTTATAGAAAAATAATGAGACCAGCACAAGTAAGATAGACCGTGTTTGTTGAGGAGATTAAGACAGAATCTGTTGTAATACACCAACAAATTTCTCTCTTGTGAAGAAATTTAACCAAAGGATACTTCTCTTTGAGTTTTCCTAATCTAAATGTATTTGAGGCTTGTCAAATATGCAATTACATGATCAGAAACCAAGAAGCGAAACTTTGGTTGAATTAAGAAGGAAGGCACCATAAATCATAAGTGAACGTAGTCAAAAACTTGACAAACTTTAAAGATATTCCACAGAAAAATAATACATAGCTTTTTGGGGATTAGATACATTTGGGGTACAATGAATAACGCTTTAACATGATTCAAAGTATCTTTTTTTCTGTTACGTACAATAAATTTTGCTGGCTTGGAGATAAAAATTACTCTGAAAAAGAACTTCAGCGTAAGATGATATTTAAAGCTCACTTCAAAAATCAAAGCTACTCAATAACAAACCGACGATATGTGACAGCATATCTAGATATCATGCTCTTTTGACTTCCTTAGATTCATAATAACCATCAGAAGCTAAGTCAGAAAGCCAAGAAACGGCAGCGTTCATGAAGGAGGCAAAACAAACATATATGATCGAGCTTTTCATATAGGAGTTCCGTGAGGTCAGAAATGTGTTTATGCTAGACCTGTTATTTAACTATAAACTAACTACTATTAAAACCAGCACACAATCATTGGTACGCTTAACATCAGGACTGTTCAGAAATACCGATAATTATGACATGATGTGCGCAGAATGAATTATCGGTTCGAATTGAGCAGGATGATAAACGGAAGAGAAAAACTACATTGCGAGGATTATAGCGAGTTAACGGTCATCAACTTAGGGTGATTAAAGCCATGGACGATGCTTTATTATTGCTTAAATACATGTATATACCTAAGAAGCAATTTTACCACAACAGCAACCTCGAAGCAGTTTGCCATGAAGAAGCCAATGAAAAGACTTCGCGATGTAGACACGCAAGGGTCAATCCGGCAAAAACACAACACAACAAATCGAAAGAGTTCCATTGTACAATAAATAATCTACAGGAAAATATAGGGTTTCATTTCTTATATACAAATGGTTAGTGAGAGAATAATTATGCAAGAACGCGAAAAATCTGACTGTCGTGAAAGCCATGTTTTTTTTTCGTTTTAATATGCAATTCTTATGATGTTGACCTGAACTGCTGAACGATCAAAATCAACCAGGCTCGCGTAGTTACAAAAACAAATTCTTTACAAAATAAACATTAAATTTTAAGCGACATGGCCCAGAAAAATCATAGCGTTTTTTATGAGCCAAATTTAACTTACTGTCATCAGGTATTACCTTCGAGAAACCATCCGTTGACTTATACGATCGTATCCTTTGGGTTGGATATGCATATGACCGATCCCAACCCTATAAAAGACGACAAACGCACAGTTTAGAAGCTCACCGGTTAGAAAATAAACCAAACCAACGTCAAACGCCTGTCGTTTTCGTTGCTTGTTATGAATATGAGTTAAAGGGAATAAGCGAGCTCGATCGCTCGTTCGTCCCTTCTGAAAAACTAACTTACCTGTTCGCTTGCAGTTGAGACGGATATTGTGGAGCCCGCTTCGTCATAATACGGGTCCCTAGGATCGTGAGCCATCGCTTGGACTTAAAAGAAGAATCATGCCATGGAAAGAAGGTATCTGCGCGAATCTTGGGCAACAAAATAAACTTTTTAGGCAGTGTATGAATATGAAATGTTATGCAGTACACACAGACACACAAGCAGATAGCGCCTTGCCTCATTTGCATCAAGTGACGTAACTTCCCCGGTCTTACATCTGATTGGTTGTTGACAACAGCCTCGACCCGAAATTCGACATTTTCCATGGAACATTTTGAGCCGACAGATCTTTTTCCAACAAAAGCAGTGGAGAACTTCCAATTTGGGGTTTCATCATCTCTGGATTAAAAATAGAATCAATAAACGTGACCGGAAGAAAAATTTTGACTCTAAATTTAAACTGTCATTCGCGTCAGACCTTGTGCGCCCACGTGATTCTGTGCGGTCAAGTTGTGTGGGAAGCAATTTTACTCACATACGCAAATCATATTATTCATATTATTGGAATTGTGCTTTTCTAACTTAACCGAAGTAGCATTTAACGCATATAATTTGGACCAATTCAAATCTATTTAATGTAGGTTCTAGTATTCTTCACAGGGGTTCTAAGACAATAACAAGTCGAAAAAGTACTATATGGTCCTATCACTGTCCTATGTTGTCTGATCAAAAGTTCCACAACACATAAAATGTTTTTGAGCGCCCCAACAGAGGCTTCAAAAAGCATTCATGAATAAATACCATAATCAGGTATATTGAAATGCTGCGGCAAAAAGTGGTCGTTTTTATTAAAGAGCATTGTTGAAGTTTGTTATAGCAATATTTGAAGATAGAAGTAATAAGTAACCTGAAATATTTCACAAAACATCCATCTGGATTAGCTGATAGCTGAAGCGGACAAGGGAATATACATCAACAGTAACGTCCATTAAACGCATTTGTCTCTACTTCTGAAAGAAATAGAGGAAGGCTAAAATACGGTTTAGTTACAATTATCGTGCTGAGTTTCTGGGGGGTAGGACTACGTTTCATTTTTGATGCATTGAAACGTGTGTAGATACCATATGCAAAAGTTAGAAACAAAGAGTGACTTAAGAGAATCTGACACCAAAGCTTCTGATACATAACGAAATGATATACGTAATAGCCACCATCAATGTCCGTTATAGAGTTCGTCGTTGTTTTTCTGAAATTTTGGGTCAGCAACGTTTTTTAACCCACGCAATTACCTTCAAATTAACTGAAATAGTTACGATTTTAAGCCGAACAAACTGGATAGTTGGCATGGATATAAACAAGCCGAACTCGAATGCAAATTGAAAAAAAAAATTGTACCGGGACAAAAACCTAAAAACACTTGTAATTTGCTGAAACCGTGAGACCTCGAACTGATGGAAAACACATCTCTTGTGTACGTGAAATGTTTCAACGTCACAATGCGGGGAGTCAACCGAAGGAGAAGCTTGTAGTCCCTCCTACAGAAACAATGACGTTGATCTTCAATCGAGACTGAATTATTTCGCAATACTGTTCTCCTTATTAGCAAAGGCCTTTAGTTGCACTGAGATCTGACTCTTACGCAACTCTTCTACTTTAACTTGAGCTATAGACAGTATAGCTTGTGTTTACTATGAAAATGAACAAAATTTTCAGTGAATCTGTATGCAGTGCCGGTAGAAAAATTGTGAAAAGATAACAAAAATAGTTTTTGGAACAACGTGTAGCTACGTCTTCCTAAAACAAATTTTCTACAGTCAATCGTCAATATCAGTAGTGTATACGTGTTTCATATTGGTGAATATAACTGAAAATGACGTGATTCTTTATTTTTGAAACTAAAAAAGAGCTCTGATATCCGGAAAACTAAATACATGTTCTTTTTTAGTCTTAGGAGAGCCGACGTTCACATGAATCTACTGGATATTTTTGAAATTGCTTATAGTGCCTTTACACGAATCAACCTGGCTTCCGTCCACACGAAACTGACTAGTGAATCTTCTCACCGAAACCGCATTGTTTTGAAACCGCGGCTCCAATGTGGTTTTTAAGAAGGCCCCGTATGGGAGTTACTCGCTACAGGTCATGGGCTCCTGGAATAATTGGAAAAATGAAAAGGTAGCCCTGTTTTCCCGTCAGAAACTTTCCGATGGAAATGCATTTTCCACTTACGAGTTTTCGCAAGGATTCACTGGTTCCAGGCTATTCACGGCGATGTCTGTGTCACCATCCTGAATTTTACGGACGAGGCTCTCTCCTCTCTCTCCTCCGCAGAGTCTCCCGCTGGTTATCGCCTCTTCTCTTTTCCCTTCCCATCATCCCCCGCGCGCATTCTTTTTCCCTCTCTCCAGCCCTCCCTACGATACAAAGAAGCCTCTGCGGAGGAGAGAGGTGATGAGAGCATAAACGAATGGCACTTGTGTAAAATGGAAGACGTTTTCACTCGATAGACGTTTCCATAAGAGTTTCTTTAAGTTTTTAGTAAATGGAAAGCGCCCAATGTCACAAGCAGAAATAAACCGGTTCCATGATATAGGCAGCTTCAACCTAGTCCCCAGGGCTTTTCCCATTTTTTAGGGAAAAGCCGTTGGGACGAGGTCGAGGCAGCTTATAACCAACTTTCGTCAAATAAGCAGTGAAATAAAAGACATATATTCCTTTTTAACGTTATGAAACTACGTGGTCAATTCTGATGTCTCCTTCGAATTCGATTCACATCTCAGATACATTTTGAGGGTATTAAAAATAGATTTAGAATTTGCTGCTGATACCACTATAGCCTGCGAGATCAGAAGCCTATTTCGACTTCAGAACTATACACACAGAGAAGATCTTCCTCTAGAAGGGGCCGACCATTCAACTTTTGAGGGACGAGGCGGGGATACCCGCCCGCGAACAGGGCGGATAAAGGTTGGGCGGTGAAACGAGCGCGTCCGAGCAAAAAGGTGTGATGCAGTGGACTGGAACTCTGCTTAGAAATGTTGCTTGTTTACGACGCTTGCGATGTGCTTTGTCGGTTTGTCCATTAGACACTGCCGCTGTCACTAAATTATGGCGGCTTGATTTGTTTTCTTGCACTTCTTCCTCGTTCCTTTGTGCTGGTACGCTGTCTCCGAGAGGCAAATGTTGCTTTTTTTGCGGAAGGTTTGGTTGGAGTAGACAATCATCTCTTTCAAAGGGTTTCTCTTATTACTTCCATGATTCTACCACTGAATTATATTTTCGTTCTACTACTCGCCAATGTCGATGTTATTCCAAAACAAAAACAACTAAGTACTGACTAAAACACGAAGGAAAATCTCATCCGTGTTATCTATGGCAAAACTAAAAGACAGCAGATCGTGATTCATAACTAGATGACGTGTATTTTATAAATGCGTGCAGCTCGTCAAGGTGAAATTATGCTAATTTCAATCACCATCATGCTTCTTTTTAATTTTGAAAAAAACATCTCAGACGTCTTTCTGTTTCTTCGAAACTTCAAAATTAGTTTCCCCTCAGTTTTTTCTGTTTACCTTGTTTTGTTTTAGGGAGAAAAACGTAGAAAAAACCTTACAACTAATCTCAATAAATTTTGTTTACATGCGGTTGCCGGATTTGCAACGCATTGCGCGAATCGCCATGGCGCGTTTCACCCGAAAAGCAAAGTTTAAAAAAGTACAACGCCACTATATCAGTATATATCAATCTAATTTTTTGCTATGTTATATAAAATTTATCCTCCTTTAACATATGTAAAAATTGAGGTTAAGAAGTGTTAAGCTTTTGCAAACGAAACGGTGAAAGACGATTAGGTGATATTTAGTGGAAGGAGGAGGTATTCAACACTTTCAAATTAAACTCAAATTTTGGCATTATACGACCAACAAGTTTGACTTATAGGCATACAGACACAAACTTATGAAACTGTTTATTGATGTTGTTATGAAACGAATATATCTATTTAACATTGTAGCCTGAAATTACAGAAAGAAATTAGGATTTCCGGTTTGCAAAAAGGAAAATTTCGCCGGCCTTCAAGCGCACCGGAAGCGCGGAAAGAGCGCTCGTGCCAGTCCTACTCCGCATCACACATTAAATGAAGAGCGGAGCGCTCGTTTCACCGCCCAACATTTATCCGCCCTGCCCGCGAATGTAGACGTACTTCCGGTCGCCGCTTCTCTCCACCTGAAAAGTTATCGGGTGGAGAAAAGCGAGAAGCGACGACCGGAAATACGTCTGCATTCGCAGGCTAGCGGAGGGAGGGCCATTTCAGAAAAAAAATGTCGGAACAAAAACATTCGTGCATCCATTTAGTGAGAGAAAAAAAGAAGGCAAAACGAAGCATAGTAGTATTGAAAAAAATTCTTGCCCAACTATAAAATCACCCAGGCCACTCGTTTCCACAAAAAATAAGTTAAATGATCGGCCTGTATTGTATCAACATCAACATTCTCTCCACAAAGGTACCGTTCAAGACTGGCGTTTGATTAACTTCTCGGCGTACTCCGTACTGAGAAGGAAAATTTCACCATAACCCTGCTAATAGGACATGCTTTACATGGCATTTAAAAAATCTCATGAACTCCTTGAAATAATTCATGAAAACTAAAACTTGTATGGGTGGTTGCCAAATAACAACTCTGTAACTCACAAATCTACTTGTTACAGTTGCTTCCGCGATTAGGTTTCTTCAAGTTCAAGTGATTAGCTTACGCAGAAGTGTGAATGTGATTCTTCTGTTCTTTGGTTGTTGTTCCTTGCGCTGAACATTTCTTTCACGTTTCTTTTTCGTTGTTTGCCAGGTCTTAATGATCGTCAGCATTAACAACTTTGTCGGAGTGAAATTCTCGTTTCCTATCACTTTTCATCCTTCTGTACGCCTTGTTGAAGCTGCCCTGGATGAAGCTTTGCACCAAACCCTGAATTTCAGCTTTTTTAATTGGGCATTCTAGCATATTCAAAATTCTCCTGATATCTTCCACAGTCTTAGAAACAGAACCACAATGACGCCAGAATGAAGATATTCCGAACAGCTTAATATCCCGTATCATTGCAAATAAGGCAGAAAAAAGATCTCCATGTATCTCAAAGAGGATTGAAGAGGACATCGTGGCTTCAGACGTGGCAGCTCGAAGAAACTTCTCACAGAATTCCACGTTCGTCACAGTGGATGGGTCGATGTCTTTACAGGCTATCCACTTGTAAAGGAATTCAAAACCACTCTCACCCATTTCCTTAAGAAGATCCACGTCATCGTTCAGGAGTATAAGAAAGTCCGCCAGGGTAAATATAAAGTTTTCCAAGAAATCTAACTGTTGTTGAATCTCCAGGCAAACGTTTTTATCCTCCATAATTGATGCCTGCGCTTGATAAAAATCTAAGCCTCGAATACGATCCAAGATTTTCTTAACGGCGTGGTTTTTCATGGTTATTACAATGTCAGTAAAGATGCTTAGGCAGGGTCCAGCCGCGGTATACGTAGCAAGTGCACCAGACAAGCTCGGTATCATCATGACGTATATAAATGGAATGGCTGACGCAGTTACCGCAGCTACCGCAGGGCCCAAATTTGCTCTGTAAAATAATCCGTTCTGAACGGTGACTTCTGACTCAAAATCTATCAGATGTAATGCTTGTGACTTTAAAAGTCGTATAGTGGCCCCTCTTATCAAGATCCATCGGAAAAGGGCGTTCTGCAGCTTCACGCGTAGTCTTCGTAACTGTGCAAACTTCTCTCTAACCTCATTCACCGAGTCTTGCTTTTTAGGTGGATCACCGACGTCGCTGATTTGCAAGGACACTGGACCAGTGGCTAACGAAAAAAACATATTTAAATAGTTAAAATAAATTCTGCAATTTAATTTCTTAACTGTTTACAAATAGTAGCGTGTGAACTTAAATTCGATGATAATAAGTAAGCTCACGGCTAAGTTTGGAATGTACCACTTACGATAAAAAAATCATCATCATATAAAAAACTTTATTTAATTTCAAATTTGTGGATTAGCAAAATTACTAATATATTTGATTTGGGCTTCTATGTCATTTCTCTTTAAAAAATGTAACTTTGGAATCATTCCTGGAAGCAAAAATTATGTGAAAGGAGATTTCCGTGTGTTGGCATTGTAGAGCTGAATTTTACCCCAACGATCGATTTTTCGCAGCGATCGCGGCGATACCGTTGGACCTTTTTAGCGATCGTAACGGACATAGGAAAAAATAGGCTTAAGAAGTAACCTTCCCGATTACTGCACACGCACACGTGTGTGCGCACTCGTAACCCCCTTACACAAACCTGCATGTTGATTGGTGCGAGGCGGTGAACATGCACTGTACTCCTCGATTTGCCCACATTCTCTCAGAATGTTTTCCGCTTCAATGAATGCTCTTACCATTTCTTCTGACTCATCTGCATGGTAATGTTTCCAAAGTTTCTTTAAGATTTTCAATGCTACCGACGACTCCCTGTGATTAAACAGCGCTTGCCGCACCTTTTCCAGATTCTCTAAGTAAGCATTCAACTGCTCCGGCTTCGAAGGGTCGACAAACTGAAAGTATCTGAGAGCAATTGAATTAAGGGAATCTTGCGCTGATGGAATACCTCCATACATCGTGGGATGTGGCGGAATAAATGCCGTCATTTTAATACCCTGGCCTACTTCTTGGGATGCCTGTGGTATTATAGGCATCCATTGAACAAAATGCCCCGTGCTGTCAGCTGTGCTTGTGACGAAACCCGACACAAAAGTGAGTCCTCTCTAACGACAAAACATAGCACAAACAAACCCGAGAAGACACGTACATAAAAAAAAAAATA
>BOPM01000042.1:729057-740684 GCA_022179025.1 Porites australiensis
GCGCATCACGAATCAACTCCTGTCACTCAAAGGCCTCAATTCACGTCTTCAAGACATCAGAGATTATCTGGATAAAGTTGCCACTGGCAAGCTACCTGTTAATCACACCATCATATATCAGCTACAAGATGTGTTTAATCTGTTACCTAACTTAAATCTGGAGGAATTTGTGAAGTCCTTATCCGTGAAAACAAATGATCAGATGTTAGTGGTGTATGTGGCGTCGTTAGTGCGGGCTGTGATTGCGCTCCACAACTTGATTAACAATAAAGTGGCCAACAGGGATGCGGAGAGAGATGAGGCTGGGAAGAAAGAGGAGAAGAGTAAAGAAAAGGACAAAGACAAAGAGAAAGACAAGGATACGAAAGATAAGAATGCTGAAGACAAAGAGAAGTCAGAAAAGACAAAGACTGAGGACTCTAAGAAATCTTGAATGTAGTATTTATAGAACTATACGCCCTTCTTGCTTGTCATTTGTTATTTTGTAAAATAAAATGTTGCATCCTTCGAAAAACATTCTATATTCCTGCAGAATTGGTTTTGTTTTGTCAATACTGTGTTGTTTATCCCTTTAAGTCCCAAGAGTGACCAACATCATATTTTCTCCCAACAATATCAATACAAAATCAAGAGAAAAAGGTTGTGAGAATTAATGAAATAATCACCAAAGAGAAAATGCTTTGATCTTCTTCCAAATTCTCTCAACTCATTCTTCATGGAAATGTATAGAGACCAGTTTGGAGAATTTGTATGTGGATATTGGGACTTAAGGGTTATTCATAACATTTTGACCTGTCTTGTTCCTTTACCATGGTTTTGCAACATCTATTACTGACTGGTACTATTAACCTGTAAAAAATTAAGTAAAGTCTACTAAATGAGCAAAACGGTTTTATTAGGTTTGAGCATGACGCTCATTAAACATTAATATTGCCTTTGTATTTTTTAATGAACTTTCTAGTCTCAATGTCCCATTCTAGATAACTTCTTGTCGCAAAAACAATGCATGACCGGGTAGCAGCATTAACATAAGACCCAATTTTAAATGAAACTCAGATCTTTACAACATGTCCCAGAGTTTACTGCTAAAAACCAAATCCTTGGAGAGGACCAGTCATATATGGGTGATATAGGTATGCACAGTAGTAACTGGTCAAGTCGCCTGAAGTCATGTCGCCTGAAATTTATAGTCATGTCACCCAAACTTTTATTGAATGTATAAACTTGAAGAAAAGTAATATCTTAAGTATATGGAAAGGAATAAAGTCAAAAAATGTTGCCTGAACTGTGTCCAGTAACCTATGCAAATGTGAAGTCAAATGACAGCAAAATGAACAACTTGAGTTTCACAGTTTCGTATTTCACTCTGACTAGCATTTTTTATTGCGTTTACAAAACAAATTTTGAATATATCTTTCAGTTTAGTTTTTCTATGATCTTTTTGAACATTATGAAATTTCGGGCCACATGACTCAGGATATCGAGTGACATCACTCTTTTCTCAGGCGACTTGACCATAAACTGTATGCACTGCTGTGAAAGGTCGGGTATTCAAGCAGTTTAGGCTGGGATAGGGGATAGAAATCAGATAATTTTTAGTCTAGAATAGTGCAGCATTTATGGGAAATTCCTTATTGATCAGTACACAGGCAGCCCAGACGTAGTATATGTCAAATGAATATATTGATATTCACATGGACAAAATAGGATGAGTTGTCGAAACTTCCATAAACTAAAATAGTCCAAAAGTCAAAATATAACAAAACAAAGTTAAGATACCTTTAACTGAACGTATCCTTGTCTTTCCTGGCCGGTATAAAGCGGCATTTTGTTGAGTTTTGCATTTGACACATACTACGTCTGGGCTGCCCGTTATCAGTAGTGAAGAATTATTGGAGTTTCTGGTTCATAGTATACTGTTAGTCTAAGCCTGAATTTCATCCGTAACTCCTGAGACGGACGACATCAAAATTCCAACTGAAAATAGTCTGGTAAAGAAAATAGAAAGATTTCAGAATCAAAGTGGTAAATCCCCACCCTAAAATTCCTAAAGGACACCCCCTGTCAGAACCATAATTATATTATACCTGTTACAAATTTTAAGGCAGGATGATGACAAGGATTATATACCTTTGGAAGTATAGGTCTCAAGTTTTAAAAACACGGTGTCTGGAGCGATCTTGTCTATGATTGGCTGCGTTAATTACAGAACGACTTAAAATGTGTCCACGTCTCATCATCACATTTATTTCACCTTGTTTGGAAAGTGTGACGTGACAATACGCAAGAAGTTCTACGCACGCTCAAAAGCGAGTCGCGAAGCGAAAGTAATATTCGAATATTTATTACAACGTCTTGTAACTTATTTGTGTCAACTAAATTCACCGAATTTTTAAAGGTTTAGAATTCGTCACCTTTTCTTTCCTGAAAAAATGAATATTCAGAGACACTGAGAATATCAGGTTGCTATATTAAGTGCAATCCTGCACGCGTTGACATAGTTCTTTCATCGCAGTCGAAGGAAAAAGTTAGGTACTACAGCTTACGACAATGGAAAAAGGTTTGTTACCATAACAGTTTCAGATAAAATTAAGTTTATGGGGTAGAATAATACACGATTTGTTCGTCCATTGAAGGGATATGTAAAATATATCGCCATACTCTATTTGTGGTACGTATTTTTAGCACCTGTGCTCGCATCGAGCATTTGTCGCATGTTTATAAAACCTCGCCAATTTTCTTTGCTGATGTGAAGAATCATTTCTCATTTATGTCATACAAAATTGTAACAATATTCTTGGGGTATTTCGGGTGCATAAATCTCATAAACGCGAAAGGAATCACAAATCGTATAAAGCCAAACTCCGAGAAACTTCGATTCGTTCATTGCAGTTTCATTTTCAAACGGAAATTAATTATCTTAAATGGAAAGTATTGCATGTAAAGCCAATGACTTGGCCGATATTGGCTGCAATGAACACTAACAGAAGTGGTCTCGCGAACTCGAAAACTGATTTTCGCGATCCTTTCGCTTTCTAAATGTATTAACTAATTGAGCGATCAGATTAAATGTGTACAAAAGTGGGTCAATGTACGCGGGATTGAAATAGACACTTCCGTGTTTGGACTATCCTCGGAAGCGCCTTTGAAGCGCCCTTAGCACGAAGCATACGCTATTTCTGTAAAGGCTGTTTCGAAAACTAAGACCCCGTAAACTAAAGAAACAAAACGACTCAGAAGGAAAATTTCCGCACAGCTTCTTACATTATGTACCCGCAGTAATCTCATGATCGGACTGTTTCACATACGTCTAGTTAAAGAAAAATATTAATCGAATAGACTCGAAACATGAATGCATATTAAATAAGTGTATGTTAGTATTAACAACCAGAAAAATAAGCCGTTAGATTCTGAAAAAGTTACCAACCAACGTTTAATTGTCATTTCTGTATGCGAATGAACGATGCGATGCTTGTATTTTTCCGTGGACAGGAATATGTAAATATTTTTAGCGCATATCAGACATTGTCTGTCACGCAATGCAAATGTAACGCTCGAACAAGGTACAAAATCAAAAGTACAAGGGTAAAAAATTCACAAAGAGAGAGAAAGTTTATTTCAAGCAGATATGGAATTTAATGTGATTTTCCTGTTTCTGAAAGCAATTTGGTTTTTAATAAATCAGTTACGTTGGTATGTTAGCTTCCAGTTTGCCACAATTGCAAGGGTAACCACAAAAAATAAGAATCAAGGTTAAGGCAACTGAAACTGGTTTTCCTGAGTAGTCTCAAAGAGTTATGCCACAGGAACCGTAGTTGCCTACTAGCCTACTCCAGGTGTGCAGATACAAAGTGAGGGTAGCGTGAAGGGAAGTGAGCAGGACAGAAAAAAGCGACAGGGGTAGGGAGAGAGGAAGCGTTCCCCCCTCCTGCTCTACCGCGTTTTACCCCTTCTCTTCGATCACCATTTCGCGCCACTCTCCGCTATCTAAACGCCTGGAAAAGGCTAAGAGCTGACCGGAGGCAAGTGAATGCGAGTGTTTGTTGATCACAACATTCGAAACGCAAAATAAAACTGCCCAAAGGGGCTACTTGGGATTATGGCTTCCATTGTTCTATGTTAATGATTGTGGCAGAGAATTTGACCCAAGAAATGTTGATCTTTGTTCTTTTACAGAGGTGGAAAGCAACGAGGATAGCAGTGACGTGCTCGAAAACCACGAATCACTCATCGTCAACCAAATCACTGCGCAATTTGAACAGTTGCGCAAACTTCGAGAGGAATTACACGACGCTTTTCTCAGCTGGATACCAATTAGAACGCGCACTAAAGAACAATTAGAAGAACTAGCAACAAAGCTACATGAGCATCATAGGAAAATTAATAATAGGAATCTTGAGAGTTCCGGGCCTCATTGCTGTACCATTCACATTTGGGGCCGGAATCGTAGTGTCCATTGTAGGGGCAGGAATTGGTGGCGCGGGGGGACTGGTCATGTCTTGTTCCAAAGTCGTTCAGATTATCTTGGAAAAGTTAGGACTCAAAGAAGTGTAAGCGGTAATTGAGGACGATCGTGAAGCTTGTAGTGAGCTCCAGAAACAGACTCCTTGGAGAACTTCATCTCTAGCTTAGCAGAGTTCCTTAAACCGCTGCATGATGACGCGGTTTTGCTCAGAGAATTAGAAGGAAGTGGATTTGAGTTTCTTAGTCAGCGGATATCCTATGAAGAGATCGGCGCGTCCACCGAAGAGAGAGTAGAATTCGGTGCCAGGTTCTTCGGAGCAGCCACTTCCACAGCCACAATATCTGCATCAGCGGCAGCGACAGCAGGCGCTGTAGCCAGAAGTGCGGCTATTGCGGGGATGCGCGCTGCACAAGTTGCTGGTTCTGTAATCAGCGCCGCTCTGTTGCCGCTGGATATCACGTTACTCGTCAAATCATCTTTGGAGCTGCATCGTGGATCCACATCTGCAGCTGTACAAGATATCCGGCGGATTCTTGACAAACGTGAGTGCCCAGATAAAGGGGAGATCCAAGGTTTGGTAGAGAGCTTCACTGATGAGAAATTTACCGAGGCGTATAATAAGACGGACGATGACAAGGAACAGGAGCAGAACCGAGACATTGATGATAGTAACGAGCAGGATGAACAAAATGATGACATAGATAAACGACAACGAACAGAAAAAGAAATATTACTTCCAAATGATAGTTAACACAAAAACAAAAAGGTTTTGAAAATGATGGAGACATTGCTGCAGACGACGCTGTTACAAGAAATAATGAATGCTCGTCAAATTTTCCCCTTCTAGGATGTAACGTTTTGACTCACGCAAAAGAAAAGTCATACATGTTGTAGTAAATGTAGTAACTGTATCGTGTTAATGTAAAGAGTCAAATAATATTAAAATGTGTATCATAAACGACTGGTTAGGTTTGGTCAAACTACGACTCCATGGGTCCATAAACACTTATACAAATATCCAGAGAGGGCAGAATAGCTTCCGCCTACACTCTCTTTCCTTGTTATCCCAGAGCGGATGAGGGAGACTACTCTTTAACCCCTTAAACCCTAACATCAAAATTCAAATTCTCATTTGTTATCCCTATACGTTTTCAATAGAAGGAGTGGTGAGAATTTCTTGAAGTATCAATTGCATTCATAGTGTGATCATGCCCTTAACTCTCATGACCACTCTGTTTTGTAAAGCAGTGATATTACAAGGAGAAATTTGACGCTGATCACTCTTAAGGCTTGGAAGGGTTAAAGAGCTCCTATCGTGTTTATGTCTTCCCCCAAAACTGGAGGACCGTTGCGTGACGACAAAGAGAACTGATGAATACTGAGACTGGGTCACGAAACCGCGCAAAGAACGGATCATTTTGTCTTCATCATGTTCAGGGTTTGAAGGACTCAGCGGCACATTCGCCCCCAAACTTTCCTCAAGTGCGTCCCCGCCCCAGGATAAAAACATGCGTTTTTTAACAGTACTCTGGTGCTAGTTTCTCTTCACCGGGGATCTTTGTCGCTTAACTGTTACTTCTTATGTTAGCAGGTGTCTTAGCTGGCACCCATTAAGTCAATAACAAAAGCGGTGGCTGCAGTTTACAGTTTCTGAAGGTGAGTTGGTGAAATCAGCCCTCTGACGGCCAGAAAGGCCGCTGCTTTCAAACTATTGACGGCAGGATTACTTGATCAGAAAAAAGATTTTTAACCTTAACAAAGTAGGGAGGCCCTTCCCGTGACCAAACCCGAAGCGCTGAGACACTTCAATTTGGGCATGAAACAACCGCTCGACCTCGAAACCACTTCAAGCTGGCCTGAATCCGTTACGGTTTATATACAAAGTTTTACATCTGAACCGAAAATAAAGTATCAGTGCGGTAAAAGGGAACGCATACTCCCCCTCCCCGCGCAATCTCCTTATTAGACATTTCTCTGTGTTTTTGTCCGAAAAACAGTTTACCCTGCATTTTCCTGGATGCACAGATTGATTTACTGAGGAGGGAGGCCAGGCAGACATCTATAATATTGGTCTAACAGAACTTTAATCATATCAAAAACTAAACTTATATACAAGGATGAATACTTGCAGGAAAGCTAAACATGATGTATCAGTCCCTTTTAGAAAAAGCAATAACTGCAAAATAGAATTCTAAGGTGACGCTCACTGTAAATCAGTGGAGCATTATCACATTATACTAATAACATTCCTATAGGAAAATTTCTTCATATGTAGCTGTATGTTTAGTTATCTAAGTTGAATATATATAAATGTCCATTAATTTGTTTCAGTCTCGCATTATAGGTCATTAAGACACATTGTTATAAACGCTAGGCTTCACGATAAATGGAGGTTTTTTAAGAGTTAGTAAACAGTAATGTATTGTAAACCGTTTTAGCTTTTAGTTCTTTTGGTTTGTTCAAATCACACCGTGTTGTTATGTAAAGCTATAGTAATGACCAAACAAATTTTCTCTCCTCACAAAAACCCACACTATTATTATGAAAAAAAAAACTCAAAATAAAGCAAAACAATATATAAACAGAAACGTAAGAGCTTCGAGATTGCTTAGAAGCTACCTGGTTGCCGAACTAAAAAAACACTTAACTTCTTTTTAAAAAATGGAAAATATAATGTCAAAGAATGTAGCTCAAATTATTGCTGTTCAGAAAAATATATTTACACATGCTTAGATAAATACTTTATAGTTTATTTTCCCTGTTTTTGAGAGATTTTTCCCTTGCTGGGTTATTTTGTTAGCTCTAAGATCTAAGCGTTGTTTCTTTTGCAGTTAGTATGTGTGAGTGCAGTGCTGCCAATGAAGCGTTTTATACATCTATCAGTTATCTTATTGAGCTTTAAGTTTAGAAAAAGCAATATTGATTCAGCTTGAAGTTGTTTAGTTTGTAGTTAGTGTGATGTTAATCAGTTATCTGATTAAAAGCGAGGTTTAATCTTTTTAGTTCGCAAAAACCCTGATTGTGTTGGTTGCCAGGTAACAACTTCGTAATCTCAATACATCCTAGCGACTGAAAGTTGTTGAAGCTTAAATCAAAATCCAAAATTCCTTCAACAGGGAAACATTTACCTTTTAAAAAAGTTAGAAAGATACGTAACAGTTTATCCTCATTGACTTTACGAGATTTATACCTTTATCAGTTATGTTGTTATCCTCGAGGCTTAAGCGGTTTAGTGTGCAGTTAGTGTTTGTGAGTGCTGTGGATAAATGTTTTACTCCTTCATCAGTTATGTTGTTACCCCCGAGGTCTAAGCTGTTTAGTGTGCAGTTAGTGTTTGTGAGTGCTGTAGCTAAATGTTTTACTCCGTCATCAGTTATGTTGTTACCCTCGAGGTCTAAGCTGTTTAGTGTGCAGTTAGTCTGTGTGAGTGCTGTGGATAAATGTTTTACTCCGTCATCAGTTATGTTGTTATAACTGAGGTCTAATCTTTTTAGTTCGCAAAAACCCTGATTGTGTTGGTTGCCAGGTAACAACTTCGCAATCTCAATACATCCTAGCGACTGAAGGTAGTTGGCGATTAAATCAAAATCCAAAATTCCTTTAACAGATTTAAGTGCATGCACTAATGCTAAACAGTCGAGAGGTGACAGGTTACAGGCTCTAAAATCAAGCGCATTACAACCAATTTTCGCCAGTTTCTTTTGAACTTCTCGATCAGAGGCTTTGTTCTCATACATGCAATTAAATAGCGTCAGCACTAATAACCTGTCTTTATAAGCTGCTGGCCAAAAGGTCAGTGTTTCAGTTCGTTCCTCTGAATCTTCATTCATCTTGATGTTATCTTTATAAGTAAAAGTTTCTGAGGGAAGAAGGTCGCTGAAAATATCTTTTGATTGTCCTTCTTTTTCAGCCAGCAGTCCAGCCACAAACTGCATCACAACCTTCCACGCGCCATCTTGGATGTGATCGGAAACAAACTTTTGCAGGTCTTCGGAACTGTACGTGTCCACCAAATACTTCGCTGCCAAGAACTCCTGTATCGTCAGGTGTAAAAAACAATATTGTGCTCGTCCTTCCGTTAAACCGCTAAAACTATCAGGTAAACGGTGGAACAAACCATTGTTTTCTTGGTCATCGACTTCGCCTGATTCGAAAATGAGTCTTCCTTCTTTGATTCCTTGAAAAGCAATTTCTCCCAGTCTCTTAAACAATTTTTGCACATGTTCAGGTAATGCACTAAATGGCTTTAAATAAAACTGTTGAGCTTCTTGTGATGGGTAACGGCTTTGGATATCACCGTGACAAAAGTAAAAAATCTTGATGGCTATGGAGTATAGTTCGGTTAGTCTTGTAGGAAGGTAGTCGGAGACGGGTAAGTTCAGCAAGTGTAACAAGCACGAACAAATTATGAAACAGTTCACAGGAATGTAGCAGAAGGATTGGAGGTTAAGGTTACTTCTGATGTGTTGCTTTATGGTTTTTCCTTTGCCATCATCGCCTTTCTCTTTTGTGAATTTGTCCACATACTCTTCCACTTTATCAGAGTTGAATCCCAGAATTTCAACTATCCTTTCAAAGGCAATAGGTGCTTCAAAGAATGACACGGCGCTTGGTCTTGTGGTCGTTAAGACTGTAGCACCGGGAAGGATTTTTCCTGATAATATCTTCTTGTACAGGGAATGAAGAGGCATCGAGTCTTCTACATTGTTATTGATCGAAATGTCATCGTCATTGATTTTAGCCTTTCCAGAATATTCGTCAAATCCATCAAATATAACGAGTACTTTGTCTGGGTTGTCAATAATGTAGTGCCAAACTTCATCGGATAGAGGTAGTTTAGAATACACCGATTCGTCCAGGAGTTTGCGAAGACTGAGTTCTTCGTTTTTCTGGTTAAACTTCCTAAACTTAATGAGGAAAGCGAGTTTCAAATCCATTTCAGATTTCTGTGCATCACTGAACAAGTTATCGGATGCCCAATTGCGCAGAATCTTTGCGCAAAACATAGTTTTTCCAATTCCAGGACGACCGACAACAAGAATATTCCGTTTGTCAGCATCAAAAATATCTCCCGGCAGTGTTGATCGTGACTTTTCTCTGGGTCTGTGGTATTCTTTCAGTTGTTTCTCTCTATCTCCACTAAATTCATACAAAGCTCTGTTTTCATGAATAATCAGATCGGTGTAGATGTGGTCAAGCTTTAGATCTCTTTTTGAGCCTTCACCCGGATTGTAATGGAAAGGTGCAGCAGGATCTGCGTAGGCTTTTCCGGTGACACTCCGGACATGTTCCTTCATACGTTCGATGAAAGTGGCTACTGATGGACTGTTAAACTCTTGTTGTGTCTGTTCTGACAGGTGTTCGTTGTCAATTGGAGCGGTAGGTGGTGGATTGGTGTGACTGTCATCATCGATGATAGCAGTTAAGCCTACGGATTCTGCCAGAGATGCATTTACCTGCCGATTCGAACTCAGATAATATTTATGAAAGTTCGGGTCTTCGATAAAGTCTTTTACATTTTTTGCACGTAATAACATAAAGAGAGACTCGATAAACACAAAAAACGCAAAAGTTCCAGCTACAACGATCACGGCATAAGCCCAGAAGGTCTTCTTAGCTGCTCGTTTGTTATGACATTCGTACGATGTTTGCGTTTGCGTTTCCGTTGCGTTGCGGGAAGCACTGGCCGAAATGTTTGCAAACTTCCCGTGTCTCGTTAAGCTACAGTCAAAGTTCGAGGAAAAGCTCAGAGGATAAAATAATTTCATCTGCACAAGGATAAAAAAAATTCCAAGAACAAATCTGGCCAGAAGTTGCAAAGAGTACGCTCTGAAAAGCCTTTTACCGGTTACGTTCCCGTTCCGCCCTTCAAGTTTATCAACTCTCTTCTTCACCGCTTGTGAGTAAATTACACAAACACTTGCAGTAACAAAGAAGTTGATAATCACGAACCCATACACAGGAATACCGACTTTGTTGTAGTGTTTTTCATACTGTTCATAACACTTTCCACGAATGAGTTCCTTGTCGCCATTTGAGCCACAGCGAAAGTCAAATCTCGGTTCGCTGTTTTCAATATCTAGAAAGATTGCTGATAGGATAATTCCGAGCAAAATCCAACATACATTTGCCACATAACTGATCCAGTGGAGTGTTTTAGGAGCAAACAAATCTTTAAGACCTTCCATGTTGTATGCCTCTCGATTTCTCGCTCATGAGGTACAAACGCTTGTCTTTAGCTTTTGTGTTCTATTTAATAGAACGAGGAAAATGAATTCGATTTAGTCAACCGTGGTATTTGGAACTACTAGACCACTAGAGGCGAAGCGGAAGTTAACGTATATCATCATATTCCATTCGGTAATTGATTGACCGCTGACGTCACGCAACAGTATCACTGGTAGTCTTTACACTGGAGCCTAAATAAGCTAAGAAATATTTCAAGACAAGTAAATTTTAAATTCTTCAAGTAAAAGGAAGCTTCACACACAACCTGTCTTTTTTACCTCAGGTTTACTTAAGCCTATTTTCCCACGAAACATAATTAACATTGATTGACATGCTTCGCCTTTCTCAAAGCTTAAGAGACCCCAAGTTCGCTAAACTCGGTTCCAAGTCACTTGAAACTTTCTGGAATCGTTTCAACTCTCCGACTTTAATGAGATGCAAAGCAGAGTTACTTGAGATTTTACCGGGGACGATACACAATGACGATTTTTAGCGCAACACAGGGTTACAATGTTGTAACAATGGTAGTCTTTACACTAGAGCCTAAATAAGCTTAGAAATATTTCAAGACATGTAAATTTTAAATTCTTCCAGTAAAAGAAAGCTTCACACACAACCTATCTTTTTTACTTCAGGTTTACTTAAGCCTATTTTCCCACGCAACATAATTAAGATTGATTGACATGTTTCGCCCTTCTCAAAGCTTAGAAACCGAAATTCGCTAAGTCGGTTTTAAGGATGGTTTTCAAACTTGAAACTTTCTTGAATCGTTTCAACTTTCCGACTTTAATGAGATGCAAAGTAAAGTTACTTGAGATTTCACTTACGCCTTCACACCTATTTTTAGGTTAAGTAAAACTTAGCAGATCTTAAGTCTTACTCAACAGCCTTGTGTAAAGACAACAATTAATGTTGTAACAATTCCAAACAACAT
>BOPM01000042.1:743773-760571 GCA_022179025.1 Porites australiensis
GTCTAAGCTGTTTAGTGTGCAGTTAGTGTTTGTGAGTGCTGTGGATAAATGTTTTACTCCTTCATCAGTTATGTTGTTACGAAAGAGGTTTAATCTTTTTAGTTCGCAAAAACCCTGATTGTGTTGGTTGCCAGGTAACAACTTCGCAATCTCAATACATCCTAGCGACTGAAGGTTGTTGAAGCTTAAATTAAAATCCAAAATTCCTTCAACAGATTTAAGTGCATGCACTAATGCTAAACAGTCGAGAGGTGACAGGTTACACCTACTAAAATGAAGCGCATTACAACCAATTTTCGCCAGTTTCTTTTGAACTTCTCGATCAGAGGCTTTGTTCTCATACATGCAATTGAATAGCGTCACCACTAATAACCTGTGTCCACGAGCAGCTGGCCAACAGGTCAGTGTTTCAGTTTGTTCCTCTGAATCTTCATTCGTCTGGATTTCAACTTCTTCAGTTTTTGAGGGAAGAAGGTCGCTGAAAATATCTGTTGATTGTCCTTCTTTTTCAGCCAGCAGTCCAGCCACAAACTGCATCACAACCTTCCACGCGCCATCTTGGATGTGATCGGAAACAAACTTCTGCAGGTCTTCGGAACTGTACGTGTCCACCAAATACTTCGCCGCCAAGAACTCCTGTATCGTCAGGTGTAAAAAACAATATTGTGCTCTTCCTTCCGTTAAACCGCTACTTGAACTATCAGGTAAACGGTGGAACAAACCATTGTTTTCTTGGCCATGGACTGATTCGAAAATGAGTCTTCCTTCTTTGATTCCTTGAAAAGCAATTTCTCCCAGTCTCTTAAACAATATTTGCACATGTTCAGGTAATGCACTAAATGGCTTTAAGTAAAACTGTTGAGCTTCATGTGATGGGTAACGGCTTTGGATATCATCGTGACAAAAGTAAAAAATCTTGATGGCTATGGAGTATAGTTCGGTTAGTCTTGTAGGAAGGCAGTCGGAGACGGGTGAGTTCAGCAAGTGCAACAAGCACGAACAAATGATGAAGCAATTCACAGGAATGTAGCAGAAGGATTGGAGGTTAAGGCTACTTCTGATGTGTTGCTTTATGGTTTCTCCTTTGCCATCATCGCCTGTCTCTTTTGTGAATTTGTCCACATACTCTTCCACTTTATCAGAGTTGAATCCCAGAATTTCAACTATTCTTTCAAAGGCAATAGTTGCTTCAAAGAATGACACGGCGGTTGGTCTTGTGCTCGTTAAGACTGTAGCACCGGGAAGGATTTTCCCTAATAATAATTTCTTGTACCGGAAATGAACTGGCATCGAGTCTTCTACATGGTCACTGATCGATGAGTCATCGTTATCGATTCTATCCTTTCCAGAATATTCGTCAAATCCATCAAAAATAAGGAGCAGTTTGTCTGGGCTTTTAATAATGTAGTGCCAAACGTCATCGGATATTGGTAGTTTAGAATACTCCGCTGCATCCAGGAGTTGGCGAAGATTAATTTCGTCATTTGTGCGGTTAAACTTCCTCAACTTAACGAGGAAAGCGAGTTTGAAATCAAATCGAGATTTTTGTGCCTCGTTGAGCAACTTATCGGAAGCCCAATTGCGAAGAATCTTTGAGCAAAACATGGTTTTTCCAATTCCAGGACGACCAACAACAAGAATGTTCCGCGGTTTTCGTTTAGCATCAAAAATATCTCCCGGCAGTGTTGGTCGAGATTTCTCTCTGGGTCTGTAGTATTCTTTCAGTTGTTTCTCTCTATCTCCACTAAATTCATGCAGAGCTCTGTTTTCGTGAATAATTAAATCGGTGTAGATGTGGTCAAGCGTTAGATATCTTTTTGAGCCTTCACCCGGTTTACGGTGGAAGGGCGTAGCAGGATCTACGTAGGGTTGTTCAGTGACTCCTCGGATATGTTTTTTCATATCTTCGATGAAAGTGGCTACTGATTCTGGCAGAAGGGCATTTGACGGATTTGAACTCAAATAATATTTATGAAATTTCCGGTTCTCCGTGAACCTTTCTCCTTTTTTTGCACGCCACACATGTAACAAATAAAGAAACTCGATAAAAACAAGAAACGCAAACACTCCAGTTACAACGATTACGGCATAAGCCCAGAGGGTCTTCTTAGCTGCTCGCTGATTATGACATTCGTATGACGTTTGCGTTTGTGTTCCGTTGCGAGACCCACTTGCCGTGAGGTCTGAAAACCTCTCGTCTCTCGTTAAGTTACAATTGAAGTTCGAGGGAAAGCTGAGAGGATAAAGCAATGTGGTCTGCAAAACAAGAAAAAATATCCCAAGAACAAATCTGGCAAGAAGTTGCAAACAGTACGCTTTGAATAGCTTTTTCCGGGGAGTTTGCCCTTCTACATCACCATCCGCGTTGCTAGGGTTGTTTTCAAGATCCTCAACTTTCGACTTCACCGCTTGTGAGTATATTCCACAAACACTTGCAGTTACAAGAAAGTTAATAATCACGAATCCATAAACAGGGAATTTGTTGTATTGTTTATCGTACTGTTCGTAACACTTTCCACGAACGAGTTCGTTGTCGCCATTTGATCCACAACGAAAGTCAAATCTCGGTTCGCTGTTTTCAATGTCTAGAAAGATTGCTGATAGGATAATTCCCAGCAAAATCCAAAATACATTTGCCACATAACTGAACCAGTGGAGTGTTTTAGGAGCAAGCAAATCTTTAAGACCTTCCATGTTGTATGCCTGTCGATTTCTCGCTTATGAGCTACAAATGCTTGAATTTAGCTTTTGTATTCTATTAGAAACAATGAAACGAGGAAAATGATTCAGATGTAGTCAACCATGGCTGCTTGGTATATTTGAATCACAAAAACAATGTCTGTTGAACATTCGCGTCAGGTCAAAGTTTTCGTATCTCGAATATTCGGTATTGTTAGAAATGTGCCTAAACTGGTCATAGCCTTTCTGTTTCTGAGCAATCATTCAACATGAAGCATAGGATTCTCTGCTGCACTCGCCCGGGAACAGGCTCTCGTGACAGCCACACCTGTGTTACGAGCTACACGTACCATTTTTGAAATATTTGTGGCAATTTAAAAATTGCCTTAGGCGTGAATCCTTTCGTTTCCAACGGAGAGCCGAGATTAAACGTTCCATCCTTGCTCGAACGAGGTCTAAACATGCATTTTTCTCATAAAATCCGACACATTCTCCCACTGTGTGATAACTGCGAAATCAAAAACAGGGGAAAGCGAGTGAAGAAATTTGGTCAACCTTGGCTGACTCTGACAGTGCAACTTTTTTGTTATGTATATTAACTGTTGATATTTTTGCGTGCGTTTCAGGCCAAAGAACTTCTTGTCTCTTTCTTTCTTTCTTTCTTTTTTTCATTGTTCCCCGATGAAGATTAGGTAGGCCTGTTAAGACAATCGATAATAGCTGAAAAGATGCGTGCCACTGAGACGGAATGTGGCCGAGAAGCCTCGGGGGATGAGGTTGAAATTTGTACTTTCCCAGTTACGCATGTGTACACATGAAAATAAAAGCATGTTCGTTTTCTTCAAAAGCTTAAGGTATTATGGTGAGTAAGAGTCAGTCGCGTCCAACCCTGTAACACTGGGTGGGGGACGTTTTAATTATAGTCTAATTATGAACCTAGATCCCACTCTGGCCGTGGAAGATCTGGGTACGAGATAAGGGGAAGATTAAAACGGGCCCTTTAAAGTGCATGTATAAAATACTGAAAAATAGTAATTCAAATCTCGATTCGCTGTTTTCAATGTCTAGAGAGATTGCTGATAGGATAATTCCGAGCACAATCCAGCAAAAATTTGCAACATAACTGAACCAATGGAGTGTTTAACGAGAAACCAAATCTATTATTTCTTGCATGTCGACTTTCTCTCGATTTCTTGCTCAACGGACAAAAAATGCCTGCATTTAGCTTTTGTATTCTCGAGGAAAATGATTTAGATGTAGTCAACCGTGGCTGCTTGGTATATTTGAATCACAAAAACACTGTTTGTTGAACATTCGCGTCAGGTCAAAGTTTTCGTATCTCGAATATTCGGTATTATTGTTAGAAATGTTCATAAACCTGGTCAAAGCCTTTCTGTTTATGATCAATCATTCAACATGAGGCATAGGATTTTCTTTTGCACTTGCCCGCGAACAGGCTCTCGTGACAGCCACACCTGTGTTGCGAACTATACATATTATTCTTGAAATATTTGTGGCAAATTTAAACATCGCCTTAGGCGGGAATCCTTTCGTTTTCAACAAGGAGCCGAGATTAAACGTTTCATCCTTGCTCGAACGAGGTTTAACCTGCATTTTTCTCCCAAAATCCGACACATTCTCTCACCGTATGATAATTGCGATATCAAAAACGGGAGAAAGCGAGTGAAGAAAGTTGGTCAACCTTGGCTGACTCTAACAGTGCAACTTTTATTTCTTTTCGCTATTTTTGGGTGCGTGTCAGGCCAAAGAACGTCCTGTCTGTTCACTTTATAGCTTAAGACAATCGACAATAGCTGAAAAGATGAAAAGGTGCGTGCCTTAGCTCTGAGACGGAATGTGGCCGAGAAGCCTCGGGGTATGAGGTTGAAGTTTGTAATTTCCCAGTTACGCACGTTTACACATGGAAGTGAAAACATGTTCGTTTTCTTCACAAACTTCAGTTAAGGTTTTATGGTGAGTAAGAGTCAGTCGAGTCCAACTCCGTAAAACTAGGTGGGGTGAGTTTTAATCTTGTACCCAGATCACACTCTGGCCGTGGAAGATCTGGGAACGAGATAAGGGGAAGATTAAAACGGGCCCTTTACAGTGCATGTAAAAAACACTGAGAAATATTAATTTGTTTAATATTAATTTTTTCTTCACTAAAACATGTTTATAAAAATACAACATGATGTCTTTTCTTTGTGTAATAGTGACAACTGGTTGCAAAGAATTAATTACATTTTCCTCATGTATTTCTCTACTTTTTAGATCAGCCACTATAATTTTCATGGCTGAAATTACTTTTCTCTCTCTCTCTTCCCAAGTTTTGGGGAGTAAGAAGACAGTCGATATTTCCCGACACTGCCACTGGTTTCCCGCGAAATGACGTCCGAGGATCGACTACAGAAATTCCATACTGATGACGTGTCACTGCCCAGATCTGGATTGTCACACGTCATCAGTATGGAATTTCTGAGCTCCTTCTTCAGCCTTCATTTCGCGGGGAAACCAATGGTAGCGTCTGGAAATGTCTGCCGTTTTGTCAGGCGACCAGTTTTTGCGGTTGGCTTCAATCAGAACCAAAACCCTTTTTAGTATCAAAGTAATCTCATCTCTAAATCCTTCTTCTGGATTATACGTTTCTGGATAACTGCGCACCTACCCCTCCCCAATGCCAACATTTTGCCCTAAGCAAGAAGTAAGTGTTAATGTTGGCTTAGGGGAGGGGTAGGAGGGCAGTTTTACAGATATGTATAACGATCCAAAATGAAATTGTCATCCCAGAGGTGCCATCCTCAAGGACGCTCTTCAGCTCGTAAACTAGCCTCCTCTGCAGACGTGATAAAGTGGAAACCTTCAACGAGGGAGACTACTTCTTAAGGCGCTTCTACCGTAGACTCCAAAACAGTCGTTTTTTTTTCTCAAAATAAGTAAAGAAATCGGTAAAGCGTCGCGTAAGAGTCTTACGCATGCGAAGCGCGCTAGCTTGTTCGCGCGTACTTGAATACGCAAAAATATGGACTGTTTTGCAGTTTACTTCTACCGTCCTTACGATCCTTCTTGATAAGGGTACCGATCATGCAATTTCAAAAACAAGGCATAAAATATATATATATCTGTATTCTGTTATAGAAGTTCTACTTTGACAATCTTACGACTAAATTGTTTCTCGCAATAAGAGATTATTTGTGGCAAATATTGCGCCATATATGTTTACATATAAAATTATATCAAATTGCTGTAATTTGAACTAAAATATTGACTTATACTTAATACATTTTACATAATTTTTCTGCTTAACGTCACGAAGTGTCATTAAACGACTCTCTGGTCTGAAATCAACGCCATTACTACCTTCCCTAACAGAACACAAGATATACTTCATGGTTGAATGCCATATAGTCATTTGCCTCACATGACCGCATGGCTGTAAGAAGAAGTTGTCAGTATCTCACGTAAGACTACGTATAGTTTTGCAAGCTTTAAATAGCTTAGCCTGAGTATCAGGCGTTTCTGGGGGAAAAGGGGAAAGATGGAAGCAAAAACGGGAGAGAGCTGGAGGAGAGAAACGCCTGACACACATGCTTTTACTGGATCCTTCCACCCCCACACAGCATGATTCGATACCATCCAATCAAAATCACTTCCGGTCATTGGGTTGTCAGTTGTCAGCTTCACGTGTCACAAAAGCTTGCCTAAAATAAATCTCACCTTACGGTCTGGCCGAGCTCCGGTGCTTGTGTTGCTACGATTTTGCTTTTTTCTGAAACCTCCAATGAGGAGTCTTCGAATACTTGTAATGGAAAACCTGCCGTTTTTGAGGAATTATAACGTGTTTTAGGAATAGACCTATTCGGCTAACTCAATGTTGTACCCAATTCAAACCCCTTGGGAATAAAACGTTTTGTTTCAGGAATTTCCATATCATTTAAATGTGAATGCCACATTATAATGCAAATGCAATACACAAAGAATCTTATCCCCGGGAGATTTGAATTGGGTACAACATTGAGTTAGCCGAATCGGTCTATTGTACTAGGGTAAGATCGCGAACGCCATCTAAAATCTCCTCTCCCCTAGCCCCTTAGGAAGGCCTAACACTCAGGCTATAAATAGCTGTAGTAGATCGGAATATTAAGCGTAGTCTTACATGACATAGTGATCCCTACATCATACAGCCATGTGGTCATCTGGGCAAGTGCCTATATGGCATTCAGCCATGAAGTATATATCCACATTGGTACGTATTGTGGATGCTGCATGAGAATTGAAAAAAAAAAAGGGTCTCAAGAAATCTAGAAAATTCGTCGAATCTCTTATTCCTTAACAATGGGCCGTGAAGTCGCTCTCCAAACATTGCAACCCGAATGATTTCGCAACTCTCATAACATCTCGAAATGATAACAAAGATTTTCGCTTTGTTTTTAAAAAATCCTTGTTTGAAGATGCCCACAAGCTGGACCGCCGATGGCTTAATTCTAAACTCATTATAAACTGATAAACGAAAGGATACTAACGTACCCACGAATTCGCAAACGAAAGGCTCTAGAACGAGGTATCAGGTCGAGTTCGCCTTTTCGTTTTTAAGCCTGAAAAAAGAAGTATTTATTCGATTAAACGCCGCGGTGTTAATTAAATTTTCAGCGTTTCCGATGAGGCGTTTATTAAAGGGCGACGTTTGTTGAAAAATCACTTTTCTTAAATCACTGACAACAGTTACTGGAAATCGTTTTTACATATTATGTACTTTAAAGGTTCCAATATCTCTCTTATTTTACTGAGATAGAATCGTTAATTGTCTGGATGGTGTAGATTTAGCCTGTGAACCTTCCTTTGGTCGAGCGGAGAATTCCCTTTCCTTTCCTTGCTATTTTTTTCCCCAGACAGAGAGCCTGTTCACAGGCTAGTGTAGATTACCAAGTTGTACCGAGTTTTTTCTCATTATCCTCGAATAAACGCCGCATTCTTTTGATTAGGTGCGGCGTTTAATCGAATAAATACGGTAAGCATAGAAAGACAGTGACTGCACACGTAGATGTCGAACTGTCTTAACTAAAATACCATCTCTGATAGGTATGTTCACCCTGTTACAGAGTTTTGTATCAGGCTGTTGCATGTCACTGTGCGAATCGACTTTTAAAAGTCCACACGAAACACCGTCGGACAAATAGACGTTTGGGCGAAATGACCGCAATTCCTCCAACAAAGTGCTTCTCAGGAGAAATTTGAGCACTGCAGTGTGATCTACACACCGCTTTGTTCGACATTTCAACGCAAACAAATAGCTGGGTATTCGCGAAGTGTGGCCTAGGCTACTCTATAACAGGCGATTGGCTCTTCCACATCGAAAATTCTCTATTCATACACGTGTTAGATGTAGGTCGATGTATACACGACTTGCCTTAAATATTCACAGCTTTCCAAACGCGACCCTCAACCACGGAGCCGTTTCTTCAACATTATTCAACTTTAAAAGTGACAGCCTTTTATTCACACTGATGAACAGGCTGTTCATTGCAGTTTTCTATTTCTGACAGGAGGAAAGTTAGAATTTATCCCCTTTGAAAAGCTAACTTTTCATATTCAGGAAATCCTTCCAGTGGAAATATGTTTACTGCTGCAGCTTGACGCTTAATCGTTTCTGATACTTCAGTAACACAGAAACATCAAGCTGAGCTCACAGATGCATATATGAGTTGATAACGATAACGCGACCTTTACGCACTGCTATTATGAAGATGTCGTTACCATACCGAACATTTGTTGTGATGTGACGCTGCGTTACGTTGATGACGCCATGGATCTGTTTGGTATAATAACAAGGATACTGTATGGCCAGTCCTTGGAAATTTCTCCAAATAGATGACATTTATTGTGTACTCTTCCTGTTTTTCGTAAAACGAGGCCAAATGATCTAGCAATATGAAAATAAAACAGGAGGATTACAATTTGGAGGAGCGTAATTGAGGATTGAATAGTTATATGCAAAACAGGCACGTGGGGACGTAAGATTAAGTTTCCTAATTCTAGATGATAAAAAAATCTTGGGAATTGTAATGTGAAGACCGTGGGAATTTAGTACCGCAGTAGAACCAACTTACTTTGATTTCAAGCATTAGGTTGGTGTTTTCAAGTCCCATCTACATAAAAAAACAAACAAGTTAGATTTCAAGATAACAGTTAAAAAACTTTAATCCCATTACAAAGAACTTCTTCTCAGAAAAAGAGTTGATGGTACCTCTTGTCGCTGGGGTCTATCCCGCAGTAAAGAATAGATTTCATATGGAAATTCTGTCTAAAGAACACTCTGTTGAGAAAAATACACGAAGGGTTATGTTGTAGGAAAAATAAGATAGTGTGATTAATACGGCATACAGTTATTATGACACAAAGTGTATTATGGTATACAGTTTGAGGAGGTGGTATTGTGAGGAACCAAACACATGTAATATTATGGTATGTAGTTAATAACGGAGGTATTTCATAAAACAAAACATATCTAACACTGGTATAAAGTTTGAGGAAGTGGTATGTAGCCAATCTTACTTTCGTTCATTGTCCGTCACTGTCATTCCCTGAGGTCTAACCTTGAAGCTTACAGTGGTGAATTTCTTAGCAGCGTCCTCCGTTGACAAACGTTCAACGGTGCGTTGTATAGCACTTGCACCTGTTAGCATCTCAACATCACACTGCCCAAGATACATCAGCGAACCAACTGTAAGTCGAAAAAAAAAAAACAAATCAGTGCGCTAAAATTGCTACCGAGATTTGCTCGCAAATTTTTGATAAAAGGTGCAATCTTGGACACAAGTGAGGTAATTGGCAGAAACCTCAGCGGGGATGGTGCAATACATTAGCGAGCCAACAATACGCAGCATATATCAGTGATCAGAGACAGAAAACGAAAATGTTTCAAACCACAACACGACAGATACCTGCACCCTTTGGCCACGACTGACCGTCCTCAGTGTCAGCAGACTGGGTTTTATCTTCTCCTGAGAGATCTGGAAATAAAAAGAAATATACACAAACTCAAAACATGTAAATACACAAACAAGTGGACAGCAGAGAGGAAATATGGGATGACCAAAGGAGCGTTTGCAGTGCTCTCGTGGTCACCGAGAAGCTGGCTGATTTACACGATAAGATCTGTCGATCCGGTCGGTCCCCAATAGCCTCAAAATAACGGTCACTTTACAGTAACACGCTACGGACCCTGGCTACAGAGGTCCTTTCTAGAAATACCTAGGATGAAATACCCCGTGCGCAAGTGCCAATATCTAAATACAAATTCTCCAAACTCATCTACATACATTTCCTTAAAGAATTAGTTAAGAGAGTTTGTTTGTAGATAAAAGCTTTTCACATCAGCTGATCATTTTGTTAATTCTCACCAAATTTTCTCTAAACTATGTACTGATAATGTTAGAAGAAAGTTGACTTTAGTCAGTCAGTCTTGGGACTTAAAGGGTTAAACTACCGGGACAGGAGATGAACTATCAGGAATTAGGCACCCACGGTAAAATCCAACTAGTGGTCTATTATCAATAATGCGGTCTGATTGGCTGAGCTACTACTAGGCTATGTGTTATAGCCCACTAGTAGCGAAAAGGGTCAGCTTTGAAAACCAAAACAAAGGCGGCTGAATCGCGTTTTGCTAGCTAAAATTGTTTTCTCTCAATATTTTTGACCAACCAGTTGGATTTTACTAAAACAATATTTTTCCTGTTGCCCTCATGGCCTCTGAGTCAATAGCCCATTCGGCCTTCAGCCTCATGAGCTATTGATTCAGAGCCCATTCGGGCTCGAGGAATAGTTGTTAATTAGGCACCCACGGTAAACCCTACAAATTATTGCGCCAAAACTATTACATTGTTTTTTTGTATGTTCGCAATGTTTTCTTTATAAATCATTCCAAACTCGGCCGACGAATCGCAGCAAGCCAAACGGCCTACACATCCTCCTAGTTACTGTTAACTTACCAGATCGATTTAGGTTTCTGGGAAACTGCCCACCTACCCCTCCCCTCCCCTAAGCTAACATAAACACTTACAATTGACCACTACAGAAAATACCATAACATACCATAATGCTCTTAGCTGGTCACTCCAAAATTTTGCATGAGCATTGATTTCAGTTTCTCTTGGGGCCATTTTAACTCCCCAGAGAAATTGAAAACAATGCTTATGCACAATTTTGGAGTGACCAACAAAGAGTATTATGGTATGTTATGGCATTTTCTGTAGTGGTCAATATTCGTCAATATTGACCACTATTGGGAATTAAGGGTTTGTCGCACAACACTTACGAGCAGGGTGGGGTGGGTGACTATTTACCTGCTTTGTGTGCTGGCCTGACCAGACTGCCCAGAGAAAATGTCCTCTCGCATCACATATCCCAAAGGACTTCATCCATTAGTTTAAAAAAGTTAAAGTTAACATTTCTCTTTAATAGCCTCTAAAATCACAAGGATCACTCGACTAGTTTTGTCAGCCATCCAACCTGCAAGTAGACATCGCCTCAACAACCATCTACAAACACGTATCCTAGCCTTAAAATACCGCCAACAAACCTACCATTCCAAATGTACCTCCTTCCTTAAGTCAACTCATCAACGCAATAAAGGCAACCAACTTCACCACTAACTAGACAAGATCAACTCTGCACACAAACTCTTCCTCTACCTTTTCAGCAAAAGAGTACAACGTAAAGAGTCACCTTTTCTCAGTTTTTCAATTAAACATCGCACATATTATCAGGAACAGAATCTCAAATCCCTTAATCATGTTAATTAATCAAATCAGAAAAAAATCAAATTATCCTCATCAAACAAAATCCACAACTGCACTACAAAGTCACTACCACCTGATGCCATCTCTCTACTTAACAAAGGAACTAACTTCATCCCCACCACCGCCACTACCAGCATCTCTTGTCCCCAAGAAACTGTCACTTCCGAAGTCAACACAGCACTCTGTTCACTCATCCACAAGAAGAACTACACCACCAGAGTCAAAGCATCAAACACCACAAAGTCACTTCGCCGTTTCCATCCTTACAACAAACAGCTTCATCCACTTCCTTTACTACATCAAGAACAATTGAGACCTCACTTCAACCTTCACCTCATTGACTATGTTGACAACACTATTTTATTCACTAAAGAATTTTTACAACCTGCTAAATACCGTTCTATTATTTATCCTATTTTATCTTCCATCTACCCACCCACTGCATCTTACATTCCACACATACAGAACGACAATGACATTATAAACTTCCAGTGACTGACAAAAACATGGGCTGGGGCCTAGTGCCCACCTCATGGTTTTCCACCGAATACAAATGACATTTCTCTGACCTTTCAAAGTACAGACATACTGATAACTTTAACTGTAAACAACCATCACAGATTCCACACACTACTTGGCCGACTCAAAAAACGGTTTTTAACTATTATCACAAATTGTGATGACTTACGACTGCTGGATCCTACCCCACAAGACAAACTACAACTGCCTTACATGAAACTACTACTCAAAGTACATAAACTTGACAAACCTGCCTGACACAACAACCTGACCAAACTAACTGGAATACCGATTATCACCGCCCACAGTTGGATCACATCAAACCCTTGACATCTTCAGGGAACTGAACTGGACAGAATTATTTGGAAAGTGAAAAACCTTTTTAAAGAACTAAACATACCATTCCCAGGGGTTTCAAAACAAGCCGGCGACCGCCAGAGTTCCGCCGGCTACTTGGGTGTATGTTGCCGGCTAGCTACTCTGGTCATAACAATGACAGCTTGTGACAAACAATCTCGATTGCCACAGCCGCCTACTTTTCCAGAGCCGGCAGCAATATACTTCAAAACATTTTGAAACCCCTACATACCCTTTAATTTACAACTCATATGACTTACTGCTTTTGTTAGACAAACTACATATTAACAACACGTGCGACAGTAAGTGAATTTTCTTTTTTTAACAATGCTAACTGCCCTACTAAATAGCATTTTTAACCCGGAAAAACTGGTGAAGCCAGTTTTGCTGAGTTATATTGTTATGTGTAAGGGAAGAAACTTCTCCATGGAGGAAGATTTAAATGAAGTTTGGTTGGGGCTGTGCTGTTGAAACTCTTCGATTCAGACCCTTTTCAAGGCAAAAAGCATTAAAATTGCAACCTTGTTTAAGATGCTAAATAGTGAAATTGGATACTTTTTTTAAGATTGAAGGTCCCATAAACCTATACCATGCAGAGCACCACATACCAAGCGAGCCAAACATGGAAGTTTCCCCCCTTGAGTGCATGTGTCCATCTGTAAACTCCCAAGGGAACCATTTTCCATATATGGAGGCGAAGAAACAATGCATTTGTTAATGACAACATATCGTCAAGACATCATGACTAATTTCGGTTGCATGTGTAATAGAT
The DNA here is from genome assembly GCA_022179025.1 of Porites australiensis. Lineage (NCBI taxonomy): Eukaryota > Metazoa > Cnidaria > Anthozoa > Scleractinia > Poritidae > Porites > Porites australiensis. The sequence goes on from BOPM01000042.1 coordinate 756,896, forward strand.
CTAACGTTACGTATTTACCCACGTTTCACTTGTCAACCAACATTTTCATGCCGAAGAGCAATTTTACCACAGTATTGTTCAAATTATTAAAGTAATACTAAATTTTCATTGATTCTGATATAAATCACATGTATGTATTCAATTCATATCATACATGTTGATTTTATGCAAATCGATAGTTTCCCTGTCCATTCATGAAGATTTGCGTGCTTCCTCTAAACTGCTCGGGTTGCAAATTCGGTCCATAGATCAATAATTGATCTACAATATCGTTCAAAAGCAATACTAAATTCTCAGTGATTCTAATAGTGTGTAATTAAACATTCCTTTTGTAAGTTACCAAGCACAAATTTTAAGACAGATGATACAACTATAAATGTATTCTGAGTATTTTTTTCTGCCTTTTTGCATTTTCTCTTTTTATTTAACAGACATGATTAATTTGTAACATGTAACAGATGAAACGATCTGTGATGTCACAAAATTATTTCAAAGAAAACAACAGAACGACTAGTGTCATGACCTCAAAAATTGTGTGAATTATCAGGAATTACAGGAAAATACATAGACTTTTCAAAAATAAAATTATTTTGTCAAAGGGATAACATAGACATAAGCAGAAAAAAAACTTGCAAAGAAAATATTTGAATAGTAGTTCTTTATGAGCTTTAAATTCTAAATATCTTAAAATAGATTTTACTAACAACATAATTTTTTTCTGAGTTTTGAGGCTTACAGACACTTTGATTATTTTCTGCCATTACATAGACAATGGTTTCATGCTCACCAGCAAAGCTAATTTACCTAACATTATTTCTAACCTCTACACCTCATACCCACCACAAATACCTATCACTTTCACGTCAAATCACCATACCACTCGTTACCTTGATCTCTCCTTGTCACTCAACCATTTCACTATCAGATACCATTATAGTCCACTACCAGATCTACCAGAAACCACACCATAACTACATGTACCCTCATTTTTCTTCAAACCACCCCATCACATTTTCTCTGGCATCATAAAAAGTGAAACAATACGATACAGTAGACTGTCTCAGCTACGTACAATAGACAACTTCAATTTCATTCACCACCATTTCACACTCAGCCTGGGGAGCTTAGCGTCAACAACAGTGACGGCACTAAAAATGTCACTTTTAAAATGAATTCGCGTTACCCCAAACTTTGTTGTGTTTATTCTAATTCGCTGAAAATGTCAAATGTAGGCAAATTTCCCTGGAGTTGAATTCTTGGAGACCTCACTCAAGTTTAGAAAGACAAAGAAAGGTTCGTCATCACTTGTTTACATGTACATCCTCCATAAAACTTGCAATTAGGCATTTTCATGTCGTAGTCATGCAGTGACAGCAAAGAAATGTACAAAAAAGCATGATACATATGCAAATTTGTTGTTTTGCTTAATAAGCCTATTGCTTTTTTGAAGTTCTCACTGCTGTCACGCCACTGTCGTTGCTAAAGCTCTCTGCTAACTGCTTTGGACCAACCCAGACAACTGATCACTGAACATTCATTTCCATGGATTACACGTACTGCTCAGCAACAACGCCTCAAAAAACAAACAAACTGATCACATCACCGGACCCACTGTTTACTACAAGACTTTACACAATAAAGACAAAAGAACAGAGAAACTGGTCAACAGCATTCTGCACAAATACCACTACCCATACATCCCCGAACTTACAAAGGCATACTGTAACTCGACTAAACTCCACACACTTCTACTCACGTATACATATAAGGAACCTGTCATTTATTAGAGGGGGAGGGAGGGCTGGTACAATTTTTTCGCAGGTGAATTTTTCTCTGCCCTTCCCTAATTTCCTGCCAAAAAAAACTGTAGCCCTTCCCCTTGTATGCCCCAAAAAAGTTATGTCCCTCCCCACACTAAAAGATATGATAGGGATTATTAATAAATGAGATCAACTTTAACCTTCTGCAGTTCGTAACAGAAAGTGTGTTACTTTCCTCCCTGATCTTGTACAGGTAGCAACGCGAGAGGAATTGGATAGACGCATTAAATTAAAGCTCACCTCAACACCCTCTTTCACTCAAAGACTGGTAATTTGATACAAGGAGAAGAGTATTCTAAATTGTTTGGTGAAGATGTTATCACAAGGCTTGATGAAGCTAAAAAAAGAGTAAAGAGTGAATTGAAATATCTTAATGAGAAACTTGATCAATGCAAAGACATGTTTCGTGGTGTGTTACTGTTGAAAAACAAATCAAGGTAAAGATCACAGAAACAGAACAAAGGGAATCTGAGCAAAGAAGGAAACAACAGGGAGAAAGTAAAAATTTTAAACTGCTCCATCAGCTTTTGTCAGCAGACTTAAATTCAGATGTTATTGACAATGTGAATGTAGAATCTCTTGCACGCCTTTCAGTTAGACAGGTCAGGTGGCTGACAAAAATGGCAAAGAATGGTCACTTGATAGAACAAGCCATTACAACAGCACAAGACTATCAAGAAGGTTTTATGGAAGAAAGTGAGGAAGAACTTGATACAGATGAAAGTCTCTCTGGGGAAGATAGTGACAGCTTGAGGAGCGTGGTGACTAAACCTTAAATATTGTGATGCTCCATTGAGGGGTATAATGTGAGCGGGATTAATTTATACTGTTCCAGCATTTAATATGTGTTGATTAGTTGGTTCTGACAGAAAATCTTCAAGAACGTTTAGATATAAAATGTTTTGTTTGATATGTAAAGACCACTTTCTATGCAACAGTTGACATATGTGTAGGGTTGTTGGGTTGTTCAGGTTGATCATTATTAAAGTTTAAAATGCTTACTGTGCAAGGGATGTATTTGTTTAATAATATAGTGTTTTAATATAGTTTACCTCTAATAAATGACCGGTCCCTAAAATGTTACACAAAAAACTAATCCTATTTAATAACTCTACCACTTAAATACATTAACTAGCTTCATTTCTCTTTATGTCAGATCTTTTCTAGTAATTTATCTCAACTGAATGTTTACATCATCTACCACCACATAAATAGTAAGCTAGACCACAATAATTGTGGTCTAGCTTAATAATTATTATTTCAATTCTCTCTCTATAATACTAAACATCACAAATTTTACTTATCATACTCTTGATAGCATATAGAACACGAATGTTCACATGAACATTTAATACGTAATTATATAAGACACTTAATCTTTTTTCAACTATCCATGTTTTGATTTACCTAGTCACAAAAGCTAAATTTCATCTGAACTTTACACTACCATTTTTAGATAACCATGTAAATATTTTTGTCAGTATTCCTAATCTCGCCAATCGTAAACTTTATAACACAGTTTTAATTTTACTATTTCTATAGGAATTTATCAATAAATTCATCCAGTTGTTTTACATGCAGTCAGTGTCAATTTTACCACAGAAACGCATTTCCGCCTTACGCACAGGCGGCCCAGACGTAGTATGTGTCACTGAATGAATATATTAATATCCACATGGACAAATAAATGCGATGAGTCGTCGAAACTCCCATGGACTAAAATAGTCTAAAAGTCAAAATATAACAAAACAAAGCTAAGATACCTTCAACTGAACGTATCCTTGTCTTTCCTGGCCGGTTTAAGTGGCATTTTGTTGAGTTTTGAAATTGTAGGTACTATCCACTAAAGAAGAATT
>BOPM01000042.1:767467-805509 GCA_022179025.1 Porites australiensis
CCCCCCCCCCCCCCCCCCCGCTTCTGCTCCCCGCCCCGCGCAATCCCCTTGTTAGACATTTCTCTGCGTTTTTGTCCCAAAAGCAGTTGGCCCTGCATTTTGCTGGATGCACAGATTGATTTACTCAGGAGGGAGGCCAGGCCAGTATAATATTCGTCTAACAGAACTTTAATCATATCAAAAACTAAAGTTACATACAACGATGAATACTTACAGGAAAGCTAAACCATGATGTATCAGTCACTTTTAGAAAAAGTAATAACTGCCGCAAAATAGAATTCTAAGGTGACGCCTACTGTGAATCAGTGGAAACATTATCACATTATACTAATAACGTTCCTGTAGGAAAATGTCTTCATATGTAGCTGTATGTTTAGTTATCCAAGTAAAATGTAAATATCCATCAATTTGTTCCAGCCTTCATTATGGGTCACTAATTCACATTGTTATTGTTATTAACGGTAGGCTTCACGATAAGTGGAGATTTTTTAGGAGTTAGTAAACTGTAATCTATTCTAAATCTTTTTAGCTTTTAGTTCTTTTGGTTTGTTCAAATCACACCCTGTTGCTATGTAAAGCTATAGTAATGACCAAACAAATTTTCTCTTCTCACAAAAAACCCACACTATTATTATGAAAAAAGAACAAAGCAAAACAATGTATAAATGGAAACCTAAGAGCTTCGAGATTGCTTAGAAGCTACCTGATTGCCGAACTAATAAAAAACTTTAAAACTTCTTTTTAAAAAATCGAAAATATAATGTCAAAGAATGTAGCTCAAATTATTGCTATTCAAAAAAATATATTTACACATGCTTAGATAAATACTTTATAGTTTATTTTCCTTGCTTTTGAGAGATTTTTCCCTTGCTGAGTTATTTTGTTAGCTCTAAGGTCTAAGCGTTGTTTCTTTTGCAGTTAGTATGTGTGAGTGCAGTGCTGTCAGTGAAGCGTTTTATACATCCATCAGTTATCTTATTGAGCTTTAAGTTTAGAAAAAGCAATATTAATTGAGCTCTAAGTTATTTAGTTGGTAGTTAGTGAGGTGTTAATCAGTTATCTGATTAAAAGCGAGGTTTAATCTTTTTAGTTCGCAAAAACCCTGATTGTGTTGGTTGCCAGGTAACAACTTCGCAATCTCAATACATCCTAGCGACTGAAGGTTGTTGAAGCTTAAATCAAAATTCAAAATTCCTTCAACGGAGAAACATTTACATTGCATACAAGGCTTAGATAAATACTTTACAGTTTATGTTCAATGAGTTTAGGAGATGGTCACCTTCAATAATTAAATGGTTATCACTGAGGTTTAAGCTGTTTAGTTTGCAGTTAGTGTGTGTGAGTGCTGTAGCTAAATGTTTTACTCCTTCATCAGTTATGATGTTTTCCCCGAGGACTAAGCTGTTTAGTTTGCAGTTAGCGTCTGTGAGTGCTCTAGCTAAATGTTTTACTCCTTCATCAGTTATGCTGTTACCCCCGAGGTTTAAGCTGTTTAGTGTGCAGTTTGTGTGTGTGAGTGCTTTAGCTAAATGTTTTACTCCATCATCAGTTATCTTGTTACGCCCGAGGTTTAATCTTTTTAGTTCGCAAAAACCCTGATTGTGTTGGTTGCCAGGTAACAACTTCGCAATCTCAATACATCCTAGCGACTGAAGGTTGTTGTTGGTTAACTGAAAATACAAAATTCCTTCAACAGATTTAAGTGCATGCACTAATGCTAAACAGTCGAGAGGTGACAGGTTACACCGACTAAAATCAAGCGCATTACACCCAATTTTCACCAGTTTCTTTTGAACTTCTCGATCAGAGGCTTTGTTCTCATACATGCAATTGAATAGCGTCACCACTAATAACCTGTGTTCACCAGCTGGCCAAAAGGTCAGTGTTTCAGTTCGTGTCTTTGAATCTTCATTCATCTTGATTTTAACTTCTATAGTAAAAGTTTTTGAGGGAAGAAGGTCGCTGAAAATATCTGTTGATTGTCCTTCTTTTTCAGCCAGCAGTCCAGCCACAAACTGCATCACAACCTTCCACGCGCCATCTTGGATGTGATCGGAAACAAACTTCTGCAGGTCTTCGGAACTGTACGTGTCCACCAAATGCTTCGCTGCCAAGAACTCCTGTATCGTCAGATGTAAAAAACAATATTGTGCTCTTCCTTCCGTTAAACCGCTAAAACTATCAGGTAAACGGTGGAACAAACCATTGTTTTCTTGGTCATCGACTTCGTCTGATTCGAAAATGAGTCTTCCTTCTTTTATTCCTTGAAAAGCAATTTCTCCCAGTCTCTTAAACAATTTTTGCACATGTTCTGGTAATGCATTAAATGGCTTTAAATAAAACTGTTGAGCTTCATGTAATGGGTGACGGCTTTGGATCTCACAGTGAGAAAAGAAAAAAATCTTGATGGCTATGGAGTATAGTTCGGTTAGTCTTGTAGGAAGGCAGTCGGGGACGGGTGAGTTCAGCAAGTGTAACAAGCACGAACAAATTATGAAACAGTTCACAGGAACGTAGCAGAAGGATTGGAGGTTAGGGTTACTTCTGATGTGTTGCTTTATGGCTTCTCCTTTGCCATCATCGCCTTTCTCTTTTGTGAATTTGTCCACATACTCTTCCACTTTATCAGAGTTGAATCCCAGAATTTCAACTATTCTTTCAAAGGCAATAGGTGCTTCAAAGAATGACACGGCGCTTGGTCTTGTGGTCGTTAAGACTGTAGCACTGGGAAGGATTTTTCCTGATAATATCTTCTTGTACAGGATATGAAGAGGCATTGAGTCTTCTACATTGTTATTGATCGAAATGTCATCGACATTGATTTTATCCTTTCCAGAATATTCGTCAAATCCATCAAATACAACGAGTACTTTGTCGGGGTTGTCAATAATGTAGTGCCAAACTTCATCGGCTAGAGGTAGTTTAGAATACTCCGATGCGTCCAGGAGTTTGCGAAGACTGAGTTCTTCGTTTGTGTGGTTAAACTTCCTAAACTTAATGAGGAAAGCGAGTTTCAAATCCATTTCAGATTTCTGTGCATCACTGAACAAGTTATCGGATGCCCAATTGCGCAGAATCTTTGCGCAAAACATAGTTTTTCCAATTCCAGGACGACCGACAACAAGAATATTCCGTTTGTCAGCATCAAAAATATCTCCCGGCAGTGTTGATCGTGACTTTTCTCTGGGTCTGTGGTATTCTTTCAGTTGTTCCTCTCTATCTGCACTAAATTCATACAAAGCTCTGTTTTCATGAATAATCAGATCGGTGTAGATGTGGTCAAGCTTTAGATCTCTTTTTGAGCCTTCACCCGGATTGTAATGGAAAGGTGCAGCAGGATCTGCGTAGGCTTTTCCGGTGACACTCCGGACATGTTCCTTCATACGTTCGATGAAAGTGGCTACTGATGGACTGTTAAACTCTTGTTGTGTCTGTTCTGACAGGTGTTCGTTGTCAGTTGGAGCGGTAGGTGGTGGATTGGTGTGACTGTCATCATCGATGATAGCAGTTAAGCCTACGGATTCTGCCAGAGATGCATTTACCTGCCGATTCGAACTCAGATAATAATTATGAAAGTTCGGGTCTTCGATAAAGTCTTTTACATTTTTTGCACGTAATAACATAAAGAGAGACTCGATAAACACAAAAAACGCAAAAGTTCCAGTTACAACGATCACGGCATAAGCCCAGAAGGTCTTCTTAGCTGCTCGTTTGTTATGACATTCGTACGATGTTTGCGTTTGTGTTGCGTTGCGGGAAGCACTGGCCGAAATGTTTGCAAACTTCCCGTGTCTCGTTAAGCTACAGTCAAAGTTCGAGGAAAAGCTCAGAGGATAAAATAATTTCATCTGTAGAAGGATAAAAAAAATTCCAAGAACAAATCTGGCCAGAAGTTGCAAAGAGTACGCTCTGAAAAGCCTTTTACCGGTTACGTTCCCGTTCCGCCCTTCAAGTTTATCAACTCTCTTCTTCACCGCTTGTGAGTAAATTACACAAACACTTGCAGTAACAAAGAAGTTGATAATCACGAACCCATACACAGGAATACCGAATTTGTTGTAGTGTTTTTCATACTGTTCATAACACTTTCCACGAATGAGTTCCTTGTCGCCATTTGAGCCACAGCGAAAGTCAAATCTCGGTTCGCTGTTTTCAATGTCTAGAAAGATTGCTGATAGGATAATTCCGAGCAAAATCCAACATACATTTGCCACATAACTGATCCAGTGGAGTGTTTTAGGAGCAAACAAATCTTTAAGACCTTCCATGTTGTATGCCTCTCGATTTCTCGCTCATGAGGTACAAACGCTTGTATTTAGCTTTTGTGTTCTATTTAATAGAACGAGGAAAATGAATTCGATTTAGTCAACCGTGGTATTTGGAATCACTAGACCACTAGAGGCGGAGCGCAAGTTAACGTATATCATCATATTCCATTCGGTAATTGATTGACCGCTGACGTCACGCAACAGTATCACTGGTAGTCTTTACACTGGAGCCTAAATAAACTAAGAAATATTTCAAGACAAGTAAATTTTAAATTCTTCCAGTAAAAGGAAGCTTCACACACAACCTGTCTTTTTTACCTCAGGTTTACTTAAGCCTATTTTCCCACGAAACATAATTAACATTGATTGACATGCTTCGCCTTTCTCAAAGTTTAAGAAACCGCAAGTTCCATGTTAAAAGTCGGTTTTAAGGATGGTTTTCAAGTCACTTGAAACTTTCTTGAATCGTTTCAACTTTCCGACTTTAATGAGATGCAAAGTAGATTTACGTTGAAATTTCACTGAGGCCTTCACACACACATTTTTGGTTAAGTAAACCTTAGCAGCTTCAACATATACCTGAGGAATAGCAAAGAATAAATTGAATTATGGGGATATATAAAATCGAACCAAACGGCCGGAGGTACTCCCGCGTCGTGCATCTAACTCGCTTCCGATTGGTTTAAAAACAATCAGCTACTGTCAAAACTCACACATGCGCAGTATCGTGACAGTCCCTGTAAGTCTTACTTAACTTGGTTGAGACAACAACTGACAAAAATATTTGGCTGCCAAAATAACCACTTTACGATCACTAAAGGTTATTTAATCGTAGGTTAAAAGTTCAAACTACTTCCCGTCTTAGATGCCACTATCTCACAATACAGGATTTCACATCTTGTAAGCACGTTCGCATGCACTTTTCCGATGTACAAGTTAAAAACCGGCAGTTGCGTGCATAAATTGTTGCGGACGAGCAAAAACGAGCTGAGTTTTGCTCAGTTATTAGCGGCAATGGTCATGTTTGCAAAAAAAAGGTGAAAAGTTTCATTTCTAGCAAGTTTCAATATTAAGTTTGAAAGGAATGTGGTCTACAAGGACCTCAAGATGAGATTAAACTTTGTACTTGCCACGTACGCACGTGAGCGGACTCGAAGAAGGAGCACGTGTAAAGTTAATCTGGGAATCGGAAAGTTGAGATCAGTATTGACCCAAGTCCAGAAGTCGAAAGACGCGCAATTTTTTCTAAATCCCAAATCCACTCGTACTTTTGTGAAAATCTGAATCAGTAAGGCATTTTAATACTAATTTCTTTTCTTGCAATACTGTTTAACACATTGACACTATTTTAAACTGTCATAAATTGAGCAGGTATGCCAGGAATGCCCCCAGTAGCAATAATAGTTTAGTTTCCCCAACAAGGTCACAAGTCACCGAGTTTAACGCAACAAGTTTACAGTAATTCACTCCCGCATCACACTCACATGGTTTAAAGACCCAAGTCATAGTCGATTGCGCTCACATGTACGAGAAACTTGTCAATCAAAATCTCAACTACGTATACACTCGGGTCCAGTCTCCGACAGGTATGAGGTTCGCTTATACGAGCTAATGTTGGCTATTTCAGGCATTCAGATAGTGGAACACGAAAGAAAGAGAGAGCGAGCGAAAGAAAAATCAGAGGTTAGGTCAGTACTAGGGTTTTTTTGCTTCTGTTTTTTTCAAACAGGTCAAAAAACTGCATTTCAATATGGCGGTCTGTTTTTTTTGTTTTGGAGTCTTTGTAAATGAATTTAATAACTATTTTGTACAGAATGTTCATTATATTACGTTTTACGAAATGTTAAATGACAACTGAGTTGTATCATTTACATTTTTTTCTCGTATTTATCTACCTATACCTTTTAGAAACGTTAATTTTCTGGACAAAATGTTACCATGGCAACCCCTTACTTCAAGACTTTTTCTCTCTCTCCAAGAGGTTTACCAATCCCTCTCTTCCCCACAGAGGATCAGCGGAACCTCGCCCACACATCCCTCTCCCTAGGGACAAAGTTGTCCTTGCCGAGGCACCTTCCGCGGGGATGTTCTTTAGGCCCTGCCAAGGACGCCCCCGGACCGTGTTATATTGCCCCCTTTTGTAAAAAAAAAAAAGAGGGGCATGAGCGTGCCCTTTTATGGGCTAGCTGATATCGATCATGCCATTTCAAAAACAAGGTATGACACATATATCTGTATTCTGTTCTATTCAAAGTGGACAGACTGCAAATTATAGTAGTTGCTATAAAATATATATCTACGTGTAGCAACTGTTCATCAGTAGGATGCCTAAAATGCGTGTAATTCCACAATTGGTTTCGGCTCCATTATCTATTGTTACTTTGAAAATCTTAAGACTAAATTATTTCTCCCCATGTGAGATTACTTGTGGCAAATATTGTTCTGTAACTGAATTACGTTTTACATATATATTATTTCGATGTTTGAAGTTAGAAAATACTGTTAAACACCTCTCTGTTAAAAATAAAATAATAATAATAATAAAAACAGTAAATCTCACAGAGGAATTATCATTTACCATTAAACTAGGACAAAAAAGGTCAGGTGAGCTCCGAGGTTTCTCCAAAACTCGACAAAACCCTCGAGAGCTCGGAGGTTTCTCCGATGTAAGGACGACAAAGTCTCGTATTAACAAAGGGGGCCACAGAATCTGTGTGTGTAGCCGATTGTTATATCATGGTAAATGTACTGGATTTTATTGCCTCTTTTTGATTGGACGTCATTAACCAAATGGTTAAACAGTAACTAATTTAAAGCAGATTTGGTGAGCGATTATTGTTTAACGAGATCCAATCAAAAAGAGGCAATCAGCGGCACGATTTCTCACTGATACGTATGAATCTTGCTACGCATTTTGACCATTCAAAAACTGTGGGATTTTAATTTTCTTCGAGAGCTATCTCTGGGCCTTTTGGATGGATTTTCGATCGGAAGGTACGAAAAGAAGCGCGAATCTTTCGACCCTTTTGCTGCAAGGTTTAAAGCGGAGCGATGCGATTTTCGGGGAAAAAATCGTTCCGGCGCTGGAGCCCTTTCAAAACAAGGATTCCTCCCTAGTCCTTCTTATATAAGGAACAGTAAATGGCGAACTCAAAATGCTTCAAAAACGCTCATAAAACCGTTTTTGAGGCAAAAGGACGACAACATATCACAGCTAAGGTAATTTAACGTTTGTTCAACATTGATTTACACACATACTTGGCGATATATCGCTAAGTATGTATATAACTTTGACTCCTTTATTTAGAAACAAAACGGTATACAATGAATAACTGGTTTTACATACGAATGTTGTAACACTATTTATATTGGACGTACTTAACAAAAAACGAAAACATCATCAATGCTGGGTACTGTGTACTTTCTGAAAATCACAAAAATTAATTCCCAGAGAGAAAAACCAGTCTGTCCTTATCGCAAAATTAATTCTCGCAAAACTTAAAAAATCGCCAATCCGCAAAAATAAACCCCCGCAAAAATTTCGTGCCACACGGTAGTTGCCTTGTTCCAAATTTGTGTTAAATACTATTACTTTTAGCCTTATAAAGATAAAAGATTCTGTCGTTTTTTGCTAATTTTCTGAAAAGAAAACCAACGACAGCCTGAGCCCACAGCTCTGAGCGGCTGCCTGTATGAAAAGGTAGCAAAGATTTCCGATTTTGTTTAGACGCCCCCTGCATCACTAGAAGACTGGAAAGTTGGTGATGTACGTACTTGTAAACTGAACCCTTAAAAATGAAGGTCTAATCCACAATTAGTCATCATGAGTAATTTGCTTATTGCGGGTTTGAATACCGATTGATCGATTCACGGAAAATTGAACGCGTATATTTACGTTTTACTGATTGGCCCATCCTACTGTGTTCGACTCATAATAAACACAGGCAAATTTGATAGCAAGAGACTATATGAAGGGGTAAGAAAATCTTTCATTGCGATCAGTCCGGTGAAAAGACATAAAAGAGTTAACAGGCCAACAGGCTAGAAAGCTCTTCCTTAGACTCTACCTCTGTATTTTTCTTTAAAATACTTTCCCCCGCTATTTCCTTACGGGTAGGCAGTCGGTATAAAGGTGCCGATGGCGATGCTTTTCTTGAAACGAAGCTTTTCTAAGCTGGATTCCAATAAGATCGCGCACTAAAAACAAATATAAGAACTAGCAACAAAGCTACATGAACATCATAGGAAAGTTAATAATAGGAATCCTAAGAGTTGCGGGCCTCATTGCTGCACCCTTCACATTTGGGGCCGCAATCGTAGTGTCCATTGTAGGGGCAGGAATTGGTGGCGCGGGGGGACTGGTCATGTCTGGTTCCAAAGTCGTTGAGATAATCTTGGAAAAGTTAGGACTCAAAGAAGTGCAAGCGGTAATTGAGGACGATCGTGAAGCTTGTAGTGAGCTCCAAAAACAGTTAGACTCCTGGGAGAACTTCATCTCTAGCTTAGCAGAGTTCCTTAAACCACTGCATGATGACGCGGTTTTGCTCAGAGAATTAGAAGGAAGTGGATTTGAATGTCTTAGTCAGCGGATATCCTATGAAGAGATCAGCGCGTCCACCGAAGAGAGAGTAGAATTCGGTGCCAGGTTCTTCAGAGCAGCCACTTCCGCAGCCACAATATCTGCATCAGCGGCAGCGACAGCAGGCGCTGTAGCCAGAAGTGCGGCTATTGCGGGGATGCGCGCTGCACAAGTTGCTGGTTCTGTAATCAGCGCCGCTCTGTTGCCGCTGGATATAACGTTACTCGTCAAATCATCTTTGGAGCTGCGTCGTGGATCCACATCTGCCGCTGTACAAGATATCCGGCGGATTCTTGACAAACTTGAGTGCCCAGATAAAGGGGAGATCCAAGGTTTGGTGGAGAGCTTCATTGATGAGAAATTTACCGAGGCGTATAATAAGATGGACGATGACAAGGAACAGGAGCAAAATCGAGACAGTGATGATAGTAACGAGCAGGATAAACAAAATGATGACATAGATAAACGACAAGGAACAGAAAAAGAAATATTACTTCCAAATGATAGTTAACACAAAAACAAAAAGGTTTTGAAAATGATAGAGACATTGCTGCAGACGACGCTGTTACAAGAAATAATGAATGTACGTTAAATTTTCCCCTTCTAGGATGTAACGTTTTGACTCACGCAAAAGAAAAGTCATACATGTTGTAGTAAATGTAGTAACTGTATCGTGTTAATGCAAAGAGTCAAATAATATTAAAATGTGTATCATAAACGACTGGTTAGGTTTTGTGAACCTACGATCCCATGGGTCCATAAACACTTATACAAATATCCAGAGAGGGCAGAATAGCTTCTGCCTACACTCTCTTTCCCTGTTATCCCAGAGCGGATGAGGGAGACTACTCTTTAACCCCTTAAACCCTAACATCACAATTCAAATTCTCATTTGTTATCCCTATACGTTTTCAATAGAAGTAGTGGGGAGAATTTCTTGAAGTATCAATTGGATTCATCTTGTGTGATCATGTCCTTAATTCTCATGACCAGTCTGTTTCATAAAGCAGTGATATTACAAGGAGAAATTTGACGCTGATCACTCTTATGGCTTAAAGGGTTAAAGAGCTTCTATTGTGTTTATGTCTTCCCCCAAAACTGGAGGACCGTTGCGTGACGACAAAGAGAACTGATGAATACTGAGACTGGGTCACGAAACCGCGGAAAGAACGGATCATTTTGTCTTAAACATGTTCAGGGTTTAAAGGACTCAGCAGCACATCCGTACCCAAACTTCCCTCAAGTGCGTCCCCTTCCCTCAACCCACCCTCCCCCCCTCCGCCCCAGGATAAGGACAAAAACCTGCGTTTTTTTTTTTTTTTTTAACAGTACCCTGGTGCTAGTTTCGCTTCACCGGAGATCTTGGATTCCCGCTTAATTGTAACTTCTTATATTAGCAGGTGTGTTAGCTCGCACCCATTTAGTCAATAACAAAAGCGGTGGCCGCAGTTAGTTTTTGAAAGGCGAGTTGGTGAAATCAGCTTTCTGACTGCCGGTAAGGCCACTGCTTTCAAACTATTGGGGGCAGGATATCTTGTTACTAGCTTGGTATTAAAAAACGCTTTTTTAACCTCAACAAATAGGGAGGCCCTTCCCGTGACCAAACCCGAAGCGCTGAGACACTTCATTTTGGGCATGAAACAACCGCTCCACCTCGAAACCACCTCAAGCGGGTCTGAATCCGTTACGGTTTATATACAGAGTTTTACATCTGAGCCGAAGATAAAGTATCAGTGCGGTAAAAGAGAACGCATACCCTCCGCCCCTCCCCGTGCAATCCCCTTGCTAGACACTTCTCTGCTTTTTCTGTCCCAAAAGCAGTTTGCCCTCCATTTTGCTGGATGCACAGATTGATTTACTAAGAAGGGAGGCCAGGCCGACATCTATAATATTGGTCCAACAGAACTTTAATCATATCAAAAACTAAACTTATATACAAGGATGAAGACTTGCAGGAAAGCTAAACATGATGTATCAGTCACTTTCAGATAGCAATGACTGCAAATAATAATTCTTAGGTGACGCTAACTGTGAATCAGTGGAGCATTATCACAATCATTATACTAATTACATTCCTATAGGAGAATTTCTTCATATGTAGCTGTATGTTTAGTTATCTAGGTTAAATGTAAATGTCCATTAATTTGTTTCAGTCTTCATTATGGGTCATTAATACACATTGTTATTAACGCCAGGCTTCACGATAAGTGGAGATTTTTTAGGAGTTAGTAAACTGTAATCTATTCTAAACCTTTTTAGCTTTTAGTTCTTTTGGTTTGTTCAAATCACACCCTGTTGCTATGTAAAGATATAGCAATGACCAAACAAATTTTCTCTTCTCACAAAAACCCACACTATTATTATGAAACAACAAAAAAAACCAAAACAAAACAATATATAAATGAAAACCTAAGAACTTCGAGATTGCTTAGAAGTTACCTGATTGACGAACTCAAAAAACTTAACTTCTTTTTAAAAAATGGAAAATATAATGTCAAAGAATGTAGCTCAAATTATTGCTGTTCAGAAAAATATATTTACACATGCTTAGATAAATACTTTATAGTTTATTTTCCTTGCGTTTGAGAGATTTTTCCCTTGCTGGGTTATTTTGTTAGCTCTAAGATCTAAGCTTTGTTTCTTTTGCAGTTAGTATGTGTGAGTGCAGTGCTGGCAGTGAAGCGTTTTATACATCCATCAGTTATCTTATTGAGCTTTAAGTTTAGAAAAAGCAATATTGATTCAGCTTGAAGTTGTTTAGTTTGTAGTTAGTGTGGTGTTAATCAGTTATCTGATTAAAAGCGAGGTTTAATCTTTTTAGTTCGCAAAAACCCTGATTGTGTTGGTTGCCAGGTAACAACTTCGCAATCTCAATACATCCGAGCGACTGAAGGTTGTTGAAGCTTAAATCAAAATCCAAAATTCCTTCAACAGGGAAACATTTACCTTTTAGAAAAGTTAGAAAGATACTTTACATTTTATGTTCCTTGACTTTACGAGATTTTTACCTTTTTCAGTTATGTTGTTATACTTGAGGTTTAAGCTGTTTAGTGTGCAGTTAGTGTGTTTGAGTGCTGTGGATAAATGGTTTACACCTTCATCAGTTATGTTGTTTTCTATGAGGTTTAAGCTGTTTAGTGTGCAGTTAGTGTGTGTGAGTGCTGTGGATAAATGTTTTACTCCTTCATCAGTTATGTTGTTACGCCAGAGGTTTAAGCTGTTTAGTGTGCAGTTAGTGTGTGTGAGTGCTGTGGATAAATGTTTTACTCCTTCATCAGTTATGTTGTTACGCCCGAGGTTTAATGTTTTTAGTTCGCAAAAACCCTGATTGTGTTGGTTGCCAGGTAACAACTTCGCAATCTCAATACATGCTAGCGACTGAAGGTTGTTGTCGAATAAATCAAAATCCAAAATTCCTTCAACAGATTTAAGTGCATGCACTAATGCTAAACAGTCGAGAGGTGACAGGTTAAAATGACTAAAATTAAGCGCATTACAACCAATTTTCGCCAGTTTCTTTTGAACTTCTCGATCAGAGGCTTTGTTCTCATACATGCAATTGAATAGCGTCACCACTAATAACCTGTGTTCAACACCTACTGGCCAACAGGTCCGTGTTTCAGTTCGTTCCTCTGAATCTTCATTCACCTTGATTTCAACTTCATAAGTATCAGTTTCTGAGGGAAGAAGGTCGCTGAAAATATCTGTTGATTGTCCTTCTTTTTCAGGCAGCAGTCCAGCCACAAACTGCATCACAACCTTCCACGCGCCATCTTGGATGTGATCGGAAACAAACTTCTGCAGGTCTTCGGAACTGTACGTGTCCACCAAATGCTTCGCCGCTAAGAACTCCTGTATCGTCAGGTGTAAAAAACAATATTGTTCTCTTCTCTCTGCTAAAGGATTGTCTTTAGTGTCAGGTAAACGGTGAAACAGGCCATTACTCGCTAGGTTGTTGACTTCAGCTGATTCAAAAATCAGTTTTCCCTCGTTAATTCCATCAAAAGCAATTCTTCCAAGGCGAGTGAACTCGTCTTGCACAGAGGAAGACAGTTTCTTAAATGGGTCAAGAAAATTGTTTTCAGCGTTGTTCACTTCTTTAGAGTGGCCGTGACGAAAGTAAAAGTACTTGACAGCGATGGAGTATATTTCAGTTAGCGTTGTGGGAAGTAGGCCAGGGCTAACGGACTTGCAAAGAAGTTGAAACAAGCAGGAACAAATGATGAAACAATTCACGGGAACATAGCAAAAGGCAAGAAGGTTTAAGTTATTGAGGATGTGCTGCTTTATGGTTTTTTCTTTTTGGCCATCGCCTTTTGTGAACTTTTGCACATAATCTTCCACTTGCTCAGTTGTAAATCCCAGAATTTCAACTGTTTTGTCGAAGCAAAGATTCTGTGTGATACATGACACGGCATTGGGTCTTGTAGTCGTTAAGACTGTCGCACCGGTAAGAAGGTTTCCGGATACTATTTTCTTTAGCAGGAAATGGACAGGCATCCTGTCTTCTTCGTTGTTTCTGTAATGGACGTCATCTTTATTGATTTCAGTCTTCCTAGAATATTCATCAAATCCATCAAAAATAATCAGTACTCGCCCTGGGTTGTTACAGATGTAGTTCCAGGCATTTTCGGAAAGAGCTGTTGAATACTCTGAGTGATCCAAAAGCTCGCGAAGATTGAGTTCTTTGTCGGTAGAGTTAAACATCCTCAGCTTAATGAGAAAAGCGAAATCGATTTGTGATTTTTGTGTTTCGTTCAACAAATTATCGGACGCCCAGTCACGGAGAATTTTTGTGCTAAACATGGTTTTTCCAATTCCAGGACGACCCACAACAAGAATCTTCTGCTCTTCAGCATCGAAAATATCTCCTGGCTGTTTTGGTTGCAAGTTTTCAGTGGCTTTGCGGTACTCTTTAAGTTGTTTCCCTCTGTCTCCAGAAAAGTCATACTCAACTGTCCCCTCATAAACAATCAAGTTGGTGAAGATTTCGTCAAGCTTTAGATCTCTTCCTTTGGCGCCTGGATTATCAAAAGGTGCCTTAAGATCTTTGTAAGGTCGTCTGGTGACTTCTCGGACATGTTTCTTAATTTGTTCAATGGAAGGAGCTACTAGAGTTCGGTCTATTGACGAGTCAATTGAAGCGTTGCTGGATGCTGCGGGTGATGTCTGCAGTTCGCATCGATTGTTAACAGGGTCTTGTTGTTGCGGTTCATTTCTGGAAGTAGGTGGTAATAACTCTGCTCCCTCTTGTTGTGCCGTCGAGGGATTTGGCTTATTCGAACTCAGATAATCTTCATGAAATTTCGGGTCCTCCGTGAACTTTTCTACTGTTTTTGCACGCGATATCAAATAAAGAGCCTCGATAAAAACAAGGAACGCGAACACTCCAGTTACAACGATCACGGCATCAGCCCAGAAGGTCTTCTTAGCTGCTCGTTGATTATGGCATTCGTATGACGTTTGCGCTTGTGTTCCGTTGCGAGACCCACTGGCCTTGATGTCTGAAAACTTCTCGTCGCCCTTTAAGTTACATTTGAAGTTGGAGGGAAAGCTGGGAGGATAAAGTAATTTGGTCTGCAGAAGGACAAAAGAAATCCCGAGAGCAAATCTGACAAGAAGTTGCAAACAGTACGCTTTGAATAGCTTTTTCCGGGGAGTCGGTTGCCCTTCTACATCATCGTCGGCGTTTGTAGCGTTGTTTTCAAGTTCCTCAACTTTCGACTTCACCGCTTGTGAGTATATTCCACAAACACTTGCAGTTACAAGAAAGTTAATAATCACGAATCCATAAACAGGGAATTTGTTGTATTGTTTTTCGTACTGTTCGTAACACTGTCCACGAATGAGTTCCTTGGTGCCAGTTGAGCCACAGCGAAAGTCAAATCTCGGTTCGCTGTTTTCAATGTCTAGAAAGATTGCTGATAGCATAATTCCAAGCACAATCCAACATACATTTGCCACATAACTGAACCAGTGGAGTGTTTTAGGAGCAAGCAAATCTTTAAGACCTTCCATGTTGTATGCCTCTCGATTTCTCGCTTATGAGCTACAAATGCTTGCATTTAGCTTTTGTATTCTATTAGAAATAATGGAACGAGGAAAATGATTCAGATGTAATCAACCGTGGCTGCTTGGTATATTTGAATCACAAAAACAATGTCTGTTGAACATTTGCGTCAGGTCAAAGTTTTCGCATCTCGAATATTCGATATTGTTAGAAATGTGCCTAAACTGGTCATAGCCTTTCTGTTTCTGAGCAATCATTCAACATGAAGCATAGGATTCTCTGCTGCACTCGCCCGGGAACAGGCTCTCGTGACAGCCACACCTGTGTTACGAGCTATACGTACTATTTTGAAATATTTGTGGCAATTTAAAAATTGCCTTAGGCGTGAATCCTTTCGTTTCCAACGGAGAGCCGAGATTAAACGTTCCATCCTTGCTCGAACGAGGTTTAAATATGCATTTTTCTGCCAAAATCCGACACATTCTCCCACCTTGTGATAATTGCGATATCTAAAACGGGGAAAAGCGAGTGAAGAAATTTGGTCAACCTTGGCTGACTCTGACAGTGCAACTTTTTTGTTATGTATATTAACTGTTGCTATTTTTGGGTGCGTAAAGACCAAAGAACTTCCTATCTCTCTCACTCTTTTTTTGTTCGTTCTTTTTTTTTTTCATTGTTCCCCGACGAAGATTAGGCCAGGACAGGCTGAGAAAAGTGAAAAAGCGAGTTTAGTTTATTTTTTTACCATTTAGGTCTTTCACTCAATATTGAGCATTTTAGACCACTCTAGAAAACAAACGAACAAACAAACAAAGGAAAACAAAAGTGACAGAAATGGCGCTTATGAGCGCAAAGTAATTAAACAGAGTTAAAGTGTCAATAAATGTTTGAAATTGCATTTTTTAAAAGCAGCCAGTGAATTGGACAATGCTTTATCCCTTGGAAGTTTGTTCCGATTCTGTAATTGTCCTTGGGTAGAAGGAATATCAAAAAGGGGAGAAAGCGAGTAAAGAAATTTGGTCAACCTTGGCTGACTCTGACAGTGCAACTTTTTTGGTATGTATATTAACTGTTGCTATTTTTGCGGGCGTGTGGGGGCAAAGAACTTCCTGTCTCTCTCACTCTCTCTTTTTTTTGTCAGTGTTCCCCGATGACGATTAGGCCAGGACAGCCTGAGAAAAATGAAAAAGTGAGTTTAGTTTACAGGTTAAGATAATCGACAATAGCTGAAAAGAAGAGTGTGTCTAAGACGGAATGTGGCCGAGAAGCCTCGGGGGATGAGGTTGAAGTTTGTACTTTCCCAGTTACGCACGTGTACACATGAAAGTAAAAACATGTTCGTTTTCCTTAAAAGCTTAAGGTTTTATGCCGAGCAAGAGTCAGTCGAATCCAGCCCCGTAAAACTCGGTGTGGTCAGTTTTAATCTTGTACCAAGATACCACACTGGGCGTGGAAGATCTGGGTACGAGATAAGGAGAAGATTAAAATGGACCCTTTAAAGTGCATGTAAAAAATACTGAAAAATAGTCATTCGTTTAATATTTTCTCTTCTCAAAAACATGTTTATAACAATACAACATCCGATGTCTTTTCTTTGAGTAATAGTGATAGCTGGTTGCAAAGAATTAATTACATTTTCCTCATGTATTTTCCTACTTTTTAGACTTTGTCGCCATTTGAGCCACAACGAAAGTCAAATCTAGGTTCGCTGTTTTCAATGTCAAGAAAGATTGCTGATAGGATAATTCCGAGCAAAATCCAACAGAAATTTGCCACATAACTGAACCAGTGGAGTGTTTTAAGAGAGACCAAATCTATTATTTCTTGCATGTCGACTCTCTCGATTCCTTGCTTAACGAACAACAAATGCTTGCATTTAACTTTTGTATTCTCGATCAAAATGATTTAGATGTAGTCAACTGTGGCTCCTTGGTATATTTGAATCACAAAACACTGTTTGTTGAACATTCGCGTCAGGTCAAAGTATTCGTATCTCGAATATTCGGTATTATTGTTAGAAATGCGCAGCTATACGTATCATGAATATTTGGGAAAATTTATACATCGCCGTAGGCGAGAATCCTTTCGTTTCCAACGGAGAGCCGAGATTAAACCACGTTTCATCCTTCCAGAGAAGAAATTTGGTCAACCTTGACTACTTCTGACAGTGCAATATTTGGTATGTATATTAACTGTTGCTATTTTTGCGTGGTCTTGGGTGCGTGTCAGGCCAAAGAACTTCCTGTCTCTCTCACTCTTTTTTTTTTTCATTGTTCCCCGATGAAGATTAGGCCAGGACAGGATGAGAAAAATGAAAAAGCCAGTTCACTTTATAGGTTAAGACAATCGACAATAGCTGAAAAGATGAAAAGATGCGTGCCTTAGCTCTGAGACGGAATGTGGCCGAGAAGCCTCGGGGGATGAGGTTGAAGTTTGTACTTTCCCAGTTACGCTTGTGTACACATGAAAGTAAAAACAAGTTCGTTTTCTTCAAGAGCTTAAAGTTTTACTGTGAGCAAGAGTCAGTCAAGTCCAACCCCGCAAAACTCGGTGGAGTCAGTTTTAATCTTGTATCCAGATCCCACTCTGGCCGTGGAAGATCTGGGTACGAGATCAGGGGAAGATTAAAACGGGCTTAGTTCGTTTAATATTTTCTCTTCTCGAAAACATGTTTATAAAAATACAATATCTGATGTCTTTTCTTTGTGTAATAGTAATAACTGGTCTGAAAGAATTAACTACATTTTTCTCATGTATTTCCCTAGTTATTAGACCTTGTCGCCATTTGAGCCACAACGAAAGTCAAATCTCGATTCGCTGTTTTCAATGTCTAGAAAGATTGCTGATGGCATAATGCCGAGCACAATCCAACATACATTTGCCACATAACTGAACCAGTGGAGTGTTTTAAGAGAGACCAAATCTATTATTTCTTGCATGTTGACTGTCTCTCGATTTCTTGCTTAACGAACAAAAAATGCTTGCATTTAGCTTTTGTATTCTCGAGGAAAATGATTCAGATGTAGTCAACCGTGGCTGCTTGGTATATTTGAATCACAAAAACTCTGTTTGTTGAACATTCGCGTCAGGTCAAAGTTTTTGTATCTCGAATATTCGGTATTATTGTTAGAAATGTGCATAAACTGGTCAGAGCCTTTCTGTTTGTGAGCAATCATTCAACATGAGGTACAGAATTTTCTGCTGCACAGGTTCTCGTGACAGCCGCACCTGTGTTGCGAACTATACGAACCATTCTCGAAATATTTGTGGCAATTTTAAAAATTGCCGTAAGCGTGAATCCTTTCGTTTCCAACGGAGAGCCGAGATTAAACGTTCCATCCTTGCTTGAACCAGGTTAAAACATGCATTTTTCTCCTAAAATTCGACACATTCCCCCACCGTGTGAAAATTGCGATATCAAAAACGGGCGAAAGCAAGTGAAGAAATTTGGTTAACCTTGGCTGACTCTGACAGTGCAATTTTCGTATGTATATTAACTGTTGCTATTTTTGCGTGCGTGTCAGGCCAAAGAACTTCTTATCTCTTTGTCTCTTCCTTTTTTCATTGTTCCCCGATGAAGATTAGGCCAGGACAGGCTGAGAAAAATGAAAAAAGCGAGTTCAGTTTATTTAAGACAATCGACAATAGCTGAAAAGATGAAAAGATGCGTGCCTTAGCTCTGAGACGGAATGTGGCCGAGAAGCCTCGGGGGGATGAGGTTGAAGTTTGTACTTTCCCAGTTACGCATGTGTACACATGAAAATAAAAACATATTCGTTTTCTACAAGAGCTGAGCAAGAGTCAGTCGAGTCTAACCCCGCAAATTTGCCAGATAACTGAACCAATGGTTTGTTTGGCGAAAGCAAGTGAAGAAATTTGGTCAACCTTGGTTGACTCTGACAGTACAAATTTGGTATGTATATTAACTGTTGCTATTTTTGGGTGCGTGTCAGGCCAAAGAACTTCTTGTCTCTATCTCTATCTGTTTCGTTTTCAATGTTCCCCGATGAAGATGAGGCCAAGACAGGCTGAGAAAAATGAAAAAGCGAGTTCAATTTATAGGTTAAGACAATCGACAATAGCTGAAAAGATGAAAAGATGCGTGCCTTAGCTCTGAGACGGAATGTGGCCGAGAAGCCTCGGGGTATGAGGTTGAAGTTTTTACTTTCCCAGTTATACGCACGTGTACACATAGAAGGGAAAACATATTCGTTTTCTTCAAAAGCTTAAGGTTTTATTGTGAGCAAGAGTCAGTCTGGTCCAACCCCGTAAAACTCGGTGGGGTTCGGTGGGGTCTGTTTTAATCTAGTACCCAGATCCCACTCTGGCCGTGGAAGATCTGGGTACGAGATAAGGAGAAGATTAAAACGGGCCCTTTAAAATGCATGTAAAAAATATTGAAAAATATTACTTCTTTTAATAATAATTTTCTCTTCTCAAAAACATGTTTATAAAAATACAATATGATGTCTTTTCTTTGTGTAATAGTGATAACTGGTTGCAAAGAATTAATTTCATTTTCTTCATGTATTTCTCTACTTTTTAGACCAGCCGCTATAATTTTCATGGCTCAAATTACTTTTTCTCTCTCTCACCAAGTTTTGGGGAGTGAGAAAACAGTCGATATTTCCCGACACTACAACTGATTTCCTGTGAAATGACGTCAGAGGATCGACTACAGAAATCAGTTCCATAATGATGACGTGTCACTGTCCAGATCCGGATAGTGACACGTCATCAGTATGGAATTTCTGAGCTCCTTCTTCAGACTTCATTTCGCGGGGAAACCAATGGTATCGTCGGGAAATGTCGGCCGTTTTGTCAGGCGACCAGTTTTTGAGGTTGGCTTCAATCAGAACCATATCCCTTTTTAGTATCAAAGTAATCTTAACTCTAAAATTCTGGATTACACGTTTCTGGATAACTGCGCACCTACCCCTCCCCTAAGGCAACATTTCGCCGTAAACGAGAAGTAAGTGTTAATGTTGGCTTAGGGGAGGGGTAGGTGGGCAGTTTCCCAGATACGCATAATGATCCAAAATGAAATTGTCATCCCAGAGGTGCCATCCTCAAGGACGCTCTTCAGCTCGTAAAGTAGCCTCCTATGCCGACGTGATGAAGTGGAAACCTTCAACGGCGGAGGCTACTCCTCAAGGTGCTTCTACCGTCCTTACGATCCTTCTTGATAAGGGAGACCTGGTCATGAGAGCAACTCTTTTTTCGCAAGTACCGATCATGCAATTTCAAAAACCAGGCATAAAAAATATATATCTGTATTCTGTTATAGTATTTCTACTTTGACAATCTTACGACTAAATTGTTTCTCGCAATAAGAGATTACTTGTGGCAAATATTGCGCCATATATGTTTACATATAAAATTATATCAAATTCTTCTCGAAAATTCTCTATTCATACACGTGTTAGATGTAGGTCGATGTATACACGACTTGCCTTGAATATTCAGAACTTTCCAAACGCCACCCTCAACCACGGTGCTTTTTCTTCAACATTATTCAACATGAACAGGCTGTTCATTGCAGTTTTCTATTCCTGACGTGACTTTATCCCTCTGAAAAGCTCAATTTTCATATGCAGGAAATCCTTCAAGTGGAAATCTGTTTACTGCTGTAGCTTTATGTTTAATCCTTTCTCTTACTTCATTACCGCAGAGGCATCAACCTGAGCTCACAGATGTATATATCAGTTGATAACGATAACGCGATCTTCACGTACTGCTATTATGAAGATGTCGTTACCATACCGAACATTTGTTGTGAGACGTGACGTTGCGTTACGTTGATGACGTCATGGATCGGTTTAGTATATTAACAAGGATACTCGATGGCCAGTCCTTGGAAATTTCTCCAAATAGATGGCATTCATTGTGTACTCCTCCTGTTTTTCGTAAAACGAGACCAAATGATCTAGCAATATGAAAATAAAACAGGAAGGTTACAATTCGGAGGAGCGTGATTGAGGATTGAATAGTAAAATGCAAAACAGGCACGTGGGGACGTAAGATTAAGGTAGAGGTAAGGGATTGCGGTGGTGTTCGTGTTTGTTAATTCTAGAGGATAGAAAAAATCTTGGGAATTGTAATGTGAAGACCGCAGGAATTTAGTACCGCAGTAGAACCAACTTACTTTGATTTCCCGCAGTAGGTTGGTGTTTTCAAGTCCCATCTACACGAAAAAACAAACAAGTTAGATTTCAACATAACCCTTAAAGAAACTTTAATCTCATTACAAAGAACTTCTTCTCAGAAATAGAGTTGATGGTACCTCTTGTCGCTAGGGTCTATGCCGCAGTAAAGAATAGACTTCATGTGGAAATGCTGTCTAAAGAACACTCTGTTGAGAAAAATACAGGAAGGGTTATGTTGTAGGAAAAATAAGATACGCGTGATGAATAGGGCATATAGTTATTATGACACAAACTGTATTATGGTATGCAGTTTAAGGAGGTGGTATTATGAGGAACCAAACGTATGTAATACTATGGTATGTAGTCAATAAAGGAGGTATTTCATGGAACAAAACAAATCAAACACTGGTATAAAGTTTGAGGAGATGGTATTGTGAGGAAGTGGTAGCCAATCTTACTTTCGTTCATTGTCCGTCACTGTCATTCCCTGAGGTGTAACCTTGAAGCTTACAGTTGTGAATTTCTTAGCAGCGTCCTCTGTTGACAAGCGTTCAACGGTGCGTTGTATAGCGCTTGCACCTGTTAGCATCTCAACATCACACTGCCCCAGATACATCAGCGAACCAACTGTAAGTCGAAAAAAGAAACAGAACAAATCAGTGCAAGCAAACTTTTGATTAAGAGTGCAATCCTTGACATAAGTGAGGCAATTCGCAGAAACCTCAGCGAGGATAGTGCAATATATCAGCGAGCAACCAACACGCAGGATACATCAGTGATCAGAAACTGCTATAGAGTCAGAGATGTCGTTAAAATGAACATGTTTCACACCACAACCGTTGCGACAGATACCTGCACCCTTTGGCCACGACTGACCGTCCTCTGTGTCAGCAGACTGGGTTTTATCTTCTCCTGAGAGGTCTGGAAATAAAAAGAAATATAAACAAACTCAAAACATGTACATACACTAACACGTGGACAGCAGAGAGAAAATATGGGATGACCAAAGGAGCGTTTGCAGTGCTCTCATGGTCACCCAGAAGCTGGCTGATTTACACGATAAGATCTGTCAGCTCGAACCGTCCGTCCCCAATAGCCTCAAAATAACGGTCACTTTACAGTTACACGCTACGGACCCTGGCTACAGAGGTCCTTTCTAGAAATACCTAGGATGAAATACCCCGTGCGCAAGCCCCAATATCCAAATACAAATTCTCCAGACTGATCTACATACATTTCCTTAAAGAATTAGTTAAGAGAATTTGTTTGTACATCAAGGCTCTTCACATCAGATGATCATTCTATTAATTCTCACTAAATTTTCTCTAGACTATGTATTCAATGTTAGGGGACTAAGGTAATCATTGATTACGAATCCGTGTTCGTCAATTACGGAAACGAAATCGAGTCGAAAGGAGTCCAGCTTTCCGGCCGAGGTGCCCCTGATAAAATTAATAGGGGCGGCTAATTTGCAGTCGCCCGTGATAGCTCGAAAATCTCTGCCTTAGTGCCACAGGAACACCAGATTAGGATGCGTTCTGACGAACGCGAAAATTGACTTTAGTACGCACGGTCTAATTCAACTCCCGAGACAGGAGACGAACTACAGTGGAACCCCGCTATAACGAAGACCCCGTTATAACGAAAAACATCTGAAAGCCCAGCAGAATTACAGTAAAACATGTGAAAACGAACCCCGGCTATAACGAAATCCCCGCTATAACGGATAGATTTTGACGGTTTCAACGCACAATTTACCCCGCTTTAACGAAAATTTTGTCCGGTCGCTTGCAGCAGTCAACAAAAACGAGTGATTTGAGTAGAAATCACAGCTTGCTATAATTGAAAGAGTTTTTGAATCTGATGTCTTGATTGTCAGCGCTTTACACTTACAGTTTACAGTATCAAATGAATAAAAATAATGTTTTCTACAAGCAGTATTGAATTTTTGGTAATTGTTAATTATCAAATTACCCTGCTATAACGAATACTTTTTCTGTTAACCCAATACCGTAAAATTCCGAAAATAAGCCCCGGGGCTTATATTTTTCAAAGGCCCTTTTTGAGGGGATTATTTTTGGAGGGGCTTATCTACGGAGGGAAATTTGCGTTTCAAAATCGATTGGGCTAGCCTTATAACTGGAAGTAAATGTACCGTTTTTGCTTTGTTTTACTTTGTATTTGAGGACAATTTTCCAAGTACAAGCCCCCGGGGGCTTATATTTGGAGGGGCGATTTAACGGAGGGTCTTTTGCGTTACCGGTTTTGGGGGGCTTATATTTGGAGGGGCTTATACATGGAGGGGCTTATTTTCGGAATTTTACGGTAATTCGTTATAACGGGGTCTTCGCTATAACGACTACCCCGCTATAACGAACAATTTTTTCATTTCGGTACCGTAGCACTTCGTTATAGGGGGGTTCCACGGTATCAGGAATTAGGCACCCACGGTACACGCTACAATAATCGCGCCGAAAATATTACATTGTTTTGTTGTATGTTCGCAATGTTTTCTTTATATATTGTTCCCAACTCGGCCAACAAATCGCAGCGACTAAATTGGCCTACACATCCTCCTCGTTACTGTTAACTTACCCCACGAAGGTATGGTTAGTCTGATGGGCAAGGCAAGGGGCGTGATGGAATGTTGATAAACGAACGCTGCTAAACTCCCTGAAGCAACAAACAGAAAGAAAACACAATGACTGTCACAAAACTATAAGAAATAAACCGTGAGAAAATCGCAGAGTATAGTGTAAAGAATTTACATTTTGTCACCCCTATTAAACGGTTAACCTTTTTTTAAGCAGTCAGTTGACCAATCCCCAAAGGCGACCACACAATACAAGTATAGCCGTAGTATGACTTACCAAACACGGGTTCATCATTCAACCCTTTTAATCTAACTCCCCTCTTTGTCGTCTCGATAAGAAAGTGTCGCACAAGTTCATTGTCCAGGTCAACTTTAGCTACAACAGAAGAAAACACTCCACTTAATTCCGATGTTCCAGAATAGTTCCTGATATTCCTATTTGCCAGTAACAGTTATGCTGATTATTTCTTATAATTTTCGACATTTTATCTGAATCTTGATTTGGAAATCTCTCTGCGAAGCACATTTTATTAATACCGTATACATTAGAAAACAAGGCAATGTGTTTTTTAAGAGTATCATTTATAAAGTAACTTGCTAGGGATGGAATAATCAACGGAATGTTTGTATTACGTAGCTTTTTAAACTGAGTATCAGGTGTTTCTGGGAGAGAAGAAGAAGATCAATTAAGGTTTCTCGGTAATTGACTACTTACCCCTCCCTAACTCACAATTTTGCCCTATTTTCAACTTACTCATATCTCCTTGAAGCCCCTGGAGTACGTGAGCGGGGGGCACCGCCACTTTCACAGCTAAACCAAAGGCTCCTGGGAAGGACTGACTGTCCCGGATGACGAAAGAGCCTGGTTCCGAGTCTCTTAGAATGGAGATAGCTGAGGACAAATGAATGACAACGAGGTTATAAGTACATTTTCCGTTGCAACGACATAACGCAACCTGCACTCATGTTTCTTAGACGCGGTTCAACGGCGATTTCTTCTGAAATGTGTTAGGATGATCTAAACTCTATTTAAAAGTGAAGATTTTTCGCATCCCATCCTCACCATCTGAAAATAGCGATCCTTAAGGAGAAACCCTAACCGGAAGAAGAAAGATTGTCGCTTTGTTTCTATGAATGTGACCACAACCTAATTTCGGA
Source organism: Porites australiensis (assembly GCA_022179025.1). Classification (NCBI taxonomy): domain Eukaryota; kingdom Metazoa; phylum Cnidaria; class Anthozoa; order Scleractinia; family Poritidae; genus Porites; species Porites australiensis. The sequence goes on from BOPM01000042.1 coordinate 792,222, forward strand.
TCATAATACGTTTCTGGGAAATTGCCCACCTACCCCTCCCCTAAGCCAACCTTAAAACTTACTTCTCACTTGGGGCAAAATGTTGGCTTAGGGGAGGGGTAGGTGGGCAGTGCTCAATCAAATACGAAGGTCACTCATCAAACGGCAAAAAAATGTCTTGATTGTTAAACAAGTTTTCCTCATCAATACCACAGGAACTATAGAGAGTCAGTGTGGAGAATATACATGTTGATATTAAAGAGTTAAAGAAAATGCCAAAATGGTGAGAACCTACCATCATTTCTTGTGATATTGGGCTTGTACCAAAATGATGAAGTGTCACGATCGAACTTCAATCCAGGGACTTTTGGACTTTCAGATAGAAAAACATCTGAAAAAGTCAAAAATAAACATTTTAACGTAGAATGAATGGCAAATGCGATCATGTTTCAAATTTAAAATTTACAGATGACGTCTAGAGTCCGTGCAAAGTCTACCGGCATGATTTGAGACCCGTTACCCCAAAGGAAATAACAGAATACAGGTTACACGAGATTCAATGATACCATAAGATATCACTTACTGTCGCCTGAAGAGCCAGAAGATACGCTTGTTGTTGAGCCATATCCTTTGTCCGAATGAGGCTGGGATTTCTTTCTTTGTGTCTCATTTTCAAAGACACCAGATCCTGAAGACAGCACAGGACTCCTGCTCTCCAGTCCTCCGCTGGATATACTATGTGGGGTACTGGAGCGGCTTAGATGAGCTGATTCAGGAGCGATGACGCTACAAAGATAAGAACAAAACTTATCAGTATGAAATCATTGGTGCCTTTAACTCTTTAAGTAATGCCACAAAAAATTTTGCGTTTTGTTAACTAAAAGAAATTGCACGTTAAAGCCCCCTCTTTAAGGAGACTATGTCAAAACGCTAAAACTGTTTTTCGTATCAAATGAATTCCAAAACTAAAGGTCCAGTTTTGTTGTTTGGGACGATACCTAAGCATTGAAACTGTTTCCCATCGTCGTTGCAACGGATTGCAAGGATTGTGGATTGGATTGTTTATCTCATTATGTAATGATTTACGTAATAATTTGTTATCAAATCATACTGATGACACTTGATTGACTATTGTAATCATTTTCTTGTTCTTTTTTAATTGGCTCATTATCCCTATTAATAGAGACTAAGATTCACGTTTACGCCAATCCTCCCTTCTCCCTCGCTCGCGGTCTCGCGCCTTAATTCCCTTCCCCTTCCCTTTCAAACGCCTGCCACGCAGGCTAGCCATACAGCAGACGTGAATTTGTACCAAATGACCAAGTTTTCCCCTTATTTTCCGTTTACTCTTTATTGCTTCTACACAAAAATAAGAGGTTTTATGCCAGTTTAAGCCATACCAATCGTTCAGGACAGTTTTTATCTGCTTATTTTCTATTCTCAGAAATTCTCAACTTTTGAGTTTGACGCTTGCCGTTTGCGGTAAACGCGAATCTTAATCTCTCTAATTATTAGAATTAATTGTAAATTTATCTTAAAGCTTTTGCAATACTGTAACTTAAATTATAGTCATGCAAATGAAGCTTATGTTGTTGTTGTTGTTGTTGGACGTTGATTTGACCGAAACCTGAAAAAGTTGGCACAAGTTTTGATGCTATCCCTGCAAAAATTCCCAAAGAAATTATAATCGTAATATCATAGGTGACGAATTACTCCTTAATTTTGGCGCGAAATTTCAGCGTTAATTTGTAATTTCACATGTGAAATTACAAAATTGCCATGGCAACCTTCCGTACGTCGCAGTGTCAAGATGGCGACGAAGTTCATGAAGATGTCAGGGCACAAAAAGACGCTTTAGAAAACCTGAACACACGAAAGAGCACATCAAGAAGGATTCTAACAGGTATTTTGTCGAAAAACTCTGAACTTAAGCCAAATTTAAGCTCTAAATGTTCGAGAGAGTGCAGGAGTTCTCGATCGATACGATCCAGGATAAACATGTCAAAAATCCAAGATTGCTAACGTAATTCGTCACCCATGATATTAATAGGTACTCAAATGGTATACTCGTGAAATTAGGGAATAATTTCACTTGCGTTTTGTCCAAATCCTAATAATTTAAATTATAGGGATTTGGACAAAACGGTGCGTGAAATTATTCCCTAATTTCACTCGCCACCATTTGATTACACATACTAATTCTGGTCGTTAGTACCCCCTGACGACATCTGCTTGATACCTAGTCTCTCTTCACAACTCTACACAGGAACATTTTGTATATGGGTTGAGGTTTACTAAGCAATGACTTAAACAAAGAATTAGCTTAAACGGCAATATTGCCCCATGGGCTCAATTCCCTGCTGTAACTCACAACTTCTAGTGAGTTCTTCTCTCCACACATATCATACTTAGGGAAGTACTTAGGAAAAGTGTCCCCAATTAGCTAACTGTTCAGCTAAATACACTGACACTAAAATAAAGTTATTATTATTATTATTATTATTATCCCCTGCAGCAGAGGTTTCTTTCTTGCATGGCTTTTAACGTTTACGAAGTCACTCGCGAGGCTTGTTTGTGGCGTAGTTGGTTTATGACTTCGTAAACGCTAAAGGCCATGCAAAAAGACAAACCTCTGCTCGCGGGGTACATATCTCATCTATTTCAGTATCATTTGATGCTACGTAAGCTAGGATAAACGGGATACCTCATATCAGCCATTTCCGATAGAATATCCTGAATAGCTTCCACATCCGCCGATGAATCCTTGGCTACTATCTTCTCACCACTCTCCTCTATTCTGAGAGTATCTACTGGGCGTGTACTCACAAGGGTGGTCTGCGTCTCACATCTTGTACCACTTGCAGGGCTAAGAATGTAGACACCATATATGATCATTTGATCGGGTTGCCCTAAGCCTCTGTTTCAAAGCGAGGCTAAGTGCAAAGCCATTGAGGTATGAAAATGATTGTTTCTTCTCATGTAAATAAAACTCATTTTCACAAGAAAGGTTTTGCACTTTGCCTCGTTTTGAAAGTGAGTGATTAACGAACTCGGAAATGGCCTAATCGAGCTACGCTGCAAAACTGGCGAATGTGAGAGAAGGAAGGTTGGGGCGTGAGACAAGAAATTACTGAACCTACAAAATTTGTCGCACAACGTTTAGCAGCAGGGTGGGATGGGTGACTATTTACCTGCTTTGTGTGCTACCCTGACCGGACTGCCCAGAGCAAATGTCCTCTAGCCTCGCATATCCCGCTTCTTCATCTTCACGTGCCTCTTGCGCATGCACTTCTGCATTTTCTCGGAAACGATCGGTTCCTGATCGCTGGCGCAATTCGTCGTCCGCTTCCTCGCCATGGTGCTCTAGAGTGGTCGAAACGTGGTTGAACCGGTTCGACAGGTGTCCCGCTACCGGTGTGGAGTAAGGTGACGTGCTGATGATGGACTCTCCAAACGCTGAGTCCGTCTGGCCATCACTGCTGCTGAATTCAGAGAAAAACGTTAGTAGGGTTCTATCTAGGGTATTTGAGGGGTAGAAGCTCCCCCCCCCAAAAAAAATTTTTTATCATTACAGTATAAAACTGACTATATCAGAAAAATCATCCAGACGAGACAAGGTCAGTGCACAGTGTGTCTCAAAATGCACCAGATTGCATCTCAGGGCATATTCATGTGAAAAAATTTCCGGGGGGGTATGCCCCCGGACCCCCCCAGGAAGCTCGTCGCCTTCGGCCATTCGGGACTTCTCCTCCAAACGATAAATCCTAGATAGAACCCTGGTTAGGAGAATAATAATCAGTAGTAATCTTTGATTCTAATGAGTGGAATTTCAGTCTGTGGGAGAAAACCTATTGCGTTACCATTCAAGTGATTTTCAAGTAGAAAACAATAAGTTCCGTGAATCAAGCATCACCTTGACCAAGTACTGCTAACAAGCTTTTATTTGAAAGGTCTAACTTTAGGACCTCAACCGCAGATTCAAATTCTTATTTTTGATGGTCCAGAAACGCCCGAGTTATTCCCCAAATACCGTAAAATTCCGAAAATAAGCCCCGGGGCTTATATTTTTCAAAGGCCCTTTTTGAGGGGCTTATATTCGGAGGGGCTTATCTACAGAGGGAAATTCGCGTCTCAAAATCGATTGAGCTAGTCTTATAGTTGCAGGTAAATTTACCGTTTTTGCTTTGTTTTACTTTGTATTTGAGGGCAATTTTCCAAGTACAAGCCCTCGGGGGGGGCTTATATTTGGAGGGGCGATTTAACGGAGGGTTTTTAAGTTACTGGTTTGGGGGGCTTACATTTGGAGGGGCTTATTTTCTGAATTTTACGGTAATCCATTTGTTAACCCTTTCACTGCCAGAGTGTTTGATGGAGTTTTGTAAGGTGACTCTAACTTTTGAGTCTATGGACGAAATCCTATGATGTGACCATTCAAATGAAAGCTACTGAGCAGTACTTTACTGTGGTACTGTTTATTATGCTGTACAAGATGGTTCTAACTTTTGAGTCTGTGGACGAAATCCTATGATGTGACCATTCAAATGAAAGCTCTCTGCCTGTACTTTCACATGATGCTATTTGTTTGTCAAAATTTTAGAAAATGAAATTCGCAAATTTGGTCGAAATTTGCCTTTGGCCACATTTGGCAGTAAAAGGGTTAAAATACAGGCCTTGGTTGTTCAAAGGCCGGATAGCGCTATCCACCGGATAAATCATTATCCAGTGGATAGTGTAATTCGTTTCCCTAATACTTATCCGCTGGATAGTGATTTATCCGGTGGATAGCACTATCCAACGTTTGAACAACCGGGGCCAGAACAAGAAATCTTCACATACACTGATGGTGACACTCCAAGAGTGGCGGTTTCGTCAGTGGAGCCTTTAGATTCCACGCCTTCATCCAAACTGAGTCCATCGATACTGCTACTAGGGGTAACATGTTGCTCAATGAAATCTGCGTGACAAAAGTAACGCAATGTCACACAAGTTTATGTAACTCTGTAACACGTAAACTGGCTATTGAAACGGACTGTTCACAATCCTCAAATCGCTAAAATCTGCGTGATGAAAGTAACGAGATGTCATGCAATGCCACACAAGTTTAGATAGCTCTACACACGTTTAAGGCTTGCAAAACTGAAAAAGGACTGTTCAAAATCCTCAAATGTTACGATTTTTTGGAGGAATGTTCAAACTTGTGTTTGAGGAGCGTTAAAGGGAGAGAGCGGGGAAGCGCAATCTTAATCCCTAACGATTTGCGCTAGTTGACTTGTTTCGAGAAAACTGCGAGGCTGGAAAAGTCTATTCAAGTTTATTACGACTGTGGTGCCAGCAAGCAAATCCTCTCCGCTCGCTTTTCCTCAGTATTGTCGCGCGAGACGAGCTGATTGAAAAACTGCAGTGTTAGCAGTCTAAACTAGAAGCCAGCAAGGTACACACGGAAGGCTTAAATAATGGTAATCGAACTGAGTGGAGTGCAATTTGCAGGGGCACCCAACGAGAATATAGTTCAAAACCAGTTAAACAAGCGTTGTTGAACGTATTTTACTATTTAAACGGTAGATATAAGCACATTTTTATCCCCAAAAAATTTTTCATGTGTTCGGATTTCCTAGCTGAAAGTCTAGTGATCCGAAAATTATAGAGATCAAAACTTACCTTTTCGAAAATTTCAGTCAATAAAAAGGCTTCCGACAATTCTAGGTGACCTTTTTAGGGTAAAAATCCGTTAAAAATGGGCAATTACACCATTTTTTAGATGTTAGAAAATCATAGGAGAGGCAGGCAAGCAAGAAATTTACAACAAATGTTTCGAAAATTCTAGATCTCAAATCGTCTTCCGAACAGATATTTTCCAAAAATTGACGTTGGGTGCCCCTGAACTTGGTCTGAAATCATACGCGTGATTTCAAAATCAAACGAGCGCGCAACGCGAGTTCGATTTGAAATCACAAGTATGATTTCAGACCAAAATTGCACGACACGTAGTTCAATTACCACTATATAACAGCCATTTTGAATCGCAGAATTCAGTCAGCACTAATATTTTATTGATCAAGTAGCCGGTTTGTTAAAAAGCCGAAACAAAAAGGCTTTTACACCTCATTTTGTACTCGAAACAGAAATGATGCGATATAGAACAAAAATGGTGCGATTTAAAACAGAAATGATGCGATTTAAAACATGAATGACGAGATTTGGAACAGATGCGACTTAGAGCAAAAAAAGGTGCGATTTAGAAATAAATCACACTGCTGAAAGCCAATCAGATTGCACGGATCGCCACTGATTTCAAAGTGGATGTAATAAAAAGATTAATCTTTTACCCTTCAAAGGTGCAAAACCAAAATTCATCCAAAATTATTGGAATTAAAGTAATAACGAAGTAGCGAAATGTAAGAGTGGATGAAATGTCATGAAATGGACAGCGCGACACTGAAAAACCACAAAGAACCTGACTTTTGTGTTCTAGCGCAGAAATCGAGTAACATGCGTGACACGAAAGTGGATGTCATGACGGATAGTACCGAATGCATAGCGTGACAAGGGAAAAACATGAAGTACCTGGCTTTTGGTCATGTGACCGATACTCAAGCGCGGGTGCGACATGTTTGAGCGACCCTTTGACTGCCATAATATCAATTTCTGGAGGCGGAGGCTCTTCGGGTTGCACGTTTTTCGACGGTTCCACAATTTTCTTGGGCGGTGATTTGCTGCTGTAGAGAGTTCCCGTGGAGTGACTGAGTTCCCCAGGGGCCAGAGACTGCGCATTGTAATTAGAGATCTCCTTAAACACCTCCGACGGGGAAACACTGGTCAGACCGGGCATCGGTATTATCTGGCATCGGAGATTCTGATGATGCCCCGGTTGCACTTTATCAGCCTGAAACATATCTGTAAGCAGCGCTACTTTTGAAGCGACATTACCCTTTTCCGGTAACGTACCCGCGTCTTCGATATCTTTTCGCTGGTCGAAATCAAACAACTCTACACCGTTTGGAGACTTATTGTTATTGAAATCTAAGACCTGAGGCCCACGTCTTTGCTTACCAGGATGGGAAGATGTCCAGTCGTCAGCAATCGATAACACTCCGTTGGTGACGAAACCACCCGAAGAACTATCCCCATTCCCGGGTGACCTATAAGGGTTGTAGCCGACTGTCGTGTGAGTATAAGTCGTAGCTTTGAAGGTCCTTGGTGCAATTTGCGTGGCGTAAAATTTAGGTGACGTTTGTGGTGATAACGGCGGAGACGTTTGTGATATAGGTGCTTCATGTAAAACAAACGAAGGAGACTCTCCAAAGATCCCATTTGGTTTTTTTTCCGTTCTTTGATTGCTAGTCCAAGAATAACTTTGAGAAAAAGCTGTCGATGTTACAGGGCTTCTGTTTGGCGTAGACCTTGACAAGTGCTGACCTTGGCTTACAACAGGAACACCATTATTTCTCTGATACCGCATACCCGCATTAAAGCTTGTATTTCTCACAGGAACCCCAGGCGCAGAGACAGCACTATCTCTTGTAATAGGTTTGGCCTGTTGTATAGTTGAGTCCAAAATGTCTGAGCATTCTCCGAGCTCAAGCAAAAGCCTGTCAATAGATTTGACCTCATCACTCACCACCTCCCCCTCAGTCGAGTTTTGCATACTGTCGGGAGTGTACTGTAGACGAGGCTGACTCAGCTTGACATCCGCAGTTGTAATATCTCCGTTTTTAAAACCGTGCGCATGTCTCCGTGTCAAGGTGTTTGCTTTGTTTTCAAAAAAGTGAGAATTCTCCGCGCCAATCGATACCGGGGAGCCGCTATCAAGACTCAAGGATCTGACTTTCTTTATAAACGCCTTGTCCACTTGGGCGTAAAGATGCCCATTCACCGGGCCGGCCACGTACTCAGGCGGACCTACAAAAAAGAGAGTCATTATTATCAAGATTCAATGTTGAATTAAGGTAAAAAAACCTCTGCAAAAACCTTGTACGATCAATCTTGCTCAACGTCGGATCCAAAAAGATCGTGATCAGTCAAAATAGATCAAATTGAAACCGTTACAGTCAAGAAGACTTTTGCAGGGACTGATCAAACAACGTGAAATAGAGTTTGGTTGCTATATTTCGACTGGTCAATACCAGGTATATTGAGATATCACGAATTTACAGAAATATATAGATTCACCTTACCAGCTTAATGCTGAATCAATTAAAGAATTAATGAGAATCAAAAGTTTGATCAACCGAGGTGAATTTTCCCCATACTGACCTTTTACGCTAGCAGAAATGGGAAAATTTAACAATCCCAAGCCATGTAGGAATTGACAAGAAACAAACGGAATCATGTGAAACTACTGCTCAGTAGTTTTTATTTGAATGACTACACTTAAAAAGTACATCTGTAGACCAAGATTGCGAGCGGTTGTCCTTCCTTCCTGTGTGCGACTCTAAATAAAAGAGACTGCTCTCAGTCTACCAGACTCAAAAGTTAACACGGGAAAGAACTGCTCAGTTGCTTTTATTTAAATGGTCACACCAAAAGGATTTCATCCCCAGACTCAACAGTTAGAACCACCTTGTACAGTATAATAAACAGTACCACGGGAAAGAACTTTCAGTTGCTTTGATTTGAATAGTCACACCATAGAATTTCACTGATCCACAGACTCAAATGTTAGAACCACCTTGTACAGTATAATAAATAGTACCACGGGAAAGAACTGTTCAGTTGCTTTCATTTGAATGGTCCCTCAAAAGTTAGAACTACCCTGTAAAGCATAATGAATCGCAACGAACGGAAATAATGTGTATTTGACTCTCAAGGTAGAGGGGCAAGACCGACAACTTTCCGACATCTTCTTAAAGGATCAATGACATTCATGTACTATTTTTACCATCACGGAAAGGATTACCAATCCTTCCTACCAAGGAATTATTTATGTAATTCAAAATATATGTTTATGGTTATGTTAGAGAGATATCTTTCCTTATGTTACATATCGGAAACGAACAATCAGGAAACGAGCAATCAGGAAATCGCCTTATTTTTAAGTGCTTTTTTAGTAACGAACAAAACTGCTCTCTCGAGTTTTCTGAACTCCATAATTGGTTACGGGTTAATCTGGGAGTGAATTTCCGCTTTCGTGCCAAATATTTTCTCAAAGTGCTGCCTTTTATAGATAACAACAACTACACCTACACATTTGACCTTAAAAAATGGTTGGTTGCCAAAGCATCTCTCTCACAGAGTCATGAACTCATCTACATTTTCCATGGGGTTCCAAAATTAAGGAAAAATCCGCTAATTTTCGTTTTGAAAATATGCTAAAAACACCCATAATCGTGTCAGAGTGGCAGGGGCACCCAACGACAATTTTCGGAAAATATGTGTTCGGAAGACGATTTGAGATCTAGAATTTTCGGAAAATATGTTGTAAAATTTTTTGCTTGCCTGCCTCTCCTAGGATTTTCAAACATCTACAAAATGGTATAATTACCCATTTTTAACGGATTTTGACCCTAAAAAAGGCCACCTAGAATTTTCGGGAGCCTTTTCCTGGCTGAAATTTTCGAGAAGGTAAGTTTTTATCCCTATAATTTTCGGATCACTAGACTTTCAGTTACGAAATCCGAACAGATGAAAAATTTTTAGGGGATAAAAATATGCCTATATCTACCGTTTAAATACTAAAATACGTTCAACAATGCTATGTTAAGTGGCTTTGAACTATATCCTCGTTGGGTGCCCCTGGAGTGGGCGCACGTGTCCAACAGTAAACCGTCTCCTTCCCAGAACGAAGAAGCCAGAAAAAAACAGGAATTTATCCACGGGCTCACAGGTTGGAACCAACTTGTACGGCATAACAAACAGTACCCGGGGAAAGTACTGCTCAGTAGCTTTCATTTGAATGGTCACACCATAGAATTTCATAGTCCACAGACTTCAAAGAAGTTAGAACCATCTTAGGTATCTAGTACAGCACAGTAAACAGTACCGCAAGAATTCATATACCACATTCAAAATGAAAGCTACTGAGTAGTACTTATTGCTCAGCAAAGACAAAAAGATGAACGGAAAAATACCCGTATACTTCATCGCTCTTAGATGCTAGAAGACTGAAATCTCCTTATCAATGGTCATAATTAAGATTTTTGTTTTTAGACTCAATAGTTAGAACCTCCTTGGACAGCATACAATGTTATTACCATTTTTTTGAATGATTACAACACTGGATTTCATCATTTTACATAAACTTTGTGGAAGGTCAAAGGGCGAAAGGCTGACTTCCGGTACGAGTAAGTATTTCGAGCATATTTTAGTTTCACGCAATTGAATAGGAACTTCCGTTTGCAACACAAAAGAAGCTAAGGAGCTAAATACATTCATTCGGATCATGATGGAGACGATGGTCTGCCCTTTTGCAAAAAAAGAAGAAAAAACAACAAGCGGAGAACAATATAATTTGAAATTTGAGCAAAGTAATAAACTAGCAAAAAAGAGAATTAGAACATATTTGTCTGCGGTAGAAAGGTTATAACAAGTCGGGGGGGGGCACTCACCACTGTACATAACCAGGTTAGGACTAAGTGGAGTCCAATTCGGTCTGAAATCATACGGAGTGATTAACAAAATCTGTTTGAATCACGAGGATGGTTACAGACCAAATTGGACGAAACGAAGTTCTGTTACCAATAATTAATCATAACTATAACAAAATTTGTTATATTTCAGGCTTTTTTAAAATCAAAACACATGAAATTCCGAGGGTTTTTTGGGGTTATCAGTAAAAAAAGCCATTCAAGTGCGCGCGTGCGTTGGCAATTACTTAGGGCAGGAATGAAGCACAGAGTCCTATTAGTGCTGAAATCAGGATAGTTGATAGCCACACAGATTTGAGAATATTGTAATACTTAGAGTATGATTAATGCCGTAAAGGTACGGGCGACTCAAACCACTTTTGCTTTGCATTTGAAATGGATTAGGGTTACCATGGTTACGGTTCTATAAGCCCAGGGTCTGGAATCTGGAATGTTTATTATCAACAGCGCTTCAGGTTTGAAACTCAATAGAAGAAATCGCCTGTATTTGTATAGGTAATAGCATGATTTGTAGTGATATTTGGCATAAATACCACGAGTGATATTTCGAAATTGTTATACAATTTGAGACAATTTTGAAATATCACAAGTGGTATTTATCCAAATATCTCGTACAAATCATGCTATCATTTGTTTATGCTACTAGGTATTTCAAATTAAGCTGAAATAACACTGCTCTAGACCAATCAAATTGCAGAAATTTCTGATGTTGTAGTATAATGGCTGAAATCAAAACACATCTCGGACACCCCGACCCCAAAACTCCAAGAATACCTCCCCGGTTGCCATGTAAAGGTATTACAAACATTTTAATCACCAATGGATCATCAATTTTATATGTAATTGTAAGTGGTGAACCAAGAAAAAACATTTTATTTAAGTGTCAACATCAGGTCAAAACAAAAAGTGTAGTAGATGCCATTCTACACAACTGTGAACACATACGACTTAAAATTTTAAACGAACCAATGAACTACAAACACTTCGTGGGAATTTTTCATTTGGGATTATATCCAGATACTCGAAGCAAAGAAATACGTTACTAATTTTCGAGTTTAAACACAGGTAGCCCAAGCTCGAAATATGATTTGTATGGGAAAAAAACCTATCGTTTCGGTAACCTACGAAAATGAAAGGATTTCAATAAAAAACAGCTTACCTTACTTAAAATGTGTGTTACGTCTCTCCTGTGTATATAAAGGTAACCTTTATATAGAGAGAAAACCGTTTACATAAAAACCCATAAAACGGCCATAAATCGACCCGTGGACCACACGGGAGAGACGTAACACACATTTTAAGTAAGGTAAACTGTTTTTTATTGAAATCCTTTCATTTTCGTGGGTTACCGAAACGATAGGTTTTTTTCCCATACAAATCCTTATATTTTGAATGTTACGCAACAATGCCGATGCTCATATTTCGAGCTTGGGCTACCTGTGGTTTAAACCTATTAAAAGTTAGACACTTGATTTATCTCTGAAGAATGCTGTAAACAAAACAAGCTGTAATGTCGAAGCTATTGTTAATATATGTGCAGCTATGCACAAGCAAGATTTCGTAAAAAATAAATAAATAAATAAATAACAGAAACAGAGAAAAGAAAAACATTTCTGTTTTTGAAATGAATTCGTGTGCATCTTCTCATTTTTAAGAAAGCCACCTTGGCGGTTTTTGTATACTGGTATTCTTAGTTTTGTTGTTTTAGGGGTTTTTGTCTAGTATCGAGTTTAGACACCGTCTGCTACAGCTTTTGAATGACAATTCCCTGAATTACGGTAATGAGAAAATTCTTTAGCGTATGTAGGTTGTTGGGACTTTGAATTATGACTCTTTTTTATAAAACTGGCCTGATAAACTCGAGAGGGTTCTCAGAGATAAAAATGTTCATCGCTGTATTCTTGTCAAATGTTTGCAACAAAAGTTAGCCCTGGCTTCTAGATAAACAAAATCCGCGAAGGAAAATCTGGTTGCAAACAGCCGGAGTCTGCTAACCCACCAGAACAATCGAACATCACAATCCAACGGTATCTTCTTCAAGATTCTTGAACTCACAACATTACACAAAAAAGAACAAACCAACAAAAAGAGAGAAAATTACTTCTTGTAATATTTTCAAATCTCCATAAGTTACCAACAGAGAGAGCATTTTATAAGAAGCATCAATTTAGGTTCCTGAGAAAATGCCCACCCACCCCTCCCCAAAGCCAACTTTCTGCCCTAAGTGAGAACTAAGTGTAAATGTAAGCTTAGGGGAGGGGTAGGTGGGGAGTTTCCCCGGAAACCTAAATTGCTCATAACACCATCTTGTAAATTGCCGTAGTACCACATAAAACACTTCTTGTGTTTTATTTATTACAAAAGAACGTAGCTAGCTGCATAGACAGTGACGAAGAGCATTCTATTTTTAGAGCGCACCATCTAAACATTCTCGAATAAGATCATTCAAATTAGAACCTAATGAGCAATACTTTCTTGTGGTACTGTTTATTAGGCTGTGCAAGGTGATTCTAACTTTTGAGTCTGTGGATGAAATCCCATGGTGTGGCCATTCAAATGAAAGCTACTGAGCAGTACTTTCCTGTGGTACTGTTTATTATGCTGTACAAGGTGATTCTAACTTTTGAGTCTGTGGATGAAATCCCATGGTGTGGCCATTCAAATGAAAGCTACTGAGCAGTACTTTCCTGTGGTACTGTTTATTATGCTGTACAAGGTGATTCTAA
>BOPM01000042.1:823579-845466 GCA_022179025.1 Porites australiensis
CCTTCTTGTTAAAAAAACCCTTCCCCCACCCCCCCCCCCCCCCCCCATTACAGGGGTTCAGACACTCCCGGCAATATTCTCCGTCGCACTTTTTTCGATGTCTTGAAAACTGGAGTGCTCAGAGCAGGCCACACAAACAATAAATGTCTACGCACTGTTATAACGAATTAGGAGGTGAAAACTAACCATATGATTTTTCGTGATTGCTATTTTATTTCGCTGTGATATTATTTTACTTGAGGGTAACACTAAAAAGGTTAGAATTTAGTATTTAACATCATTTGCACAACAGACATGTTTATATTAATACATCCTCTTGTAATGATTTTAGGTTACTGTATGCCGGTATTCAAAACAAACATTGATTTCATATTCATGTGCCTGTTAGCCTGCCTCCACGACCCTGTTTGCTTATTCGCCCACGAACAAGCCTCTTCGCCCTAGAAACCTATTTCATTATGTCTACCCTTAGCACTATGTTTCCCATTTCGCCTTCTGACAACCCTATTCGCTCCAATACCCTCTTTTCACTATGTTCCAGCGCTATTTAACCCTCCAACAACCCCATTAATCCACATCTACAACTTTAATTTATATTTCCTATTACATTGTGGTGCAGTTGCTGTTTTCACCACCTCTCTCCGCTACTTAAGCCCTATATTAACACTTCAAGTGTAATAAATTTATCGTTATTCATAGAAGCAAGACGAAGTAGAAGAGATTGGCTCGAATAAAGATCGGCTCGGTTTTTGTACTCTCATTCCATCCATAAAGCTTTCTTTTAACTTTGTTATTTTCAGCTCGTAAACAGCAACTGTTAAACACGATGGTATAGAATGCAATTGAGTTTCGAAAGAATTTAATAATGGCACCAATCGACCAATATTCGTGCGAGTGACCGCTGACTGACAAATGAACCCCCGCAGTAATAAAAATTTCTACATAGAACCAATATCTACAATATCAAAAAACTTCCATTTGAAATAAAATCATTTATACAAGAAAAGAAAACTAACCATAAATAGAAATATTTAAAAATGACTTTTCATTTGGTGATAAAGGTATGTTTCATTATAAATACAAAAAATTGCAATGCAACTATCATTTCTTTTCTCTAAGAAAATGTAAAAATATCTCCAAGATTTGTTACATTTTGATTCATGAATGACAAAAATAACTAAATATGAAGATTTGAATTGTGTTAGGGTTGATGCCAATTTTTTTCCAGTTGTATTTTCAGACTATTTTTTTTGTTTTTTGTCAAACATTAAATGTCGGAAGATACTTTCTCAATAAGCTGTTTAACTGAACAGCACTGCCCTAAGGTACTGTTTACTACGTTTTGCGAAGGGATTATAACTTTTCACCCTATGGATGAAACCCTTGAGTGTTACTATTCAAATGAAAGCTCCTTTGTGGCACTTTCAAATGGTAACCATTAAATACAGCTTCGCATCAATAAATGTTTTAGTAAATTTAAATTATTCAGCAGTACCACGAGGATGCTTTACCTTCTTTGGCACTGCTTGCATCCCGTGGCGGAGATGATGAACTTCCTTCAGTGTCGTACCAATTCTCCACTTCCGGGTACAGAACAGTATCCGGGTTTTCCATGGGCTGTAACGAGTACCGGATTATTGAGCGTAATCTTTCGTTATCCTTGAATTCTGAAAAACAGGAAGATTGTGAGTTTGCAAACATGTCAGGTTGACAGGCGTGACTGTCGCGCTCAGCAGGTAAAGTTCAGATTCATTTTAATTTTCTTCAACTCGCAACTCTTTCCTTGGCGTCAACTTCAAGGCTTTTTTTAGAAACCTTTAAAAAGTTGGTAAAAACGTTTACTGCGAAATCAGTCGCGCTATAATTCTGAATAATGAAAGGAAATATGAAACATCATACCTGAAACAAAGTTGCCAGTAGCTGAAAAGACAAACTCCACTTTACAATCATCAGGAAATTTTCTATCTGCTGAATGAAATACACAATGTCACTAAAAGATCACCACTTTAATGAAAGCTACTGAGCAGTACTTTCCAATGGTACTGTTTATTATGCTGTACAAGGTGGTTCTAACTTTTGAGTCTGTGGATGAAATCCTATCGTGTAAGCATTCAAATGAAAGCTACTAAGCAGTACTCTCCTGTGGTACTACGCTCTACGTGGTATTACGCTGTTTGAGGGTGCTGCGAGATTTGTTCTTGCGTGAAGAAAGCTCAGTGTATCATGTTCTTGTGTGCCCCTAATCTTTCCCTGTTCCCAGCTTTTCTCCCTTCCTCTGTCACTTAAGGTATACTACTGAAAACAAACCTCCTTTACAAGCATCATCCAATTCAGTTTTGTCCAACACTAAGCCATGATCTACAATCGCACCAGTATGAAATTGACATCTAAATATGATATCACGGCCAGACGACAGAGTGTTTTTGTGGTAACACTTGATCTGTGGAAAAAGAAACGAATGCAACAAATTCAGATGATTCAAGATTTTTCTCCAATTCACGCAACTTTCAACCTTCTACCAACAATTTTAATAGACCTTTCCACGATTTTTTACACTTTTGACATGGGCCAGTTAAGAAAACTCCGTCGACGCAACTGAAAGGAGCGCCTTAAAATCTGCAAAATTGCCAAGTTTAAAAGTGATACGTCTTAAGCGAGCGATTAAGACGTATCACTACCTTGTTCATGTCAAATGTTGAAAACACCGTAGAAGTCGTTTCGCCGCATAGTGAAGTCGATTCGCTGCAAATTTGTAAAGTCGTTTCGCTAACTGAACTCGTTATTACCCGTTTGTAGTTCATTCTAAATCGTTTTAAACTGATTAATACAAAAAACTGGTTGTGGCGAATCGACTTCATGATGCAGCGAAACGACTTGCAGTGAAACGACTTCATTATGCAGCGAAATGACTTTGTAGCGAAACGACTTTTTAGTGAAACGACCGTAATTCCAACGAAACTACATACCAGAACATCTCCATGAAGTATGAGACCTCCTTCAATGGTAATGCATATTCGCTCCATGTCTGGTGTCACGTGACTACAGAAAAAAACGAAGAAGAACAGGATATATCATGAAAATTATGGAGAATGAGTAAGAGAGTGGCAAAAGTGATGACTAGTTCTGTTTGTCAAAGATAGAAACAGAAGAAAACTAACTGCATTAAAAACTTAAACTTACAATACTCCTGAGGTATAGATCAGCTTCAGTCCATCATACACTCGTAAGAACGGCTTGCACCCTAAACATTATGAAACAGAGCAAAATTAACAACAGGTTTTTGTTTTTGCCAAATACTAGTTTTAAATTTAAAAAGATAGTTATAGAAAAAGGATAACTGACAGGAAAAAAGAACATTTTTATAAGAGTAAAAGGTAAAATTTGGGAAAAGAGACGAGAAACTTGAACTAATCACATGAAACAATTGAAATATTTCAGGTTCTTACCGTCTCGGGCATCAAAACTCGGTATTCCATGGATAATAACATGATGAAGAAATATGGGACTGTAAGTGGTAAAAAAAGGCAAGCAAGTCATTACTTCATTGGTCATTCATTCATTCATTCTTTCATTCATTCATTAATTCATTCAAGCATTCATTGGTTCTTTTGATATTTGCCACTTTGAAAATGTGAATGAAACAGGCCCAAGTTAGATTTCGCGAAGACTTCTGTGACTCTGATGATGTACAGGGAAAAAATTGGTCAATCATTGTAATGATCCCAGAAACAATTATTGAGGGACACATTTTGGCTCCAGTTCCTTTCTCATTTCTAAAGAGGATATATTCACTCATTTATTCACACGTCTTCAAATGTTATTAAAGACTGCATAACATACACTTGAGCCAAGAGAGACGAACGTGGCATTTTGCGCAAAGCACGAGACGAGCAGAGGAGAGACAAATAAAGTGCCTGTTACCAGTTCATTGTTCTGTCTCTTCTGCCCACCTACGCCCACAATTGACTGACGGCAGTGATGTCGAAAGGACCAAGCAGGCTAATGTTATAAGAGCACCACATGCTATAATGCAGAAGCACTGTACTGCAAAAAACCAATTCAGTCTAAACCGAAATAATCTGCCAAAGGATTTTAAAAACAAGCAACTGTTGTAAGGAAGAAACTGGTCTTCATTTCATCACAAAAAATCAGAAAAACTAATGTGACTTACTCTGTGTTGAGTTTGATCTTTCCATCCAGATAATCACTGAAGTAATGCACATATCTAAAAATAATGGCATCAAAACTGAAGATTAGATTCCTACTACATATTAATTACTGCGCTTTTCACAAACATGCGAATTCTGAAGTTCAAAAGCCAACTGACGATTGGGTTTTTTGCTGCCGTCAATCATGGTTTGTGATTTGTGATTGGTGGATTTTGATCCGTTTTGTATGTTTCTGTGTTTCAAGGTTCCTTGCTTGTGATCGTAATTATGATTGACGGCAGCGAAAAAGGCAATTGTGAAGGCGGCTTTTTGTTTACAGTTCGCATGTTTGTGAAAAGCGCAGTAAAAACATTCATAGTCACTTTCAATATGTGATACTACACACTTATTATTAACAATAAAAAGATTTTGTAATCACACAGGTAGGTGTTGACAATTTGTTTTAAATCACGGACCTTCTTTGTGATGGTTGAGTAACCCCTCCCAGACTGTCATCATAGAATCTCTTCATAGCAAACCAGTCGAGAGCAGCCTGAGGACTATAAACCAGATAACAGCGCAAGTAAGTACAGTACAGGAAGGTGTAGGTGGAAATCATACAAATCATAGCAAGAGATTTAGAGCTGTAGTGTATAATTTGTCAAAATGTTACATACAAAATGTAATACAACAAGTGATACAAATGTACCAGTGTACCTTGAACATATCTTGCTGAAGTGCATGTACGCTGCAATAACAACTCCTGTCCTTCCTTTCCCCCCCTAAATAATAATAATAATAAATAATTATTGGATGATGGTTTTGTGATATCCAGAATAATCAAGCTCAAGGTAATTTACTGAGACCTTGATTATTTAGGATGTCACAAAAACCGAATCTAACATTATACATTTTTTGAAGAAAATAATGACACACACTGTGCACCTTTGCAAGGAACCTGAAATGATATTGTTATTGGAATAATAATGCATTGAGCACAACCGACAGATTTGAGTCAGTTATCTGCTAAATCAGCTGTAGGGTTTTTAATTATTGATTACACAAAAGGACTCATTTAACAAGACTCATTATACTGGGAAAGGTTTGCAAACCCAGGAGTCATTTCATAAGTTCATCCCAGTGAATGTAGTCCTGAATAGGAAGTCGTGTTGTTGTTGACAGTGACTGACCTTTTGACAACCGGTGCGGTAGTCATTTTCAGAGTCAAAGTGAGTTTAAACTCTGGTTATTGACCTGATTGTTCAAGTAAGTCACGATGTTGTTGGTCATCTGTTAGGTGAGCCATGATGTTATTGGCTATGAAGACTCATACTGTTTCAAAACCAGATACCTCACATTTGATAAAAGAATGTCAGATGAAAAAAACTGTGACTTTGACAAAAGGTATTAACCCTTTAAGCCCCGATATCCACTTACAAATTCTCCATACTGATCTCTATACATTTCCATTAAGAATTAGTTGAGAGAATTTGAAAAAAGATCGAGGCATTTTTTCTTTGGTGATCATTTTATTAATTCTCATAACCTTTTCTTTTGACAATGTATGGATATTCTTGGGAGAAAATTCATGTTGGTCACCATTACCTTACAATGGACAACAACCACATGGGCAGGATCACTCTTTAGCCAAGAATCAATAGATTTAATTATGCTGCAAGGTAGATTACATCAAATTTTAAAAGTATTGTTACAATGCTCAAGAAAACAAGAGGGAATATTTGTTTAAAACTATAATATAACACCAACTTCCTCCAATTTTCATTCAGTACCCTTAACTTGTATGGTTTACCCTATACCGGTAGTTCCAGGAAGCCTATAGTTTATAAGCCCCTGGCTTCCATATAGGCTTCCTTGCCTTTACCACATTTGATCTTCTAAATGATTTAGTTGCAATATTGTATAATATCTTTAATGTATTTCTGTATGCTGTTGTTGTATTTCTGGTTAATGGCAAAATAAATGAAATGAAATGAAACTTAGACAATCACATCTGATTACCAACCAAGTACAAGAGCTACTCTTGTGATCAACTATTAACTTTCATTGTTACATTTGCTAGCTGGCCCAGTTAGGGAAAAATTCGGACAAGTGACAGATGGCACAAAAATGGGTTGAAACCGCAACAGCGATGAAGACAAGCCAAAAAAAGACAGTAAAATGTTGACAGGGACATTGCTTCCTCTTAACTATGTGAAGTGACAGGTTTTGAACATGCATACGACAGACACCTTTGGGACCGGCACTGAGTGTCCGTCTTAGAGAGGTGTCCGTCTTATAGAGAGTCAAATAAAGGGAGTAAAGAAAGGCAGGGACCAACCCTAAGTGTCCGTTATACAGAGGTGTCTGTTAAGAGAGAGTCGACACCCCACTAGGTGCTGGGCCTCATTTACATGCGGTCTATTATACCAAAAATTTCCACTGCACTAATAATTATTATTTCTACATTTCAACCAGCTTGCAGGCCTACTGACAGTCTAAATTATATACAACAAAACTCCTTCCAACAGATGCAGTTAAGCGCATAGAAAGATTTCCAAGGACTAACAGTGTCTTACCTGCACAGTCTTTCTAATGGTGGGGCTAAATGATCGGGCCAACCAAAATCCAAGACCTGTACAAAAATTAAAAACAAAATAATCAGTCTCTACGAGTAACATGCCATGCAAAACTACCGTAAAATTCCGAAAATAAGCCCTTCCATGTATAAGCCCCTCCAAATATAAACCCCCCAAAATCATAACACAAAAAACCCTCCGTTAAATCGCCCCTCTGAATATAAGCCCCCCGGGGAGCTTGTACTTGGAATTTGCCCTCGAATACAAAGTAAAACAAAGCAAAAAGGGTAAATTTCCGTTCCACTACAAGCTAGCCCAATGGATTTTGAAATGCAAATTTCCCTCCATACATAAGCCCCTACAAAAATAAGCCCCGGGGCTTATTTTTCGGAATTTTACGGTATACCATTTGGTAACATCTTCCAAGTGAAAAAATTATTATTACTACTGACCTGGTGATTAAGTTTTGATATATCATATCTTCTCTCTGATAAATTAAATACCTGAAATGAAACATTGAACAGCTTAAGAACATGAATGAATGAATGAATGAATGAATGAATGAAGAGTCGTGGATGAGAGGACAACAGACGTGCCCTCTTACAATATATTTTAACATGTGAATAGTAAGCTCGGACACCAGCATACAAAGGTGCCACTGGCAGCTGCTCTCAGTCCATTTGTGAGCTTACTGTACCCACCCAACCCATGATGTGACTGATGTGATTTGTGTAGGTTGACCACAACACTAAGGTCTAGGTCCTCTATTCTTTTTTAACAGTGGTGCGGGTTCTTTTACATCCCACAAGAACCAGATAAGTGTAAGTGCCGTGAGACGGGACCTACAGTTTTTCGTCCTTATCTGAGAAGACTGGAAAGTCTAACCATTTGCAGACGTCATTACAAAGGCAGCACTTTCTTCTCAGTAATTTAAAGACCCTGAGTGTTGGTCCGGCCGGGGTACGAACCCATGACCTCCCGCTCAGCAGACTAGCACTCCCCCAACTGAGCTAACCAGGCGGCGGTAAGGAAATTAATAACTAGTAATTAAGAACTTAGTAACTAGTAAGGAATATACATGTCACAAACCAAGTAACTCATGAAAGGATCTCTACGTCATCACCTTGAAGAATATTAACAAACAGTTACTACTCACATAAAGAAAATTAGAAGGATAGTAATATTAGAAGGCACATCGTACCATATATTTATCCTGGTGATTTTTTTGCAGTAGTTTTGCCACTTCTCTGAGGTTATTTCGGTAAGTAGTTTCAAGGCCAGATGCAGGAAATGACATTGCTACATCAAATGAGAGATGAAAATATTTTATGTTAAGATGCAAAAAAAAAAAACAACACAGTATTGTTTCATCATCTTTAACCATATTAATAATTTACAATTGTCAAAATGAAATGTTCTTTCTCTGGTGACTTAGACAACGCTATATATATATAAAAAAACTATAAAATGTAGATTGTCAAGTTGTCCAGGTATTTACAGCCTCACAAAAATCTTACCAATAATCCTGTCAGTAATGTATGTCAAGTCAAGATCAAAATGTTCATCCACATGCCGCACTCTGTTTCTGTAATACGAAAAAACAAAGACCATTAACATTGTTTTTATAAGCAGAGTTTTGTTAAAAAAGGCAACTAAGAAGAAAAATGAAAGACTAATAACTCAACATTTTGGGGTCCTCATGACTCCGTTATCAAGCGAGATAGGAATAATAAATTATTATAATCGAGCAAATGCAAGAGATGAAAAAAACTAATTTTCATACTGGTTAAGTGAACACTTTGGCTGGCAGGGAATCGGATTACACATTTAGTGAAGACATGAAGTTCTTAATTAAAACCATTTGTTTAACAAGGCAATCAAATTTGCTACGGCATTTAGCCAGGGCACTAAACTGCTCAATAAGCCGCTCAGGTATACCATTGTGTTAGTGAGTGTATAGTTTACAAATTGAAGATGTTTTCTTTCTGTGTCCTTCTACACGCTTGTGTAAGTGTCCACAAATACCAACACCCAGATGACATCAACATTGTGGCCGCACATGACAAATTTGTACCAACCTTGAGACTCTGTGTCGCATGTGATGACAGATGTTTGTGACAAGGTTTTTGGGAGAAGATGGAACTCGCTGAAATATAAACAGAGAGACAGCTATGATGCACCAAAATAATAATTAAGTTGGAACGTTTAATTTTCACGCCATCTGTTGAATTTATATCTAAGTTCATTTTTATAAATGGTACACACCTAGATAAAATACTTACAGTTTTTCTACTAATTTCATCATCGGGTAATGTCTGAAAAAGTTAAAGCAACAGGAACAAAAATAAGAATACTCTCAGGTGACAGCAAGCATGACACTGAAATAAACTCAATCAACCTTTAAAAAAAAACTAAAAATTACAGCAAACACAAGAAAACCATTTTTAATCCTTCTGCTATAAACAAAGGTTGCTTCAGAAAAACACAAACTAATAAATCAAGCTGCGGTGGAATGCCCAACTGGTTTGCCTACATAACTGATGCACCCAGTAAAAAGCCCATGCTGGATTGTGCTACAAATATGTTAAATGGGAAAATAGAAGATAATCAAATAATGAAAATTAATTTTAGCCTTCTGGTTGCTATTGTGCATGCTCAGCACAGCACAGCACAGATATATGTGGCCAGAAATCAGTCCCACATAAAAATCCCAAAGAGACCAGAGTCAGACTTGGTGGACCTGGTTGAAAATAACCTCTAACTGTACAAACAAAAACCATTTGAGCAGTAGATAGCCAGGGTGTTTATTAGGCATCAGAGAGCAGAGAATTCTCGGTTTACTATGCACATTTCTCCTGCTAACATTCAGTAGTCTATGACTATTTTTTATTCAGAGATGGAGCCTCTTTCAGAAAATTCTTCTGTAATGTCACACCTTTTCCCCGCTCCTAGAATTCTTAATGAAAACCCCTGGATAACTCTGACTCTCTGAATTAGCTGCTAAAAAATTCAATGACAACTATAAAAACAGAATACCTTCCCCTGTGCTTCAGTTGGAAGGGGACGTAAAAGAACCCGTGACAGGGTTGTCACTAAGATTTAAGTTGCCGGGTAAATACAAAAAGTAGGCGGGGAATCAAACAGCTAGGGGTTTCTTTAGGTTCTATTTTTTTTCTATTTTCCTTTGAAGCTGGGGCCACATTCATTGTAGCTGGGGGAGATCCCCAGCCCCCACCTCTTCATCACAGCCCTGCCGTGACATTGTTCGGAAAGAGTAGGGGACATAGGCCCTAAAGTCATGGTCTATCTGACTTGTGCCATCATTGGTCTGAGTGGGTGAGGTGTAATCAAAACATGGACTGAAGTGGCTGCAGGAGTGCGCCTTTACATACTGATGTTCGATCTCACCTCTCTGGTTCTCCTGCAATTCAGCCATTGGCTGCAAGTGAGGAAAGTTGGAACCGTTTATAATATTTTTGTTTATTTTTTGGAGACAAATGACTGAAATATTGATGATAATGTTACCTTGGATTTATTTTGGGCTAAGTTCACTGATCCTTGCCTGTTGCACAACCCCTTGACCTTAAAAAATGCAAACAGTAAAATGTTCAATTACAGGGAACTTGCCAGTTAACTTTGATAGGACCTGAAGGGTTATAACGTTGGAAATATTACAAGTACACAATAAGGCAGTGACTAACATGCAACAAATGCAAAGCTACAAGAAGACAAGATGAATCCCTGAAAACTTGTGGACTTCTCAGTACTTTACATACAGTACAATGAATAGGAGAAAACTCATCCTTGTATATTAATGATATACCTACCATTCTTTCACACTTGTCGTGACAATGGTAATTGCATCCTGAAAAATAAGCAACATCATAATACTGAAATTGATATTAAAAAATAACCACATCAGTAAACAAGTAGATTTACTTAATCTAATTCTCTGCGTTTGAATTCCCCAAAATACACTCTGTTTGCCCCCATCCCCCCCCCCCCCCCCCGCTTCTTGTCCCCTCAAATTTGGCATAAACTAATGCTTTTTAAATGGTCCTAGGAGAACTGCAAATTCCTGAGGCCTTTGAAAAGAATAGCCCATGCAAAACTTGGGGGCCAAAAGAGTGTCTTGTTGGAGGTGTGAAAAAAGTCAAAGAATTGATCAAATTTGTGCATATTTCTGTCCATATTTAAATTAAGCTTCACAAGATCTTATTATAGGTAATGCATGCATGTCATTCTCTAATCAACACATTAGACTGCTATGTTGAATTCTTCTATTTGCTTTAATTAACTTATAACATAAACATGTATAAGTATCATTAATTTTACTTTATACTTTTAACATTAGGGGATCAGAGAGATCTCACCAAAGCAGACATCAAATGGACCGAAAACAAATGTATGTTTCTCCATGGTTTTTGTATTATACAAGTTTGGAAGGGGCAAAGAGTACATTCAGTGAATACAGAGAGGTGACCATGTTATGTAAAAGGCTTCACAGTGAAGGATTCAGCTATAATTTTACAAGAAGAACTGACAGATTGTAGCAGACCTGTACAATTTAAAGCGTAGAGCTTTACCTTTGCATATTTTTCCTTCCCCATCAATATCTTTTCCACAAAAACCGCATGGCTCTAGAAGAGCTAAGAGGTCAGACTTAAAGACATGATCACATAGCCGTTGATTTCTGTTAACCTAAAAAGCAAACAAAATGCATGTAAGCTCATCAAGCAAACAAAACTTAATTAAAACGATCAACCTCTCAGAGAAAGGTACAACGTGTTGACCTTTGGGATTCGCTGCCAAAGTGCTTGACGGGGTTTTGTAAGGTGGCTCTAACTTTTGAGTCTGTGGACCAAATCCTATGATGTGACCATTCAAATGAAAGCTCTCTGCCGGTACTTTCACCTGATACTATTTGTTTCTCAAAATTTTAGAAAATGAAATTTGGAAGTTTGGTCGAAATTTGCGTTTGGCTACATTTGGCAGTGAAAGAGTTAATCCAATACAAGTACAGACGCTTGCATTGAACTGAACTAAGCGCTTAAAGATCAGACATGATCAGACAATTAAGCTGACCTGCATCACACGAAAACATATAAATATTAACTTACTCACAGAATTGTTAAATTTTTGGTAGTGTTCGTCTTCTCTTGAATGCAAATCTCAACACAATTAAGCTTTTCGAATTTGTAACCAAAACTATAACCAAAACCAACTGTCTGTAACAGTTTACGTGTGAGCAAAAAAGCCAGTATATAGCTAATGATCATTTCATGTTGAAAGTAACACTATATGAAACCTTATAGCCTTCTGGAATGAAAACATGAATTCCAGCCATATTTCAAAATCAATGTGAGACTTATCAACACTGTCTTGATTCAAGAGCTTTTGACAATGTGAAATGTCACTGAACTAGCTGGTCACTGTTGTACAGGATTTATTGAACAATGCAAGAACAATGACAAAGTAACATTAAATATCAAAGTTGTAAAAAATGTAAATGTTGTGGTCCATGGCTTAAATTTATTATTTTTCTTTTGCTTTTTGGGGTATGGTAATGAATGATAAGGCATAGTCATGACTTTGAAAAAATTTTTAAATATATATATATAAATCAAGGATAACATTACACCACAACATATACATGATGTAGTTCCTTTTCAAATCAAAAAGTTTAAAATGTTTCCAAGGACCTGAGTTACCAGTTTTGAAATATTTAAATTTTATTACTGGGTTTGTTTCAATAGTGACCAAAATCAAAAAAATTAATCAACAACATTTCCAAATTTCACGTTGAAAAATAAATAGTGCAATGTGAAAGTGCCACCAAAGATGTTTCATTCAAAGGTCACACCACAGGATACACGTATCATCGATTTCAAAAGTCATTCACACTGTGGGTGAAAGGGCAAATTTCATGTCATGTCTTGCGATCAGAGTCAGAAATGGAAGGGTGGTGATTGGACAAATCCTCCAAGTTGACTGTCATGCTGTTTGATCCTTGCTATGAATCAAGCTGTCATGGGCAGCCAATGTCACGTTAAGTCCCAATATCAACCACACAAATTCTTCAGACTGATCTCCATACATAGAAGAATTTGATAAAAGAGCAAAGCATTTTTCCTTTGGTGATCATTGTATTAATTCTCACACCTTTATCTCTTGACAATCTATGGATATTGTTAGGAGAAAATTGATGTTGGTCAGTATTGGGACTTAAAGGCTTAAGTAGAAAACAGCCAGTAAAGTCTCAAGGCATTTAGAGACATGTTCACATTATGGACAGCAAAAGTAACTGTTTCAAGGAGGAAATAAATGAGGTGCCAACACAATAAAGTACTTGAAAAATACCAAAATCCCATAATGTCTTAAAAAAAACACAAGATCACAGCGTAAAACATAAAATTTTCCATAAAATTGCTCCAAAAAACAACACCCCTCTCTTTCTCTTCATTAAGATGAAACTAGAATAAAACAAAAATTTCCCTAAGTGATAGCGGAATATGGTAAAAATGAAGAAAAATAAATCTATTTAACCGCAGCTTTTATTCAAAACTACTGAGACTATATTCAATCTTCACATGATTATTAGCCGGCAGGGTTGTCAGTAAAAGTTGTGATCAATAAACAACTCCTATACTGTCAAGGTCGGGATACTGTAACAATATTGCAACACTTAATCTATGTCAAAAAACAAGTGGTTATTATGACACGTTCAAGGCCTAAAAGCAGCCAGCCACAAGGCAATTATAAACACAGCATCACACAAGCTGTCCTCCCTTAAAGTAAGGGCACATTAAGTATTTTATAGAATGCGTTAATAAAAGCCGAAACAGAGGATGACAACTTGCCAGTCAAAAATTGACTAAAAGGGCCACAAGTTCATTATTTCATATCAAAACTGCCCAGTGTTTATCCTCTTTAAATATTAAGTTGTCACTTCACTTAATTCACTTCACAATGACTGGCCAAACATATTTTAGCTCTGTACAAAAAAGCTGGATAATATTCTACAGTATTCACTTTTTCCCTTTAATTTGGGCAAATACACTTTGAAGCTTATTTAGATAACTTGATTTTAAGGATGTCAGTGTGTTTCACTGGACTTCATTCTTCTTAGTACAGTACAGAGTGTAGCTACATAAGAATTCATTCAGAGCTCAGTGTAGTCATACATGTAACTTACCACCATAACTTAACTCTTCTACTTTTCCTGTATCTCTCTCTTCAAATTGGCGATGATTAGTTACTTACAATGTACGTGTACTCAATGAACTGCAAATTTTGGGTTTTAAAGGTTTCATAAGAATTTTTTCTTTAAGTGTAAAGGTCAAAATTTCTTGTTGGCACATGCTTTAACCTCTTGTGCAACTGCACGTGCATGACCCATTTAGCAGAAATGGTGTGTTGATCACACGTGCATATACATTGTAACACCTCTAGCATGTAACAAAAAATACAACGGAACCATCTGAAATTCAACAATTGTTGTTCTGATTTATTAACACAGTTTCTGTTTTTCTTGGTTTGTGTTTTCATGAGCCAGAGGCGTCAACTGAACATTGAAAGGAAGGGTATGTTATGATGTTATGAATTAATTTTTGTTATAATTAATTTTTATTAGCAGTTTTGTCAAGATGAAGGTAAAAACTACTTGACTTTTTATAGCCCCTGCAAAAAATTCTGCCCCTCGAGGGAGTACCTTTGGTGAGTTTGCATTGTATTTCACTTAAAAGAAGGCAGACAGTGTTAAAAGTACAGTGTGTTATTTCACAATATTATTATTATGCAGCTGCTTATTGACTAGTTTGTTTGAATTCACACTGTTTTTTGCTTGCTTTCTGGGCATGCCAACATGAAATTAATTCTCAAAGGGTTTAGCTCAAACCACCAAGTAAAATATTGCTATTAATGCAGCGTCATACCACAAAACAGATCAATGAACAGGAAAACTTAAAATGTTTGTAATAACCTGAAACTGATAAGTCAAATGACCAAGAAAACAAAAGTTTGGCCACTCAAGTCTGTGATCAGGCTGCTCAATGTCCATAATTTGATAAGCTGTTATTTTCAGCCTTGGAAAGCAATTTTTCACTCTATGATTGTCATTTCATTATTTATTTGCTCCTAAATTTTAAATTATATATTTTTTCTTTTTTGCATATATTGCCTGGCTTAAACATAGCTTGCTTTGTTAAGAATGTACTATGGGAGACAAAATTGGGCATATGTAATCAAGGGGATTTGACCAAATCAAAGAGTTATGAGAGGCCTATTAATAAAATCCTTCAATTAATTGACATAACCAGGACACCGACTCACTTGATTACTTATC
Source organism: Porites australiensis (assembly GCA_022179025.1). Lineage (NCBI taxonomy): Eukaryota > Metazoa > Cnidaria > Anthozoa > Scleractinia > Poritidae > Porites > Porites australiensis. Next base: position 838,648 of record BOPM01000042.1, read on the forward strand.
ACTTCTCAGCTAATTCATTAGTAGGTAACAGGGCATGTTAAGAAGTCATTCTTTGCAACAGAATATTTGCCATGACCAGATATTGAGTTTTAAAAATAAATAGAACAACATTTGTTTATAAATAACTCATCATTCACAGTTTTATTATTTTGACTACAAAGCAGTTAAATTTCTAGACCAAAATAAATATTTGACATTCATATGCTAATTAGGCATTTTGTTGCCTGAAGTGATTTGAGGGTTAATTTAATTTAACTGAAGCGGGAATAAAAAGGTCAAATACAAGCAACGAATCAGATTAATAGATTTCAAAAAAAGTTAATTCGATACAAAGCAACACTGAGAAGGCGCATGGTCTTTAGAAAAACTCGATCAAAGAGTCGTATTACAAAATACCTCATCAAATATGTGTGGACCTAACATAGTTCGGTAGATTCCAGCTTTTTGCTTATATGAGCTTTGAGGGTTAACTTAGTATTGAAAGGGTGACCACAGCGCCGCGGATGCAAAATATTTCAGACGATTTTCATAAAAAATATTTTGCTCAAGAAACCTTCCAGCCAGTTTTCATTAGAATACGCGAGGCAGTTATCGAAAAAGAAAATTATATTTATTTTAACATGATAGTAAGTTACTTCAGGTACAGCTAAAAGGTAGTTAAGTCTTTTTTTAAATTTTATTTTAATTTTCCTTAAACAAATACGCTTGCATACTTTCACGCGTAGGACTTGCAAATTCAGAGACCCCTTACCGACTTTCAAACTATTAGCAAAATGGCCGCGAATAAATATAACGAGAATATTATTGACATTTTGTTATAGAATTATCACTGCAGCAGAGCATCCTGATGTTCACGATAAAGCGCAAAACAGCGTTTAAATTGAGTTATCCCTGAATGTTTTCCCTAATGAACGAACGCCTTGGGCAAGAGGCTAGCTTCTAAAAGCAAAACCCGCTGCGAAGCGAATACAAACACCCACGTAGAATCGCCATATACAAGCTCATCTCAAACGATAAGCAGTCGGAAAATATCAAATAGTGAAAAATACAAACCTGAGATGTAGAATTTGACGGAGTATCATCGGGAATTTCCTCATAATCATTCGAAGTCTTTGATGCGCGCACGCTTGAGGTGTTTGGCGAATGAAAATTCAACCAGTGGTCTTGTAGTTTTACGGCACCCGGAAAATCTACCAAACATGCCGGGCAAATAAAGCCTTCCAGAGAAGTAACTGCAGCTATGTTCATTCCATTCAAAACTTTTCTAATGGCCGTTAACTGCAGTTATTATTGAAGCACACACAGACACGTTTCTCTGAAAGCGGATATACGTACCGTGTTGGTTTGATATGTTATCGCTCATTAATAAATATTAATGAGTTATCAAAAAGATTAATAACATTCCGCTGGTTGTTGATTGCGGGAAGCGGAAACTGCCGAAAATATTGTACGACAAGAAAAAGGAAAATTAAAAGCTTTAACGGCTTTATTTACAGTAGAATTTCCGTCAGTCTTGTTGACCACCGGGTTCGAATTTATTCTAATATATTCACCCGCACGAACACTTCAATGGTCTTCAACCTCACATCGAGGAACTCTCTAGCTTGTTCCTTCCTTGGAGCTCCTTGGGGTACCGGGACTTTGCAAAGGTGAGGAAAAAAACACTTAAAAGCTTACTAGTTCACTCACTTTTTCTACTCATAGTTCTCTTCAGATTTCAGCCAGAAACTCCTGGTTTAGTATATTCCTATATATACTTAAATTAAACTTTTAAAAGGTTTTCCAAAAACCTCTTAGTGTTGAAAAGTCGGAAACTGGCATGGTGTTATTGTTTAGAACAGAGTTTATGGCGCGAATCATTCTCAGCAAAAAGAAGTTTAGAAGTTTACGAAAAAAATTGACAAAATTAAACATTTTCCCACAACTAAACCCCTTAGACAATCGAAGCGGCTCGAAGAGGAAGCAGAGCGCTTTCTTTGGACCGTGTCTAGTACTAGAGGTAGCTGCTTGGAACCGCGCCTATTCCTCCAAGTTGTCATCCAAGCCACGCGAGAGGTCTGGCAGTATTTGTATACCAGGCTCCCTTTCCCAGGGGCGGATCCAGAAAATTCAGAAAGGGGTGGCAGGAACACTTGCCCACTTGCCAGCTACATAGATATATATATTTTTTATTTTTCTTAGAATACTATAAAAATAATACAAAATTTCAAAGAAACAGGGCTAAAAAGGGTTGGCGGTGGTCCCCTTGCCCCACCCCTAAATCCTCCCTTGTTTGCCCCGTCCAGTCCCCTAGGCCTACTCCTTTCGACGCTTGTTACGCAGGCTATTTTTAGATCACTTCTGTATAATTTTTTTACTGCTTCTTGAGCATTGTTTAAGACACGAATATCCTCTACGAACTGAGCTGTGAAGAAAAGAGGACAACCTCTCTACCACCGAATTTACTTCAAATTTAACCCATCTGCATTTCTCGACTTTCTGCTCTGCAGACTGGAATCTACAAACCAGAGCCAGAAGAATTTTTTAAAACCACTCAAGATATTATCTCCAGATCTCTTGTTTTGTAATTCCCTTTACCTTGTTAATTAGTAACTTTATACATTGTAGGGTAAAATTCGTCATGTTTTACTTGAAGGTTTACTTATTGCAGCGCGGGTAGTATTTTGAGCGGGCTCTGAAAAAGAACTTCAAATTCGCTTTATATAGACAAAAAGAACGAAGCATGCAAGACTGAATTTACAACTTGAACATTTAATGAAATAATTATAGAAAGCTTAAAAGACTGACCCTGCGCTTGCCTAGTCCCTGTACGGCGTCTTCCCAGGCCTTCTTCGTCAATGCATTTTCGGTGACGTATCCGAGACGATGAAGCCTAGGGACTTGGCAAATTCGGCGCGACGGTCTAGCTAATGTAATAGCTAATGTCACTAAAGGGCCTTAGGTTATATTTTCTTTCAAAAGTGCAATATAGGTAGTTATTGCCTGGGTAAAGCATTCAAGTTCCCTGAACTAAACGCCCCATGACGTGGCTGGATAAAGGCCTTGTGTACACTTATTATGGCTTTTCACCGGTGTGAGTACGGAGGTGCGTGTTTAGATTCCCCAGCTGGTTAAACGCCTTGTTACATTGTGTACACTGATATGGCTTTTCACCTGTGTGAGTACGGAGGTGCGTGGTCAGATCACTAGAGTTGGCAAACGCCTTGTTACATTGTGTATACTAATCCGTGTGAGTACGGAGGTGCGTGGTCAGATGGTGCAACATGTTAAACATCTTGTTACAATGTATACACTGATACGGTTTTTTCCCTGTGTTAGTATTGGAGAGTCTGTTATGATTACTAATTTTTTTATCTTCTTGATGTTTTGATGCGGTTGTTCCTTTGAATCTATACACTCGTGAATCTTGAGATAGTGCATCGATGCAAATCTCTTGTTACATTTTTTGCAGTCCCATGTTCTGTTTGTTGTGCGAGTCAAGCAGTAATGTTTCATATGTCTCTGCATAAAGTTTAATGAAGTGAAAATTCTTCCACAAGCTTCGCAAGTGAATGCGCCACCTGAAAAAAAAAACGGTAAAATGTTTAGTTATGGTGACTTCGAAAAAAGTCACAAGTGCACCAACGAAGGTTAAAAACGCCGCTGGTTGCATCTATACTCTGAAAAAATGGTGGTTTTGATAACTAAAGAAACTGGGCGACAACACTTAACCTTATGTCACATCAGTTTGAAAATTCACACGGCTGAGCATTTTCACTTCATCACTGATTTCATCAAAATCCTGTGTAGCTAATCTCTGACTCGACTTTGGCAAAATCCCTAGAGTAAAGTCTTTTTTGTATCATTTAATTACTTCTTACAAACAAGTACAGTCACCTCCTTTCTTTTACAAAGGCGTTAGGCCACATTGAGGATGACAGGTAATTGCCCGGCGGGTAAATGGGTGCGTCAGAAAGAAGCCGTCTAGTGGGGCGTTAGACACCGTAATTTTTGTCCGTCATCAAAGGAGCTGTTTCGCGGCTGTATCAATTCATTTAATTGCTACTTATGTTTCCTTTTTTGTACTATACATGGAACTTACGTTGGCGAAGAATAGAAAGGAGAAGTCGTTACGTCAGGTTGCTATGGTAACAAAATTTTTGGATGACACAAACCGATAAAGTCACTTAAAAGTCTATTCGCACTATTTCAAACTTCAACGATCCTGACCGATTTTATTCTATTTCATTTAATTTGGCAAATTTTGGCGAAATTTTCTTAGGGACCGTATGACTATCTATCGTTTTGTAAGTTTAGAAAAAGAAAGCGACAATTTTTGTGTTGTGTTCACCTACTCCATAAAGCGGGATTTCGAAATTAGGATGTTTCATGTCGTAGTGATGCGTTAATTGCTTTTTGTAACAACTAAATTTACAGCTTCAAGCCGAACAAACATGTCTCCCAAACATTATATCAAACGTTACACACTTTGAAAAACTATTAGGCTAACGAGTAATTTATTCAAATACCCCAGGTGCAATCCATTTAAATCTTATTGACGCCAAGCAAATAAGTGAGTAGCTAAATTCCCTACCGTTTGCCGAGTTTGGATCACGAACCAGCTTATCATCCCATAAGATCTCCAGCTCCTTAGCGTAACTTTCTCCGTACCAGACCAGCAATTCATTCCCTGGGGGTATAGGCTTGTACGTGCGATAATAAATGTTTCCTCTGAACTGAAAAGCAACCAAGTTCTGTTCGTCCTCACATCGCGAGCAATTAACAAACCTCATCCAATTACTGCAAGCCTCATTTTGGCCAACTACGAAATGACTGAATTTTCCATCTTTTAAAATCTAAAACCAAAGAAAGAAAAACACTGCTTTCGTCTCATCTATCTCCACGTCTAGCCTCCAACCTCACTTTACAACCACCCTGTCTCTGCTCTCCCTATTTTTTTGTAGACCGGCTTAACATAAGCTTATCATTTAATTTCCTAAAACGATATCCTCATACCAATCCAACATTTTTTCCTGTCCGGGAACTGCATCAAATAATTTGAATGTTGAACAATGAAATGAAACTCCCCGACTTTTCCCTGACCTCAAGGAATTTGCTCCCTGACTTAATTTCCTGACAACCATGATCAATGAAGACGTTTTTCACTACCAGCTAAACAAGAAATTTTTATCACAAACAATGCTATGCTTGGATCTCATGACCATGGCCACCAAGTCAACGCAAGCTCACTGATAGATTTGAGAGATAGGTCATGCACCCTCAACTCATTGCTTACTGATGGATACGGCTTACCTCCCAACAGTAACTGGTATTTGCATCCTCTGTTACATGTTCCCAGCCTATCTTTATTCCTTTATAAGGACCAAATCGCACACCTTTTGGGATTTCTGTGGTACTAAACACGCCTAATCCTGCTCCTGGAATTGACGAATCACTTATTGTAAGAATAGGTGGCGTGGAAGCCATTGCAGCGGACTCTCTTATGCTTTCCCCCACTGTCTTGTCTTCAATGATTTGTAAAGGACCATGGACTGGACACTCAGCTGGACACTCTCCGTAATGGAGATCGTGGCACTCTTCGCAATCTGGGGAGTGTATTAAATTGAATTCAAAAAATCACCTCATTATCGCATTCCACGGCGCATTTTGCATTGTACATGTTTACCTATAAGGTCGATGCACTCTGATCAGTATGGTAGACTGCGAAAACAGCCGTTAAACCTCCCTCCTCGCCGCTGGGGACGTTTCGCGACGAGGCTAACTTCAGAGTCCTCTGATAAAATGATAGATGATATGATCTTCAGTTATAAAATGTTCTTGGGGTCATTATCCTGAGTAGTCTATGTTCCGATAATTAACTGACTTTACGAAAGCCAAAGTAAAGGGCTTGCTTTATTCCCCCGAGCCATCCATCGGCCCTCGTTCGCTCTTTTTCCCAATACTATTACAAAGCGAAATGTTTCTAAGTGGTCCAACTTACAGATATAGTGGTCATCATCCGGCACCTCAGCTTCGCAGTATCAGGGGCACCCAACGAGAATATAGTTCAAAACCACTTAAACATAGAATTGTTAAACGTATTTTATTATTTAAACGGTAGATACGGCATATTTTTATCCCCTAAAAATTTTTCATCTGTTCGGATTTCCTAGCTGAAAGTCAAGTGATCCGAAAATTATAGGGATCAAAACTTACCTTTTCGAAAATTTTAGCCAGAAAAAAGGCTCCCGAAAATTCTAGCTGACCTTTTTAGGGTAAAAATCCGTTAAAAATACGCAATTATACCATTTTTTAGATGTCCGAAAATCCTAGGAGAGGCAGGCAAGCAAGAAATTTTACAACAAATGTTCCGAAAATTCTAGATCTCAAATCGTTTTCCGAACAGATATTTTCCCGAAAATTGTCGTTGGGTGCCCCTGCAGTATGTCTGCCTTTTTCCTCGGGTAGTATACTGAATGCGCTTTTCCTCTGGGCGTTCCTTGTTTGCAAACCTTTCCTGTTTCCTTTGCTTTTCAGGCTCTGTATTGGTTTTATCTGGTAGTAAGTCTATTTCTTCTCCCAGTCGACCAAGTTCTTCAAACGCGCTTGAGTCATCAACTTTCTGATCTTCCTGCACGTTTAGTATATTATAAAAACAAGCCAAACGATAAACTACAACTCTGGTAATAATTATGCCTTTTCTGCTAACGTTTAGGAAATTTATACCCGTCCAGGTCAACTTAACTATCGATTAATTAGTGATTTCAGGCAAATTTGCTAAAATATAAACGTTTTTTCCGACTCTTTCCTGAGATACTGACGAACGACTGTCAGGGTACA